>JACJVT010000002.1:3600000-4148464 GCA_017656005.1 Incumbomyces lentus
TCACGCTGGGTTGGAGGATACGTTATGGACGCCACCATGCTACGAATGTGATCAAGGAAGGATAGTCAGGCCCACGCGCGTGTATATTAGGAGCTTGAGTACAGCTCTCTTCTCTTGTAAGTGTGGACAAAAAATCTGAGCATAGCGAGGATATCTTTGTTTTTATGTCAGGTAATCCTCCAAAAGTCATCAAGCATTCCAACATCTATCTATATACATGTATTTCAGGTCGCCCTCTTGCAGAAGGAAGCTTCGATCCCGAACTCCCCCAATAGCTATTCCGGAGCTGCCAACTTGCGAGCGAGAGGGGAGTCGGCATTAAAAGCATCCACCGTGATGAGCCATAAATTGAGCCGGGTGTCCTCTACTCTGCACGTCAGCGCAAACTCGCCTTTCCTGATGTCTGTGTTTCCTGAAGACGTTGTCTACCACAAGTTGGTCTGCTAGCGTTTCAACTTTCACGTTTCTGGGCCTGGAAAGGGCGACATGTCTTTTTTCCGTGAAGGGACACCACCTACAAGTGATGTTCTTAATTCTCGGCCGCTGATATTCCCAGGCCAGGCCGAAGGCATGTGTTGCTTCGAGATGTCAGATATACTCCCACATCGAGGAGGCTTACATAATTGGTAGCTTGGTCTCGCGTAGGTCTGCAGTTCCAATGTACTGCTCCACTCCGTCGAAACTCACCTCCAGATGCTAGCAGCGTCTAACGTGTGGGAAGCTGGCTTATTCGTTTAGGAGATGATATACATGCATGGAACATCTCGTCTCAAAAACTTGAGACAAAGTAGTAAAGATTTTTCAACCACAAGAGTACCTAGGTAGTTTTGGAACAGGCTAATCGTGTTGTTTGTTGTTGTTGCTGTTTCAATACAATTGATTGTGCAACACCTCATCCGAAATTTCCTGTTCCACATCGAACTCGACCTGAGAATGGCATGCTTGATAGACTCTTGACCTGCGAAGGATCAAGTCAGATACATTACTCCAACCGCAAAGTACTCGTGGCCTTTGCCCTGACTACGATTCTCGTGGATATTGAACCACGTG
Source organism: Incumbomyces lentus (assembly GCA_017656005.1). Taxonomy (NCBI): domain Eukaryota; kingdom Fungi; phylum Ascomycota; class Eurotiomycetes; order Chaetothyriales; family Trichomeriaceae; genus Incumbomyces; species Incumbomyces lentus. The sequence continues at coordinate 3,601,051 of JACJVT010000002.1, forward strand.
TCAAGATACCGAAAGTTCATGTTGTGGACCTGAAACACGAAACTCGGAAACACTGTCCAAGTCAGTGTTTAGGGGAAACACTTATGTACTCCATACAAAATCCATGTCAAGAGGCCACCATCAAGACAAAACGACATTGAAGCTTATAGAAGTCTTGGCAACACATCAAGACGAACAAGCTCATGCATGGTCGTGTCTGGAAATTGGGTATTCGGCTTCAGGTCTGTTTCATCCTTCGAGCTTCCCAATTTGCACGCACTTAAAGTTTTTATGGTTTAGTAGTAATTTCGGAAAGCTGGAGACAAGGATTTTCCAGAGGCTTATCAGCCACTGAGGAACTAGCGTTTTCTGGTTGCTCACTTGATTTTTCACAAAAATAGAACCGTTCTATTTGACCACACAGAGCTGGCCATGTCAACTTGCCAGCTGACTATTGGCTTCTCTCTGCAAGTTGTCTCCTTCGCAAGTTACGCATGGAATGACGACAGCCCGCGGACTCAACCTGGTTCTGTAAAAGAATAGGGCGGACGAGAGCTGAAAGAGCTGCATCACGGAAGGACAGTGACTATTGGAGCGGCGTCTGAAGCTGCACGCGGCGATACAACCTACCTGCGCAAACAAACGGACGAAGGAGTAGCCAGGAACAAGCGCCTGGAGCCAGTTTTAGTGAGCCTAAGCCCAACCATCGAGAGCGTCTCGTTTGCAGCAGCCCTTTTGGATGATGCCGAGAAGAGGCTAGCGATCTCGTTAGAGGGTGATAGTAATAGCATAAGCCAATCAATAGGCCATGTCTAATGCTCGACTATTTTTTGAGTACGATAATAATATGCAAGAGGCGTGGAAGGTGGCCGCTGGCTAGTCAGTTTGCGTCTTAGGCGTTCCCCTTATATGTTTAGCCAAACTTTTTGGTAGCCTGTGAGAATCTTTCTAGGCTCTGGCCTTCTCCATGACTCTTGAACACTTCTGGCCACCCCTTGTCTTCTCGCTTTGCTACTGGTTGGGCTGATGAGGAGTGGCAGTTGGGGGTCTCGATCAGTGGATTTTTTTTGGGACCTTCTTTGGCTGGCCACAGAGTCTCCTCTTTCCTCGCCCTTCTCATCTCATCACCAACCGAGCTGCCCTGTGTTCGTTGTGCACTTGCCTGCAACAACTCTCACAGAGGCTTCCTTTCCCCCTCTTTCCCTTCCAGCATCATCATCACCTTCATCCGTTTCTTCTGTTCATCTTGTCGCATCCCTCCTTCTCATACATATTCCCGTTCTCTCTGTTTCTGCCGACTGCCCTCGTTTTTGAGGCCACGAAGGGATCTTGCACGTCCGGTCCGTCCAACTACACACAACACCGATATTGTCTCAACTCTTTCGTCTCGGGCAACATTGGCAAAGTACCACCACAAAAACCTGAAACGTGACTAAAAGATCCCTTGCCATCCCTTCTCCAGCAACGACAACGTCAATCCATCTGAGCAATCGCACAAGCTTCGTACAGCACAATCTCTAATCCACATCCTCACTTGGACTCGACAACCCATTGGCAACCCATTGGCAACCCTTTGTCTTGCAGCGTTTATTGTTCGCTTGCCATTGTATATCGCACTGTCGCATTTCCATCATCCCAACACCTTAGTCCTAGGTGTGTGCCACCGTCCCTCATTTCACCTGCGTTTGCTGACCGGGGGTGCAGTCACCAGGCAGGATCCTGCCTACCTTACGTTTTCAGATACCCATCATATCAATTCTTCAGACTTCGGTCCTCTACAGCACATAGCCTGAGCACATTCCTTTCATCCTAATACATAATCGCTTTCCCGGTCATCCTATCAAGCTATCGACTTGTTGGACAAATCGATTCGCTTGGGGGTTTCAAATTCGGTCGCAAACCAATTTCCCAACAAATAGTCGAAAGAACGATACCTTTACTAGATTCTAGACATGGGCTTCGACGCTGGCGGTCTGGCTCAAATGACTTACCAACCTTCCTTCAACCCGAACTCAATTGGCGTTTCGGGTCCTGGCTTTGCTTCGCGAGGAAAAGGAAACCACATCAAGAGGTTGAGTGTTGCACCTCCACCAAAGATCTCGACCATCGACGAGACGCAGGCAGCCAACCATTGCTCGACCCCTCGAACTGCTCGTGGCCACCTACTTGCAGGACTCCGAACCGCTCCGAAGTCTGCTGTCCCCAGCAATGGTCTCGAGAACAGCAAGTTTGCTTTGCCACAGTACAGCGGCGGCAACAGCAACCGAATTCCTCAGACGACCACTTCGGCTTTCTTTCCCCACCAAAATCAACTTTCCACTGGCTTTCCAAGCTATTCGTCTCCAGAACAGGTTCTAGCTCCTCCTGCTCTGGACTTTGGTCAAGACGGCACAAACACCATGGATCAAAGCATTTACAACGAGCTGGTTGCCACAAACACCTTTCTTGCTCAGCAGCAGCGAGCCCTCCAGCAACAACTGCTCAATGTACAAATGCAGATGGGCGGTCTCAACGTAAACGGCATGTCTTACAATTCTGGCATTCAGTCACCGATATCGCCTATGAGCATGTACAATCAACAATTCCAACACGGCGTGCAGCCTCTTGTTCAACCTGTGCTAGGCCATCCAGGCATGTTTCGAGTCTACAATCCTATGACGGGTCAAAACAGTGTTGCCTACGACAATCCCACTCAACACGAGATTACATCTCCACCGGTCAGCGTGGCATCTCCTGTTGACGCGAACAACGTGCAACGACGATCTCCCGGTATGAACTCGCCGCCAGCTCCCCGATCTGTCAGTCCTCCAAAGCAGAGCACTTCTCCACCTGCCAATGTTGAGCCCCTCCCTCCACCGTCTGCAAATGCCTTCCGGCGCGGTCACCGTAAAGGGCTTTCCTCCGTTAACATCAAGACTACCGGTGAATGGACTCGAGGCAGTGGTCCGCGTACTGCCGGCCTCTCACCAACCCGGATGACGGGCAGTTTTGGTCCAGGTGCAGCTCGTGCAGGTGAGCATCCCCTACGTCAACCAAGAAACCCTCCACACTTGAGCGAGCTTCAGGAGAAGCCTACCGCCAAGCACGAGGGCAGCAAAAACTTTGCTACTCGCCAGCGCCGCCGAGCAGTCCACGACCTTGTTCGAGCGGGACGTGAGCGGCTCTCTGACCGGAATAGTAACTCGGGCAGTGGCTCGCCTGGCAGCGAAGCCGAGTTCAACTTTTCTGTCTCATCCGACGACAATGATGCGATTGGCCGCAGTGGCAAGCTCTCTAGCAAGCCAAGCAGTGGTAGCCTCGCTGCTATTGGCTCGGAGCGTAAAGAGAAATCTCGCGAGAGGAATAGCATTAGCAGCACAGGTTCGTGTGAGGCTAAAAGCTTGAGCAGTGATGAGGGAAATGCGGTTGGAGGAAATATCGTTGAAGTCGAATCTGGACGTCGCAAGACTCCACTTCTTGTGCTCAGCAGTGCAGAAAAGCGCAAGAGTGTTGTTGTTTGAGGGAGAATCCATGGGACATAATCCAATACATCAAGGTACCGGGCCGAGCCCGCGAGAAAAACAATGCAGCAACAGCTTGCAAATTTCAGCACGCGATCCTGGGAGGATCGTGCCACTCCTTAGTTAATAGCTACTTCACGACTTTACGACTCGGACATCGAACTGTATGGATTGACGAGGCTGATAACCTCAGCAAAACCATGAATTGAATTTTGTAGGACACATGATGCTCCTCTTTTTCGTCCGACGTTATCAAGCACACGTAACCACTACCTCCAACTCAACAGATACTCAACGAATGGCTTCTACCGTTTGCTAGAGTTAGACATAGTGATGCGTGACTCTTGCTCAGAGGTTGACGTTGACTTTCCTATGACTAGCTATATCAAGCGTGATACACTTAGATCCCTTAGTAACATCGGGTTCGGACTTTCTGCCGCTTCGTGATCAACCGAGGTGCGGCGCAGTCCACGGCCCGAAATATTTCTGCCATAAAGGCGATGATCGGCCAGTGGTTGATACGTTATATAGACAAGTCTCAAATAAGTCTACAACAAAAGTGTTAATAGATACGATTTGTCAAGCAAGCACCCAGGGCCACCTAGAAGATTGCGTAGCGGTAAGAATCTTCTGTCACGCGTTGAAGGATGACGATTGTAAAGTCCCCGCATCCGGACCTCGACAGTACGCTCACCAGTCAATTCTTCCGCGACATGTTGTTTCTCCCCTGTCGGCTATATGATGATCGATCCCACCCTTGACCTCACAAGACTTTTCCAAGCGAATGCGTAACCATAGCTGACTTATATATTTAGTTCCTAAAAATGTAACAACGTACCAGCATTTCTTTGAAGACAACCAGCATCTGTCCGGGGCATATGAAGATGCAGTTACCAGAGAGCGGCTATCGTTCAAGGAAGTCAAGCGAAAAGCGGAGCTCTTGAGCACTATCTTCGTCCGCCAGTATGGACTGCAACCTAGCCAGACAGTCAGTCTGTTCTCTGGGAACAATATATGGTATCCCGTAGGCGTGTGGGCTGCCGTCAGAGCGGGAGGACGCGTTAATGGGGCATCACCAGTCTATACCGTCGACGAGACCACGCATGCTCTCAAAACGGCACAGACAAAGATTTTGCTGACGGTCCCCTCGTCGCTTCCCGTCGCGACCAAGGCCGCTGCTCAAGTGGGCATACCGCTTTCCCACATTCTCTTACTCGAAGGATCGTCTCCAGGAATGAAGAGCATCCAGCAACTCATGTCCGAAGCCGAGTCCAGCTCATCGTTCGACGTCATTCCAACCTACGGCATCCCTGGAGGCGAAACGAACGATCGAGTCTGCGGCTATCTCAATTTTTCCTCGGGCACTACTGGCCTGCCCAAGGCTGTTATGCTTTCGCACCACAACATAATAGCGCAATGCTACCAACTCCGTCAACTCCAGGTTCTCTCAGAAGCACGACCACCGTCGTCTCGCCACCCACACGGGCTCCCAGCGTACAGGGTTCTCGCAGTCATGCCGCTCTTTCATATAACTGGTCTGGTCCGCTTCGTCTCCTACCCGGTCTTCCAGGACGGCCTGTCAGTGATGCTGCCCCAGTTCACGATGCCAGGCATGATCGAGGCCGTCATCCAATACGAAGTCGAAGAACTCATTCTCGTGCCGCCGATCCTCATCCGGGTCGTCCAAGATGCATCCGCCGTGACCCCGTACCAGCCGGAGCTGCAGCGAATAATCAAGCGCTGGTCGAGTGGATCGGCGCCCATCGCACCCGAAGTCATCAACGCGCTGCAACGCAAGTTCCCCAACACCGGGTTCAGACAAGGCTACGGCGCGACGGAGAGCACCGCGTGCATATCGGCCCACCCGCCGAGCCATTTCGACTACAAATACGCGCACACGGGTGGGAAGCTGGTCGCGAACACAATCGCAAAAGTGGTGGCATTATTGTCGTCTCCAACGGCCGAGACTGACGGCGCAGGCGGCAAGGAAGAAGTCCTGCTCGGCCCCGGCGAGACCGGCGAGATTTGTGCCAAGGGCCCGCAGATCGCGATGGGCTACCTGAACAATCCGCGCGCCACGGCTGAGACATTCGACAAAGACGGGTTCCTGCACACAGGTGACGTGGGGTACATTGATTCCGAGGGCTTGATTGTCATCAGCGATCGGATCAAGGAGATGATCAAGGTGCGAGGGCAGCAGGTTGCGCCGGCCGAGTTAGAGGACCTACTACTGGGCCACGAGCTTGTCGAAGACTGTGCCGTCATCGGAATCAAGGACGTGTATAGTGGCGAGGTGCCGAAGGCTTTTGTGGTGTTGAAGAACAAGGCCTCGGTCGGTGAGGTGCTGGGTAGGCAGTTGATGGAGTATGTGAGGGGCAAGAAAGTTGCGTACAAGAGGATAAGAGAGATTGAGTTTGTCGAGGCCGTGCCCAAGAGTGCGACGGGAAAGCTGCTGAGGCGTGTGCTGAAGGCATGGCAGACTGGTGAAGAGAGCGGAGCAAGGAAGAGGGGCCTAGTGGTAAAGGAGGAAGCCAAGGAGAAGGCGAAGTTATAGAAAGGTGCCGCATTATTCTGCTGGTGGCGTTATTAGAAGTTTTACACTGTACAGACATTGTAAGACATTACTGGCGTGTTGATTTATAGGATATAGTTGAAATGGGATATCGGTTGAGGATATGTTATTATTTTTATTTGATATTGGATGCTGACTCAACCCCTTTCCATAACAGACGGACAAAGTCTGTCCCAAGCATAAGTAGTTCGGTAGACGCTTTTAAGAGATTATGCCGGTAGCCTCGCTTTTAGCATAACTACCCTTCGCCCTCTGCTGGACGGGAGTGCGTCGATTCGATTGCTCAACCACTCCGTAAACTCGACCTTGACTTTTATTTTTTAAAATTGGCCAAACAGACGAATAGTCGTTGCCTATCTCAGCGAGTTGAATTCACCAGCTCATCCCGCGTCTTGTTAAGGGGTACTGAATGTTTTGTGCCTTGCTTGCTCAGGTCGTCCCTTTGCGTATATGTGGAACAACTGTGAGGAAGGATATGCCTGTCTCCCGAACAATCTCATCCATGAGTTGAGGTTGGCGTTTTGTACTTCTCTAGCTTGGCAATTGCTATTGGCTGGATGGAGGTGTTGGCTTCAACGCCTTGCTTATCATTGCATAGTCTGTTCGTTAGCATGCATTTTGGAAATTTTCGTTTTCGCTCCTGTGGTCCGCGTCAGGTTTCTCGATCACCCCCTTTGATGAACCGATCTTCAGCATCCTCGATCTGGATGGGCATCCTTGAGGGGACTGATGCAAAATTGGCTGTCGGATGGGTTTCGTGACACGGTGGGCTAGGGTATCAGATTCTCTGCCAGACTCTCCTACGCGGCTATCATTGCGGAGTTCCTACCCTTAGCACGTACCACGAGCGCAGATGGCGGAGGACCGAACTGCTCAGATGAGATGGTGTTGGGCAGTGGCAACAGCGCTTGACGATCAGAACCAAAGAACAACGGTCACGGAGGCGGTCACAGATGGATTGGGGTGTATATCGGGCAATGTCCCATTATATTTTCTCATCGGTCGAATCTGTATCGCCAGAAGTGTTGGTATACGACTTATTGGCGAGACTAGAGTGTGACGTACCTTTCTGAGTTTCCGCATCCTTGGTGGGAGGGAAAAGCGTTCTGGCAAAGAGTCAGCTCACCAAAGAACGGAACGATCTTCTGCGCGACTCACGGCAAGATGCTGTTATACGCATCCACATCCTTTTGCATGAAATTACAAAAGACGACTTTCTCAATCTTTTTACCTTCAGACTTATCTAAAAACGTCTTGACCTCATTCAGTGCAGCCTCGGCAGCCTCATCGCTTGGGTAGCCATAGATCCCGGTGGAAATAGCACTAAATGCTATGCTCTGGCAATTGTTTTCAACGGCCAGCTGGAGAGCTGTTCGGTAACAGCCTCTCAGCAAGGGCTCGGATTTTTCTCGATTACTGTACACAGGTCCTACAGCGTGGATGACCTTTTTGCAGGGCAGATCGTAGGCATCGGTGATTTTGGCACATCCGGTCGCACAACCGCCCAGAGTCTTGCATTCAGCGTACAACTTCGGGCCTGCCGCTCGATGGATGGCTCCGTCTACACCGCCTCCACCGAGAAGCCGCGCGTTGGCTGCGTTCACAATTGCATCGACCTCAAGTTTTGTAATATCATACTGTATCGTGCAGATCTTGTCATTGAGTTCTTGGCTGCCTGCTGGAAGGTCAGCCTTTGTCGATGCGAGCAACTTGCCCGCACGGTATAGCTGAGTCAAGGAAGGAATCGAAGCGAGCTTCTTCAAGGCGCTCATGATCGAAGGACTGACCGAAATGGCGCAGAAACAAGTACGTTTTGAACGTCCGTATAATAGTTGATTGTGCGCAGGCTCATGCGGCTCGCCGTCTCAATGAGCTCCCAGAGGGACGAAGTTTCCCAAGCACGTGCTGCACGTGGTACTCGGTTGAACGCAGCCTAGTGAGGACTCATGAATACAAACACTGAGAGTTCTGCCTTGCAGCCACGCGGACGCTATGACGTAGAAGAGATGGTCACGTGAGTGTCGACGTGGCATCGAGCCAATTATTGTGGCGGGAAGTGTTTCCACACTTCCTGGTGCTTACCGTGATAAGTAATTTGAAGGTGTGAGAAGAACTACCTTGGATCAGCGGCCTGACGTTAATTATCAGCCAGCATCAAATGGTCCAAACTCGAATCAACCAACCGGTATGTCAAGGCGATGTATCGCTTCGAGTTTGCTACTAGTGGCTGACGCTGGTGCTGGCGGCTGCCTTGAACCTTCCCTTTCTGTATTGTGGCGGTATAAGCCCAACACCAAACAAATCATAGGCAACATACATTGATATGTTTTCGATGGCTGGCGAAAACCCATACGCAGGAGTACCTGGGGTTGGCTTAAGCTGAATTGTCAAACAGATTCGTTGAATGAGGTGACTATCGGCTTGTCTCATAAATTGTCTTCTATTGCTGCCTAGTCTCCTAACTCTACATAAGATATGCTCTTGTCTTCCTTACCTCGACTTGCTCTTCCAACTCTTTCGTGATCTCTATACCCTTGTCTTCTGTAATTTCAGTCTAGCGCACACTCTACTGTCGGACGGCCGCACGAACATACATCATTGATTCCAGACCTTCGCTTCCTAGCCAAGATGCTGCACTGCCAAAACACTTTTGCTCTCTGTGGGTGTTGGTGCGTACCTACGAGCGACATCGGCAGACAGTATTTACCACAAGTCGAACTCAGCTCCCACACAACACTACTCGCAACTACCGCCAGCACCACACTCCAGCAAACATTCATCAACCCACGAGATGAGAATCTCACCAAAGTTGCATATACATTTCCCCTATACGACGGTGCCAGTGTTGTAGCATTTAAATGTACAATTGGTAAGCGAGAACTGGTCGGCATCGTCAAGGAGCGAAACCAAGCCAGAACCGATTACGAAGAAGCGGTCCGAAAAGGACAGACTGCTGGCCTTCTCGAACACAATCAAGATGCTTCAGATGTCTTCACCACATCAATCGGGAATGTGCCAGCTGGCGAAAAGATCTTGGTCGAAATCACCTATCTAGGAGAGCTGAAGAACGACGCCGAGACAAACGGAGCTCGCTTCACAATTCCAACTCAAATTGCTCCGCGCTACGGTAACGTTAGTTTATCATACGATACCACACCTCGTGCACAAGCCAGCAACGGCATCAAAATTACGGTTGACGTGACTCTGGAGCGCGGGGCCTCAATAAGGCGCATTCTTTCACCAAGTCACCCAATTGCCGTCACGATGGGTCGAATCAGCACAGCTCCAGAAGACAGTGATTCATTTGAGACCAACCAAGCGTCGTCCACGCTCACACTTGGCAGCACAACACTCGACAAAGACTTTATCATGGTCGTCTTGGCGAAAGATCAGGACACTCCTCGAGCTCTTTTGGAAACACACTCGACAATCCCCAACCAACGGGCACTGATGACGACACTTGTCCCAAAATTTGACATTCCTAGCGATAACCCCGAAATTGTTTTCGTCGTGGATCGGAGCGGGAGCATGCATGGTAAGATGCGCTTGGTCATCGAAGCGCTTAAGGTTTTCCTTGTATCGTTACCCGTCAATGTGAGGTTCAATATCTACAGTTTTGGCAGCAACTTCACCTCCCTTTTTGACAAGAGTAAGAGATACGACGCTCCAAGTCTGCAAACAGCCATGGAGCATGTGCAGCGTTTCGATGCGGACTATGGTGGGACGGAGATGTTGCACCCCATTAAGGATGTCCTTCGGAAACGAGCAGCAGGCTCCTCACTTCAGGTCATGCTCATGACGGATGGAGAGATATGGAACCAAAACGAGCTTTTCACGGTGGTCAACGAAGCAAGTGAACAGAAAGCCCGTTTCTTTACTCTCGGTATCGGTTCCGCAGCTTCATCTTCGCTAGTTGAAGGAATTGCTCGGGCAGGTCGTGGCTTCGCTCAATGGGTTGATGATGGCGAAAGAATCGATAAGCGAATTGTGCGAATGCTGAAAGCCGCACTCACGCCACACGTCGACTACAAGATCGAAGTGAGATACAGCTGTCCTAAGTCACTTGAAGAAAAAGATGACTTCGAATTCGTTGAGTCTTTCGAAAAGAGTATGAAGCTGGTCGCTGGAGCAGACCAGGACCCATATTCATCAACAGGCCCCAAGCAGAGCAGGACAAAGAAGGTAATATCACTCTTCACCCCCAACTTTGAGGATAAGTCTGCGACCACGCCCCAGGGTAGGTACGATCACCTGCCTACAGTTCTGGTGCCCCATGTCCTTCAAACGCCTCACAAGATTCCTGAACTCTATCCGCACAGCAGGTCAACCATTTATCTGCTCCTTGGCCCTGATTACCCCGCAATGACACCAGTTTCTGTGAAACTGAGGGGCACATCCGATCATGGCGACCTAGAACTCGAGATCCCGGTTCAGGACATTGGCACAGGCACGACTATCCATCAACTCGCAGCCAAAATGTCCATGCAAGAACTTGAAGAAGGTCGAGGTTGGCTCACAGCGGCGCTTGCAGGAAATGGCGCGACCCTCAAGTCAGAGAATGAGGGCAATTGGGACTTGATGGTCGAGCGAGAAGATGTCCGGCTTGGCACGACGTTTCAAGTTGGCGGCAAGTTCTGCTCCTTTGTTGCCGTCGACCCCAACAACCCCTCTGCAACGAGCGGCGAGCAAATCTTCAACCAGTCGCAAACAGAAGGACATCAAGAACCGTTGATGTTTTCACAACAGCCGAAGATCAGGCGCATGAAGAGGACAGCTTCGGGCGCTTCGGCTCCTTCGTTCTCATTCGGGGCACCAGCTGGAGGCGTTGCACCTAAAAAGGTGTCTCTATTTGGCAACGCACCCAGATCAAGAGGAGGTTTTGGTTTCGGGTCCTCTGCTTCTGCACCGCTTGAAGCCGCGTCTTATGGTGGCGATGCGCTTATGTCTTGTGCATTACCCCCTCCGCCAGCCCCCGGATCAATGGCACCGGTCGCATTCTCTGCGCGGTCTCGGACATGTTCTCACGGTATTGAGCCTACATCTCCCTTGGGGAGAATGCAGACATTGATTGGCCTGCAGACTTTCGTGGGCTCCTGGGGGTTTGACCAGAAGCTGCTGGCTGTTATTTCTCATGGCACCTCTTCCAAATTCGCCTCCGAGGCAGCGGCAGTGAATGTTGTGGAGCAGGCTTGCTCTGGTACGCTCACTAACGATATACGAGATAAATTAAGCTCTGAATTTTTCGCCACAGTTGTGTCTGTGGCGTGGCTAACATTTGTGATGAAGGATGAGGCGGATGTTTGGGAAATGGTGGTAGAAAAGGCCAAGGGATGGCTAATACGGCAAGTCGATAGAACTGAACTCGTTGAAAAACTCATCGAGGACTGCCAAGGGATCTGGAATGTCTAGCTGTGCAAGCAATTCGAGAGATCTGTTATTGAAAACCGGAACTTCGACACAGTCCGCGACATAATATAGCTTGATTTAGTGGCAATAGCATATTACTCTTGAACATTCGTCATTGCGATGCCTGGGTCAACACCAGGTGATATTTTTACTTGCCTTGTGTTTTCACAACGCCCTTGCCTCATGAATCCGATCCACGGCGTCAAGGGGTGCGGAACCACTTCCAAAAAGCTAATTTCTATACAGGATGTTGTGGAGCACTGTGCAACGTCACACATAGCAGCTGGCAGCGGATAGCAGGAGGAGCTTGCTTATTCTTGACCTACCTAGATACTACAGGATAACACTGCTCGGCACTGGCGGCATTTCCAGGGATTTTTTAAGTAGTAGCACAAATCTCTGTCGATATGCGGAGCGAAAGAGAAGAGTAGCAGAGTACCGCTGGCAGCGGGTAGACCCCTTTAACACGTTCTACAACGATACCAGGTGTACTTCGTGCGGCCCTCCTGACTGATGGAACTGTATTGAATGTATGTAGGAAATTTAGATTTTGCGGTGGCACTGTGTATGAGGCAACGTGAAGATGATGACCGATCTACAAGCATGTAGATCGACTTTCCTGTCGGGAAACACCTTGCTTGCGAGGGACCTCAATCGCTTCTCCATAAAAACCGAATCGTTGAAGATTTCAAAGAGATCGGTCCACTGGCAATATGCGAGTATCATTTCCAGAAGGTATGTGAACGACGCACCGCATTCACATGGGATGGCAATTTCAACGTGATTTTGGGTGCAGACCTTCGAAGCGCTCCCAGGGTCCAGACTCTCGGGCAAGAGAAGAGGCGCTGAGGGCGCATCTTGTGAAATCACGTGATTGATCTGCGGTTTCTGAGTGGATTCATTCTAGGCCTGGGCGGGGGGTTGGGCATTCTTGTCCCACACGTGCACAGCCCCGAGTTTCAAGACGCAAAAGATGAAGAACTTTCAGTCTCAGACACGCAAAGCAGCTTCGCGAAGTAACCTAGGTGGTACAAATCGTCTAGAATCAGTCGCATTATCTTTCCAGATGCATGTGACGTGGCTAACATCCATGAGATGCTTGTCATGTGCACTGAAAGTTGATCACGGGGGACTCGAGTGCTAGGTAAGGAACACGAGATGAGGCGTTACTCAGCTCTTGCCACCTGGATATGGCAATCTTGAAGATAGGTCATCTGTTGTCAATGAGAAGCACCAGCAGCCACAATTACACAAATTTACTGTAGGAAGTCCACGGTGGCTAATTCAATAGTACGTACGGCTGAGGATTGATTGGAAACCACGATGGGCTGGACAGTGTTCGAGATAAACTTTGACCTACGCAGACGACTAGCATTCCGAATCTACATTACCCCCATCGGCTGCACCGCCAACGCAATGTGGCTCAAGCACTCAATGATGTGATGCAAAAAGCTGTCAGCCACCGGTAATGGCCGATGACGTGTTGATTGGCGACGTTTTTGCAAGGTGCTTGCCAGCTGGCCTTGTTAGAATTAGCGCGTGGCTCAATGAAGTCTGACCACTGTCAGTCGGCAGCTGTACGAAGGCTATTGATGCTGAAGTTTATGACAATGCGCGAACTAGGCGCGTCGCATCAAGGGGGTGTGAATCCAAACCCTGTGATCGCCATCCAGCGGAATGTCTACGGTTGATCTTCGAATCGCTTCACTTCGGTTGTATTTGCATGATGGGACCCCACGAAAGCAGATGGCTGAGGCCCGTACACAGACCACGCATGCTGAAGTCATGAATCAGCAGGTGAAATCGTGTAGGTCCCACACTCGAACAAGGGCACTCTGAATTTGATACTGAAGCAGATCAGTAATGGTTGGCAGTAAACTCCGGTGACACGCACACAGGGGTATTAAGCGGGAAACACACACGTTGAATCTAATACCAACCCTCAGCATAAGAATGCCGAGCTCATCTTTTTTGACACATGTGAATGCAAGACCACGCGTGTCCAGATCAGGTGTTATGATAATCATAGTCTCAGATGTCCCGACAGCTAATAATGTGCTGTCAGAGGATGTGTCTGGTTTCAAGGAGGTCTCACTAGACTGACGCGAAAGAGCGATTCGCAGCCAGATGCAGGGCCGAAAAGGGCACAGGAGAGTTGCCGTTAGTGCATCCTTGCATCTGGCCAAGGCGGCATACCCAGCGCTAAACCAACCGCCACCGACTGAAACTGCTCCATAGCCATCCACAATCGCCAACCATCCGCCGGGCTCTTTCCCTGTCATCCAATCGCTGAGATCACCAGGCAACTCCTTCTGACCCAACTCACGCGTACCATCGCGGTGTCGCCCTCTCATAGCTGCCTGTGGTTAGGAAACGAGCCTTGATCGAAACACCCGGCATGCAATTTTTATTTCCTGCAAGCGCTCGTTCGTCGCCTGCTGGATCTAATCATTCACCTTGCTTGCATGTTCCAGAAAGTTTTCAAGCAGAAGAATTAAAAGACTCGCTTTGCCTCACGCTTTGAGCTTTTGTTCATCTCCATCTCAACCGTCGTCAGTGTCGACGCTGATTCATTCCCTCGTCACATTCGAATCTAGCTAATAGTCGTCTCGATTACGTTGAGTTTCTTGCTCCGCTTTTAGCGCACCGAAGTTCAAACCACCAAACTCTTCGATTCAGGGACTTGCCCGCGTCTTATCGTCGCCTATCCACTTAGCTGCAGGTCTCTCGGCTCCCCCCACAAAATCGTACGAAGCAGCACAGTTCAGGAGGTTCACAGTTCCAAGGACACGCCCCTCAAACAGTCTTTGATACATCACTAGGAGCTGTGCTTCTATCACTCAAACAGTTGCTCGTCTTAACGCCACGCCTTCACTCATTCGAAGAGTCTCATACTGAAATTCATCACAATCGTTCTTCATAACTGCCTGCCGGCCAGGGTTATCAAAAGTTCAGTCACACCTTCAATCGATATACTCTAATTTTGCACCTCACTACAGCGAAATCGCACCGATAGTCTCAGAACAACCTGCAGTCCTTCACACCGATAGGTGCTCCAAAACCATGGCCAACATCAACGAATCAACCCGCTCATTGAATCGAACCGCCCTAGATGAGTTTGTTCGACAGCCCGTCCGTTCATACATGGTCCAACACCTTGCAAAACAAGCCTCGTTGGTCATAAGATGTGAGGAACCAAATCAGAACTCAAGTGCTCAGCTTCCTCCAACGCCTCCGTCAACACCACCACACTCTGAAGTCGACCCATCTCAGCCAACGCTGCCATCTTTGGAGCTCTTCATTCGATCCATAGTGCACAAGTCGTCCGTTCAGGTGTCAACCTTAATGACTTCCTTGGTCTATCTTGCACGACTTCGTGCCCGCCTACCACCAGTGGCTAAAGGCATGAGATGCACAGTCCATCGAATATTTTTGGCATCTTTGATCCTGGCTGCCAAGAATCTGAACGACTCCAGCCCAAAGAACAAACACTGGGCTCGATACACGACTGTGAAGGGCTACGATGGATTTGGATTTGCTCTACCAGAGGTGAACTTGATGGAACGACAGCTTTTGTTCTTGCTTGACTGGGATACGCGAGTAACTGAAAATGATTTGTTCGAGCATTTCGAACCATTTCTCGCACCTATCCGGTTCCAGCTTCAACTCGAATACGAGAACTCGAAACTGAACGAACAACGACAATGGTACGCACAGGAGTCGCTGAGCGAGCCAAGAGTACCACGGCTACCAACACGCAGCAATGACATCTTACCAACGCCACCCAAGGTTCGATCCACAGGTGTTTACGACTCGCCTATGTCAATGGTCGATGATGAAGCTCGCTGTGTCCGGTCTACCAGCTCGGGAATCGTGGCCCCGCTGTCAGCAAAACGACGTGCAGGAAGCCGTCACTACGTTGCTCGTGAGCCATCACCACCTTCGCTTGGAGACCTCCCTCCACTTATTCACTCGACCAAATCGAGTATCTCTTCCACAGGGCATAGGCAGCAGTCCTCGACAGACTCTTCATCATCTCGGTCGAGCTCAGTTGCGCCATCCTCACGTTCTAGTTCAGTCGCTCCATCAAACAGATCATTCACTGCGGCAACACCAAAGACTCTTGGGTATTACGAGACTGAAAACGTTACTTTCGCTATTGCTGACCAACACTACTCTCCGAGTGTCTCTCATGTTCACAATGCGGATCACAACGGAGTAGGCTATCACTATCCGAAAGGTCATGCGTCTCACAGTGTCAAAAACGTACCTGCAAGTGCCATTGGCACAATCACTAACGTCGCTGGGTCCGCCAGACCTGTTCTAAAGGGACATCAGTTCAGCTTTTCCAACGAGTCCCCACAGCCGGCATCGAAGAAGATGAAAGCTGATCACAGCAGCTCGAACAGTGTCAGTAGTGTTGTTAGCAATTTCTGGAAGAGTGCTACAGGTGGATATCGAATGGGGCGGACGCCAATACAGCAACAAACTGCAATTGCTTAAGCCCATTCATTTGTTACGGGAAAACGGGGAATGAAACCCGTGGGTAGGATGTTTGACTATTTAAGATGACCTGTCTCGATCATTGTCGAATTTTACTTGTATGCATTCAGACGAAAGGCGCCGGGCGAAAGGGTAGGCGTCATCGTCCCAGGAGTTTTGGGCTACATGCACGCAGCCGTGCCTTCTTTCAATTGTATTAGGTAGCGGAAGATTGGATGAGACGATGTGAGATCAACGATGCAGGTCATCTTCTCTCGTTACGAAAGATCGATGATAAGACACGACAAGCTTGAAAGGCGAAGTCTCAAGATACCAATATCCAATACACCTTTTCCTCTAAACAATAGAACCTACCGAGCTAGAATACCAAGTTGAGATAGCTGCAGCTTCTTTCCTTCTATCCGACGCCGCAATACGTTTCCAATCACTTTTCACGTTATCTGCCCCTCTGATGCACAGCTACGCTAAGCTTCGACAACGTCCACAAGTCCTAAGCGCTCGAGCTCTGAAAATACTGCATCCCCGGAATAGCCTATTAGTGAAACCAAGGAGAACAAGCCAGCAGCCCTTATCCGTCTACGAACGGGCACGATTGGCAAGGGACCGTTCAAACTCTGAGGGGCGGCGCCATCTTGCGCCATCCGAGTCGGGGGCTCTCAGCCCCCTAAGCCCCCGCCGCCAATCGGGCAAAGCTGCGAAGTCATAATACAGCAACAGCAGTTCCCCTTTGCACGTGCATCGGCGAAAAACCTCTAAACCACAAGTAGTACTCTAGAATTTCCCATATCTAAATCCGCGCCCCGATCCTAGTAATGATTGACTCCAAGGTGTGAATCTAGAGCGCGAACTTCCACGGTTTACATGCAGCGCAAGGCGTAATGCATCCATATCTTTTGCATTTTTACGGAGTCCACTGGGAGTCGTAGTTCTGTCGGGCCCCCCTTGCAGCAGAAGGCGAACTCCCTAAACCGCGAGAATTCCCTTCTTGTGTTTTTCGTGCATCCATTGTTGCCTCGAAAACTCTTGACCTTGCTCGACTAATAGCATAATGTGACTATAATGTACATATTACTCCCGCTACTACTCCCGTAGGTGAAGTTCTGGCCTTTTTGTGTCTTGCTAGATAATAGCTATTAGCTTGTAATAAGGGGGTGGAAAGTTTGGGCTTCAAGTTTGAAACAGCCCTATCTGATGGAGAGTTAATAACTGCGTCAGGCTACTAGTCTGAGTACCTAAGGATAAAACGCGTTCGAAGTGGCGCACGGGTCCTGTACCTTGCGTTTTGGCCGTTGGTGGCTTGCATTTCGGGGCGCGTTCGATAAAGACGCGACTCTTGGATATTACCTAAGCCTGGTCGTCGACGCGTTTCGGAGGAAAGACGCGCTGCTGCGGGTTGCTTTTGGGTTTCCCCGAGACGCGCTTTTTAGGGGGAACCGGACTTCGTAGGCAGGTCGAGATAGTTGGTGTTATTACTCGCATGGTCGCGTGCTGTGGCGTTGCAAGGTTGAGCTCATGAAGAAGCTCCGAAACGGGCGTCTCAGGATTCGTGGTTTGCAAATTGAAGCATGTGGGATTGTCTGGTCGGCGCCAGCGAGGCAGGCCTACAGGAGCGTAAAGCACGGAAAAAGGCCGTCTCCTTTTTACTGTCTTTGAGAGCAACTTGAAGCGTCGTAGACCTACAGTGCACTTCCTATAGCTCAAAGACTTCACCAAACCCAGTACCTCCACCTCCAGACCGCCTCAAATCAACCAGATCTAACCTCCACCCTTGCCATTGCTTCAAGCCTTTCTTCACCTCCCTGACATGCTCTACCATTTTCCGCATCTCTTCCTCTCGCTGTGCAGTCGCAAAAGCCTGCTCATCGAACGCATCGTCGTCAAACTCCTCGAGCAGGCTGTCGTTTCTTGCTCTGCCAGCTTGCTGTCTTTGTGCTTGTGAGTCAGGGCTGGTGGTACTTGCTCGAAACGCAGCAAGTCCCGAGTTCAGCACTTGGGTAAATCCTGAATGGCGAGGTTGACTCGAAGGTGGATGCATCGTTGAGCTCTTCCTCGTGTTGGCGCCGGAGCCGGAGCCGGAGCCGTTGAGGTCAACTTCGTCAAAGTCATCCTGAAAGCCGGTCCCGCTGGCGGCTCCGCTATCGAGGTCTCGATCCATTGAAAGGTTCGGCTGCATTTCGCGCCTCTTATCTCTCCAGACACCTCGTCGAAGATCGAAGTTCTCGGCCTCCAGGTCTCGGACGCGTTTTTCGAGTTTCTTTCGATCTTCGTCTTCGAGTTCTTCGAGGTCTTCTCCAGCCGCATCTCCACTCATGTGGTGCTTGCGCGCTTCTCGAAGCTTCATATTGCCCTTTTCAACGGCTTCGAGTTTGGCTCTCATCATCGCTAGTTCTTTCGAGGTGGCGTCTGCTTGTGCCAGTTTGGGCGCATTTCGCTGTTCAGCCTCACGATGAAGTTTATTCATGGCTTCGATCTTTTTCTCCAGAGTTTCTCGTTTCTGCTCCGAGTCTATTCGTGCCGACTTCATGTCTTCAAGCTCGCGTTCGATCGACTTGATTTTCGTGTCTTTGCTTGTGCGTTCTGTCCCGTCCAGGACCGCCTTTTCGCTTGCCCTATTCAAGGCTTTCTTGACGTCTGCTAACTCGGTCTGCAGTTTCGAGTGCGATGTTTCTGAGCGGTGAAGTGAGTCCTGCAAAGCTGCGATCTGGTCATTCTCATTCTTTCCGCCTTCCGTAAGAGCAGTGACTTGGGATCGTAGCCGTGAGATCTCAAGCTGCATATCACTGATCGTGGCATCTTTAGCCTCAATGTCCCTTTGCAACCTTTCAACATCGTCGTCTGCTTTGGACTTGGGTGCCGATGTGCCTTGTCGACTGTTTCTCCGCAACGTATCGATCTCAGACCGTAGCTGAGACACTTCTTCGGTGTCCCTAGTGGTATCCTTTTGCTCGACTGCCCTCTCACGTAGCTCCTCGAGTTCTTCTTCATTTTTATGCCATCGTGCGCGTGACTCTTCTGTTTCTCGAATCAATCGCTTATTTTCGCGCTCCAGCTCCTCGATGCGGGCCATTTGCCTGCGGTAGATGTCAGGAAAGTCGTCATCTGCGGCGGGCGAGGTAGACACAGCACCCTGTCGGAAGGAGGCAGAGCGCATTTGGGATTGCAAAGATATCGAGGACTGTCGACTAGGTCTTGTCTTCTGTGAACCTGGTACCTCGCCTGGGGATGCTGTCCCTTGAGGAGGCGACGTAGGATGACTTTTCTCAACCCCGTCCTCTTTCTCATCTTCATTTGTGGACAGCTGTCGATTTGAAGACTTGATAGCTTCGTCAAATGCTGCTTCATCTGCCTCTTGCTCTGGGTTTCTTGCCTCCTGCGGCAGGTTGGTAGGCCTGACTGCCGGCTCCGACTCCTCACGGTCTGGCTTAGTTGGACTCAAAGGACTATCCTCAGCCTCATCGTTGTCTGCTGACTTCGTGGTATCCTTTGCCTTCTTCGAAGACGTCGCTGCCTTCTCCCCGCTACTTCCAGCTGCTTTCTTTTTTTTCTGTAGCTGTGCTACGCGCTTCTTGGCTGCTGCGAGCTTCTCAGCTTTCTCCTTGTCTTCTTTCTCGCCCATGTCTGCCGCCGGTCGCGTTTCCCAAAACAGATGTTGTAGATTTGCTGAGCGAATCGTGTGTGAAGTCTGGTGTTGGAGAATGCATTTACTTTTTAGTTGCAGTTACGGTTGGCGTTATTCTCCAACCAAGGGGGTTTAGGCTTAGTGTGGTCTGTCCAATCGGTGTTTGTGGCTATCCATGTTTAGGTCAATACGTCAGTTCCTATTCATCCGGTCTAATTCGATGAGCAGCTTCTTGCTGCTTCCTGAAAAAGAATCTCAATAATTTTGTCTACGGACTTGGTAGCGGCGGCTTTCTGGGGGCACAGCTTCGAGTGCAAGCTTCAGGACGATATTGGATTTGGGCCGACGTCGACCTCTTTGTCAATATGGGCGGAGGACCAGCTCCTCCCGAGGACCATCAATCTGATGCGTTGCATAGCGATTCCACCTGGCCGAGGTCATTCCCTCTTAGAATTGTAACGCACAACATACGCTACGCGGCTACTGATCTGTTCAAGCACGAAGAGCCATGGCCCAAACGTCTCCCAAACATCAATCGTCAGCTGTATCACTACGCTGCTTTACCATTCAATCCACAGAGCACAATTCTCTGTTTCCAAGAAGTTCTGGAGGAACAGCTCCAAGATTTGGATGATGCTCTCAATGGACCAAATAGCAACTCTCTTCCTGATCAGAAACAAAGATCCTGGCACCACGTTGGAGTAGGGCGTGATGACGGGGAGACAGCTGGCGAGTACAATCCGATCTTTTACCGAGCCACGTTCTGGGATAAAGTAGCATTCGAGACCATATGGCTTAGCGAGACGCCCGATAAGGTGAGTCGAGGTTGGGATAGTGGTTGTAACAGGGTATGTACCTGCCTTGTTTTGGATGCCAATGTTCCAAAGGGATCGAACAGGTGCCCAGAGGAAGCTAGTACAATCCCATACGGTCGGCGGTTGATGATTCTGAACACACACCTCGACAACGCAAGTTTTGTCGCGCGTAGGAAGGGGGCAGAATTGATTATCCAATATGCGAGAAAGTGGAAGGCGGAATTCATGCCTGACCATGTTGTGCTTACAGGAGATCTTAACTCCACAAGTGACGAAAGAAACGGAGCTTGGGAGGTTTTGAACGCTGAAGGTAGTGGATTCGTTGATTCAAGACGGCTGCTGAGCGCCGAACCGCGTTCTAGCGGTGATCTGAGAGCGTATGGCGATATCCTGACATTTACTGGGTTTGATGGTAATGGTGACGCAGATGAGGTCAGGACGCTGGACTTTGTGCATTATGGCCTTACTGAGGGAGAAAGTCTCGATCAAGCACAGGCGAGGTTGCACTCATTCACTGTCGTCCCCAACCTGTTTGAGGATGGAGTGAGATGTAGCGATCATCGTGCTGTTGTGGTCGACCTGCTCTTGTAGCTAAAGAAACAGGCTCCGCGTGAGACTGACTTGCGGAAGCTCCTATTTCATTCGATCCGCCCTCTCCAACGTGATCAGCACTATGTAAATAACGTTTAGGAATCAGATGTTGTTGCACGTTATCCAGAGCCCGCATGTAGGTTGGGTTCTATTGAGACTGCGAAGGCTGCCACTTTCTGCTTAACGATACAATAGCAGAACGAACGAGCCATCACCGCTCGCGACGTTGTGTACACGCAGCACTGAAGCCGGTTGCTCTCACTAGCTTTTACTCAAAATTGAGTTATTACTTTAGGATGAGAACGCATCTCAAACCGCCTGGCGAATTTGACCCGAGCCACTATTATATCGAACGCATTTGTTGTAGGGCTCAGTGATGTCAATGGCTGTTAGTGGCGAGGAGTGCGAGGACTGCTTTTTAGCCGCGGTTAGTAAGCACGATCTGGCTCCTGCGGCACTCTGCGGGCTGCCTGACCTGCCGGCAGTGGTGATGGCCTATCAAACTTGGCCTTTCTCGGCCTATCTGGAGCACCTGGAGTTGGTGGTGGAGTCTCCTGCCGGACTCGGGTCAGGGAAGGGACCGCCCAAGCCAGCCGCAAAAGCTGCATCATGGGGTTGTTAAGGCTGCGGTCCCGAATTTTACCGTCACTGCGCTGTTACTCGTTACTCAGAGCACCCTCATTATCCTGTCCGCTGACTCGACGGCGTTGTGCTGTGTAGTCCTGGCTTCTCTTCTTAGCAGGATCATGTTGTCATTCTCATCATCGTCGTCGTCGTCGTCGTCGTCGTCGATCTACCTGCGCTTTTAACTTTTGCCAGTCGAACTGATTTCCCCCTTCCTTGAACGTAATGGATCTTGCAAAACAGGAATATCCGGCTTTGCTGGTAAGGAAAGATATCAAGCCGCCCATGGATACTCGTTGACGAGTCTGTTCAGCCAAGCTTGGAACCGGGACAAGCTGTTGATATTCTAAATGGACGAGTTGCTTTGATCAACAAAATACACGCAGACATTGCAGATTGGCTAGAGGTCGGCTCTCGTTCCTTGTGACAATGGCGACAGAGCTAACTGTGTGAGCAGGAGCGGCGCAGAATTGAAGAGCAATATGCCTCGTCCCTGCACAAGCTGGCCAGTCGACCACAGCAAGAAAATGCTGAAGCCTTGGGTGTCTTTCAGATGCCATGGCAGCGGATCGTCAACTCGATCGAGAACATGGCACAATCTCACGAGACACTGGCTGCAAAAATTCAAGCCGACGTTGAGACCCCTATCCGCGAGTACTCAACCACCAACCGTGACATCCAGTCGATGGGAAACGTGGCTGGGAATCTATCTGCTCTTGCTAAAGATCTAACAAGCGCACAAAAGAAGGCACAGAAGCTGGGTGCAACAAGCAGCACCATTTTGGGGGGTACAAGGTCCAGTGCTGAAGGCGCTTCCTCGCAATGGGAGTCGCAAGCTCCGTATGTTTTCGAACAACTCCAAGCTCTGGACGAGGCGCGAGTCAATCATTTACGGGATGTTCTGACCCAGTTTCAAACACACGAGCTCGACGCGGTCGAGCGAGGCAAAGCGAGCGTAGAGTCGTGCTTGAGTGCTCTACTAAACGTCGAAACTGCGGATGAGATCAAGACGTTCGCTGCCAAGGCGAAAGACCAGACGGCGTCTGTAACGGCTAGACAACAGTCTCTACCAGGTTCCTCGAGGTCCGCAGGCGGAAACGTGCCACCAGCTCCTCCCCCTCCAAGACATGCAAACCTAGAGCACAGGGCCAGCTCCATGCTCAGCCAGGGTCAATCCGCCCAACGTGAGTCTGCACATATATTTGAGTGATCAAAAGAGATTAATTGTGAACAGTGTCAGAAGCTCCAAAAGAAAAGAAACTAAGTGGCCTCAAGAGACTCGGTACGGTCATGGGAAGGAGGAAGAACGTCGCTCCGCCGCCGCCGCCGACTGAGAAGAAGAAAGAGAGAACACGGTCTTCCTTCGCTCCCTTTAGAAGGCAAGAGTCATCGCGTAGCTACCAAGAGGCTGAAACCACTGGTCAAGATCTTTCCCCCGCCATCTCTCGAGATGATCGGCGAAGTAGCCGGTTCGATAGCGATCGGCCTCCGCGCACGCAGGACAGTCGAGTTTCCGACCCTCTTTCCCAACCTACTCTTAACGGTGTTAGGGATGACACTGCCGCTTTGGAGTCAGATAGACCCCTTCCACAGATAGCTGCCATGCAACCTCAAACGGTGGAAACAAAGAAGCCTGCACCTTTCAACCCGCCCACAGCACAAGCCGATGACAAGAACGACACTCAACCTGGTCCTTCCACGCAAGCATCTGATCAATCAGTCTCTCCGGCGGAAGAGTCAGCAAGAAATTTCGAGATCAAAGACCAGCCCATACCTGAGGACGCGAGTGCTGCCCAAATGGCTATGAATGACATTCAGAATCAGCTTCGCTCGCAGGCACAAACTTCAGGCACAAATCGGCCCCAGGGTAGTGTTAGAGGCCGACGAGATGTTAGAAACACTATGTTCGTTCCGAATCAGCAGGAACTTCCGTCGCCAGCGCCGATAAGCGCCGGCTCTCCCTCAACTCAAGCACCCGCCACAATCATGGGAACACAACCAGCAACACTTGTCGGGGGAGGTTCTTCCGAGTTGATGACACCTGTCAAGCGCTCATTGGGCACCGGCACGATTCCCGAGGATGCCTCTCATGTTGCATCCGACACGCAATCTGTCCACTCTGCCCATAGCACAGCTGGCATGGCTCATCATCAAGTTATGCAAGAACCTGGCCTGAACGCTTCCATTGTGGAGACTGTCAACACCTGGTTCTCAGATACCGGTATTGAACGCTCGTTCGTTGTAGGGGAAATTGCGCTGGCATACAATCCATTGACCCCTGCAGGACCTTCAGACCAGGAGGTTGTTCGATTGCAGAACTACCATCAGCTAGAAAAATGCGCACAGAACCCACAGTTCGTGACACCCCATACGGGAACTGATGACCAGCCTGGCACATATAAAGTCTCACTGGCTTCAATTTCTCGGCCCATGCCCGCTGTTGCTTTCAAGTATCAGCTCCATCTGAACGAATCCAATCAGAGCGCATTCTCTCCACTCCTTATTACACAAGCATGGCAGATTGTAGGAGGCCAAGCAAGTGCCATCCTTTTATATAGTCTGAATCCTGCTTTCGCACCACTGGCAAATCCCGGATCGTCCCTGACTCCACCACCCGAGGAAATCGTTCTAAAGGCAGTCACTTTAACCCTCAGTTTGAATATCAAGCCAACAGCCGGTGGAGAAGCTGGCGCAAAGCCAACAAATGCTCAGATGATGCCTGTCCAAAACGCACAATTCAAGAAAAGGACTGGCGCGGTGGTCTGGAAGTTCCCGGAACTAGTGATTCGGTCAAAGCAAGAGCGGCTTCTCGTTAGATTTACAATAGAAAACAATGGACTAGCTAAACGAGGGGGTGTAGATGCTAAATTCGAGATACCAGATACCCTTGGGTCGGCACTCGGCGTGGAGAGGCTGGTGACTGCTGGCGAAGCACAAACGCCTCTCACTCCTGCTTCGGACCCATTTGCTGATGAGGCCGAGGCAAGGAAGAGTGCGGAGGGAGGACAGAGGTGGGAAGATGTACAAAGTCGGAAGATGGTGGTAAGTGGGAAGTACGCGGCCACATAGTACTAATTTCTCGGCACGGCGGTGCAATTGCTTTGCAGCTTGTTCTGCTAGGCCACTCCTTTTCTGTGTGCATTGTCACTGAAGCATGCCGCCATCTACATGTTGTAAAAGAACAACAAACCTTGGAGTGTAGAAGTACGTAGCGTGGTTTCAGATGGATTGATTCCCTTTTCTACAGGCTCCCTCTAAAAATGGACAAACTGAAGTTCACCACATGGAACCTGCCCTTACTAAGATCCTAGCTGAATTTCCGACCGCATCAAGCAACCTCAGACAAGAAGTCAACCTTTTCCACAGGCGATATGCTACCACCGCCTCCCATTACAGTTCTGGACAGCAACCCAAACTTTGCCATACTATACAACCATCTAACAGAGCACATCTTGACTCCCGAAGGGTCGTCCGTGATACAATCGGGAAAACGCCAAGCAGTGCACGACGAGCTGAACATTGCAAGGCAGCATATCCTTCGCGAGCAGATCTTGCTCCGAGCACTTGAGGAGATTGCTCTCACCAATGTTCTGGCGGAGAGGAGGCCAAGTGAACTGGGCCAGGGAGCAGCAGACACGGACGGGGATCATCTGTCAACAACGGCCGCCACCGTGACGAGGAGACGACGGGGCGCGGGCGCACAGCAGAAGAAGGCTACGAGCATCCTCGACTTGCCGCCTGAACTAAGGGAGCTGACCAACAACGTGGCTGCTTACCTGTCGGCATCGCTCGATCCAAGTATTACAACAACAACAACAACAACAACAACAAGCCTTGAGCTTCCACCGGACACGGACAACCTCATGGCAGACGAGCTGTCGATGTTTAGAGAGCACCTCCCGCAAATCTCCAGCACGCTGTCCGCGCGCTTGGCTGCCCTGGTGTCTGATCTATCGTCTATCACACAATCTCTGTTTCCGCTTTCACCAGAGTCGACCTCTGCCTCTGCCTCTGCCCCTGCATCATCTACCCCCTCACCATCGCAGTCGCAGTCGCTGTCGCTGTCCGCACATCTCGCACGCCAGTCCAGCACCAGCAACACGCTGCTGACCTCGTCTCTGCCTTCCACCCTCAACGCCACGCTGTCATCCCTGCTCTCCTCCCTCACAGCCCACTCGACCGCCCTGCAGTCGCACATCCGCTCGCTCGAACTAACTACCCACGGCACGCAGGCCCGCCATCTGACGTCTCGTGCAACGTACCTCGCTACTGTGGCGCGTGGTATCGAGCTGAAGACTCGGATTCAGCGCTTGGAGCAGGAACGAGCGCTGTACGGAGATCGGGATTTGATGGATGCTCTGGACGAGGAGAGCGATCGACTAGTCCTGGAGGAGGGGCGGCTGGAGCGGCAGCGAAGAGAGTTGACGTGTTTGCTGGAGGAGTATGAGAGTGCGGGAGCTGGGGCAGTTGAGCGGTCTGGTTTGGGGGCTGCAGGAAGTGGGAAGCCAGCTCGGGCAGGAGAGGAAGTGTTCAATGTGCTGGGCGAGCGATATGCTGAGCTGGAGAGGGAGATTGAGGGGGTCAAAAGCGATGTGGAGCGCCTGGAGAGAAGGAAGAAATAAGGCAAGGTGTTTGATCCGCATTATCTTTGATTCTTCTCATCTAGACTCCCAATCTGTCTAACCTCTACTCCCGAACACTGTAGATAGATCAGCAGTAGCCATTAGCTGCTACGCCTAGTTGACACCGTTGTCAGAAGTGGCCACCTTACGACACTTCATTCCTCATCCCGCTGTCTCACGGACCCTCCTGCGGGTATAACTTAGCCGCTTTTCCAAACAACGCTAATGTTTCTGCATAGTTCTGATGCTTTGCGAATGCTCTCATATCTTCGTAACATAGGCACTCACTGTATTTTGTACCCTTATGCACTGTACCTGCAACGATCCCACTATACATGGTGTAACACTTCCACTTGGAGCTGGCAAAGTTTCATTTTCGTTCGCCGTCATTTCACCGATTTTTGGATCTCTTTTTGGATGGTCTTGCTGGCTCATCGTCCAGCTCGTCCAGCTCATCCAGCTCGTCATCGACTTCAGATATTGCGCCATCATTAATGAAGTCTGCCATCGAGGAGTCCTCCTCATCTTCTTCATCCTCTGCCTCTTCGTCCGTCTCTTCAATGCCACTTTCACTGTCACTATCGTCTTCTTCGCCGGAAACGCCAGCCTCATCATCGACAACGCCGTTTAGCCGCCTCTGTTCGGGCTCTTCTTCCTCTTCTTCATTTTCATCGTACACTTCGTCTTGTCCATTGGCGAGTGGCATATCCTCGTCGCCACTGGATTCTGCACTTCCAAGCAGATCCTGAAGATTCTTCTTGTTTGGAGGTCTGGCTGCCCCCCGCCCTAGTGTTACAGGGGCTTCATCCATATATTCATCGCTCGACCAATTGTCTTCATCGTCGTCAATGTACAGGGTGGCAGGAGCGTTGTCTCGACGTTGTGGGTGCATTTCAGACTGACTCCGGAAAGATTGTTGGGCACTCATCATGTCCAGTTTTCCTTTCAGCAGGAGAATGCTTGGCAAGATATTCGACCTCTCATTAAGAACTTGGTATAATGTTCGGAGCTTGGAGGCAACTCCTGCTTGGCTGGCAATGGCACCACCGTGCGCAATCATTGTTGACTGTACCCAAGTGAGCAGATGTCCGTACCTGCCTGGCTTGTCTGCCAGACGCTCAGCCAATTTGGTAAGTAGGATGGCTGCTAGTGAAGATTCAAGGCGAAGTATGGTATTCTGGATAACATTTTCGTCGGTGACATGCAAACAAGTTTCCAAGAGGCTCTGATCGTTCGTCCGTAACGACTGGGTGAGCACTGTTCCGAGCGACATGCCAGAAGGTAGGATGTTTTGCTTCGACTCGGAAAGCTTTGTTAACGCGTTGCCGTCCGCAGGCAATGTGTCCAAAATCGAAACCACTCCGCCGGATTGACATGCAGCCAGAAGATCTCCAAATGAAGGTTCTCCCACCTTTTCGCCACTGCTAGCGATTACGCCTTCAGGGTCTTGACTAGGGTCCCCCATCTCAGCATCACTTCCTGCTGCGGATCCGTCCGTCGAGGCTGCTTCATCCTTGGCAGATAGTTCTTCCGCTTCAGATATGGGCTCTTCGTCTTCGCTGCTCTCTATTTCAACTGGAGCCGTTTGGGATCCAGGTCCAGAGAGGCCAGTGGTTACGACTGTCCGAGCATCGTTGACATGGGTGTGTGTCGTATCCTTGACACCGTTCATGGACGCAGAACTCAATGTTGAAGAAGTTGTTTCGCGGACAATCTCCTTAGTTCCTTCGAAGAGGAGCTCACCCGAGCCCTCATCTTGCCACCTGAGCTTCTGGAATATTGGTTCAATGCCGCCTTGGACTGAGCATATTATCAAATTTGGGCCATCAAAGTGAGCAGTTGCCGCGGGAATTGGCCTTCTCGCCTCGGTGTTAGTGACTACTTTGACCACCGCATTTGGCTTTCGGGTCAACTGTTTGCGCTTCACCTTCATATCGCCATTTACGGCTTGTGGAAGACTGAATGGGTTCGTGAAAAGTTCGACCAGTCCATCTCTTGTCACTGCAGCAAGCATCTGATCCTCGGTCGACGTGGGGTGGTTGATGTCGGTGTGGTCGATTTCCCCTCTCGTAATCAATGTGCGAACAATTTTTCTGCTGGACACGTCATAAACATTTATATACCGGTTCTGATCTGCAGCCAAGAATGTTTCTTGAGTATTGCCAGACTTTTTCCCCGACCTGAACAGAGTGTGGACAGGGCTTTTAAAAGCATCAAAGGATTCTATTCCGAACCCATCCTTGTTCTGGATGCTGACAGCGTACGGCACGGCTGAGGCGCAAATGATTTGAGGGTCAGAAGGAGATGGAGTAGATAGTATGTGTACAGAAGGATCGGTCAAGGAGACGGACCTGGAGGACATTTAGTTACCACTGATATCAGCGGGGTCGGCAAATACAAACCGTATAGCTTGATCACTTCGTAGGTCCCAATGCACCAGTTGGCCATCTCCACCAACACTCCATGCTGCAAGATTGTCCTGGGGTAGAAACTTGAAATCTCTGACGCCTGCGGAATGACCAGCTTTCAGCAAGCCGACGATGTTGTTCTCCACTGGTGAGTACATGCAAATGTCGGAGTTGGAAGTCCCATAGGCGACGACAACATTCTCCTCACCATCCTGCGATCTCTTGCGTTTCTTTTTGCCAGAAGATCTTTGTTGTCGATAAGACGAGCCGTAACAACCCCAGTCGATGCAGGTAACAGTGGTGTCTGGAGAGATCGAGTGCTGCTGTCGCAGTTTTCCACTAGAAGTATCGTGGATACGCAATTGCTGTGATTCAAAGGACTGAATGACGGATGCGAAGAGGTGAAGTTGCAAGTACGACGGTGCAAAGGAGGATTTTAGCATGCACGACCTGTTCCGATCTGCTGCTGTCGAGCCTGCCGCTGGTGCAGAGGACGACGAAATTTTGGATACGGCAGTGGCGGCCGACTTCTTACCCATTTTGACGAGCACGGTTCTCTGAATGAACAATGCGCCAGGCAACTGGTCACAGGCAGGCTGGCTCAGGTAAAGGGCACTGCGCCTGCATCTCTTCACGCCCTTTAGAACGTGCTGCACAGCATGAGTAAAATGTGCATTTTTTGGACGACCAAAAAAGTTTCCTGGTAGCACCAACCGAAGCGAAAAGGCTAAACTACTTTTGTCACTAGCGGTTTAGTCTCGTGTTCACGATTTCATTCTAACACGAGCCGTAGACGGGATACTTTATCGGCCATTACATCAAGTCACTGCTATGCTATTGTTATTGCCACTGCCACTGCCACTGCCACTGCCGATAGCTTCTTCTCATCCTTTCCTAACCTGCTGAAGCTTGAATCCGAGATGGTGGAGGGAGTGATATAGCATGCATGCATTTTTAGGTAACGGGTTTTGGTTATCTGCACGCCAGCTTGTGCTTGCCAAACTACATCACACAGTCGATTTCCGTGCAAGACCATATTTCGGGATGGCGGAATAACTGGTCATGACAATGGGAATCCCTGCACCGTATCCCGGGCGAATCATTACCTCGAGCGGAGGAGTACACTTCCTGCATTTGTGATTGGCTGTTTGGATGGTGCATAAGTGGATGTACTCCGTATAGGTCACGTGCGGTTGGTAACCTTCAGCACGCATCCAATGTCAGTGCAGATTGTCTGATTGGCTGTGCGGGGCACAGAAAGTCTTGGAGGCTAACTTTAACCAGGTAAAGTGGACCCCATTGATCTAAGTGACCTCTGCGGTGACCGTGATGGTTTAAGTAGCTTCAGCCCCTCGTAGCTCTTCGAACACCCAACTTTTCCATCGACTTGCACTCCAACCTGCCGATTTTCGCGCCAAGACCTCGATCGCATCGCGTCACCCAATCTGGCCATCTGGAATTCTTCACCCATCACCCATCTATTGTGTCGCGTCACTTGCACTTCATGAATAGTGGCGCATTTCTACATCTAATGTGCTTCTGTCTACTAATTGCTTTGCGCACTTGAGAGTGATCCGCTGATGACGCGTGCCTCAGTTGATGCTGCAGCCGAATCAGGAAACAACCGAAAACAAATCAATCTTGGCATAGTCTGGGGTGACTTCGGCATCAAGGTCGCCTGATTCAAACCACTGCGCTACTTTGTTCTTCACCAGCGACAAAATCGTTGCCGTCAAGTGGCTGCTTTCACATCGTTGTTGCCACTTTATTGTGTCAGCATATTTGCGCCTTGCCCACGCCGGCTGCAGGCGAATATATACCTTACCTTGCATCATCACCTCGGTCTTGTTCTAATCTCACCTTCCATCGTCCGTCCACGCTGCGGTCCTAACTATCCACTCCTGGTCCTATCGATGCGCCATCCCCTGCGCCTTGCGATCGACCGAATCTTGCTTTCATCCTCACCGTGAGGATATCTTGATCTAACTCTTTGATCTGGCTCTTTGATCTGGCTCTTTGATCTAACTCTTTGATCTAACTCTTTGCGCATTTATCGCACAACTTATTTTCTCTCTTTTGTATACCACCATCCAACATTAATGATGGCTGACGTTGAGGCGCAGTTGGAGGCTAATGGGTAAGTAGATATCGCTATATCCTCCTCAAACATCTCCTTCTAACGTGTACGTAGTCTGCCGAGACAATTCGAATCGTCCTCTAGTGCACCAGAAGTGTCTCACGCAGTGCTAAATACCGCCGCCACGATATCAAATGCAGAAGCTTCTCAGCTGAAGCAGCAAGCGCCTGATCTCGACATCGCCACTATACCAAAACCAGTACAGCCGGTAGATACAGTAATGGATCAACCGACCGAGCCAAGTACCGCTGAGAATGACATCTCGGACCACGATGAAGGTCCTGCCCAGCAGGCGCCAGAGGAGGTCAAAGTAAACGGCCACACATCTGAAGCTATCATTACCACGCAACAATCACCGGCGGAGGATTCCGTTGATCATTCGAGGCCACCTGACCCAGTGCCGCCTACAACGCAGGCATCAGAGCCGACTGACCTGATAGCTCCAACAACGGACGTACCTCTGCCTGACCAGCCTCCTATCTCAGACTTGCGCACCGCACCGCACTCTGATGAATTGTCCCCTGAGGATGGCGCAAATGTGGAAGCTACCAAACATGACATGGACAACAAGGCAGACGTTCAGGAAAGTGCACCGCTTACTCCAGAACCAGACGCCCAAACAAGTCAAGCAGAGCAGGATACTGGGCTACAAACACCGCAGTCGCCTCCACGGCCACCCGAGCCTACCCATGCCTCGCTTCCACCTCAACCGCAGAATGGGACTATAGTTCCAACGATCAAACCAGTCACTACGACTGCGCCCGATGATAGCCCTGCGGTTGCCGTACCGCCACCTATCGATCCTGTGGTTGAGCCTCAAGACCAAGCGATGGTGGAAGCGCCTGCGCTGCCTTCCAAAGCTATCCACGAACGAGAAGATGATACCTTTGATGAGCCTTTGGCAAAGCGGATGAAAACCGATGAAGATAGACAAACCACGGAACAACCCCACTTCAAAGTGCCTGAAAGCCCTGCTCCACACCCATCTGGTACTTCAAATCAACCTGCATCAGATCCTAGTCATGCGGTAACCCCAGTCAGGCTGGCGCATATGAAGAAAGTGATATCGAATCTGAAGAAAAGCAATGCTTCTGCCGCCTTTCGGCTGCCTGTAGATCCAGTCGCACTCAAAATCCCCTCATATCTCACTGTTGTCAAGCATCCAATGGATCTTGGAACCATTGACAATCGACTCAAGCACAACGAATACCAGTCGATACAAGCTTTCAAGAATGACTTCAACCAGATTGTTACAAATTGTGTCGCATTCAATGGTCCCGATCACGCTGTCACACAACAAGCACGCAAGATGGAAAGCTCATTCAATAACCAAATGGCTCACCTGCCGCCGGCGACTGTAGTCGAGCCATCAAAAGCTGAAAAGAAGGCCGCCAAGCCGAAGGTCGAACCGATTAGACAGCCTGCTCCAAGGCGACAATCTGTCACAGGTAAGGCAAGCTCACCAAAAGCCCCTTCTCCTGCAACATTTGCTCCGGATCCAAATGGAATGCCACTCATACGTCGCGACTCTGCTCTGGATGGTCGACCAAAACGAGCCATTGTGCCACCCAAGCGCAACTCGGATTTCGGTGGCGCAAGACCGAAAAAGAAAAAGTACGAGCTGGAGCTGCGTTTCTGCGACGAACTTCTCAAAACAATCAGCTCTCCAAAGCACTGGGCGATAAATCAATACTTTACGCATCCAGTTGATCCTGTCGCGCTCAATATCCCTACCTACTTTCAAATCATCAAGAAGCCAATGGATCTCGGAACTATGCATCAGAAGCTTGAGGGCGGCCTGTACGAGAAGGCAAAAGATTTTGAGGAGGATGTTCGACTGATCTTCAAAAACTGCTACAAATTTAATCCTGAAGGCGACTACGTATACTCTCGTGGCCGGGAGCTTGAGAAGTTATTCAACCAAGAGTGGGCGAAGAAACAAGATTGGATTGCCGCGCGCGAGCCAGACTCCGAACCTGCAAGTGTAAGGGGCGACGATGACGATGACGAGAGTGACGAAGAGGTGGAAGCTGAAAGTGAGGACGAAGACCAGAGTGACCAGCTAAAGCAGCTGCAAGCACAACTCGACGCTATCAGAAGTCAAATGGGTCAATTGACAGACAGGCAGAAACCGAAGAAGTCAAGCCAGGGTGCCAGCCAGAAAAAGGGCGAGAAGAAGAAATCCAAGAAGGATCAACCCAGCACCAAGTTCCCTGGTCTTCAGCAAAAAGATGCCAAGCCCAAAAAACCAGCCAAGAAAGCCAAGCCAGAGAAAGACCGATATGTCACATTTGCTGAAAAGCAGTATATCAGCAACGGGATCGCCATGCTTCCGGAGCGGCCAATGTCTGAAGCGCTTAAGATCATTCAGAACAGTGTGCCTGTTCTCGCTAACAGCGATCAAGGCGAGATTGAACTTGACATAGAAGAGGTTCCCAACCATGCTTTGCTGAAACTGCTTGCCTTTGTGAAGAAGTATGCTGGCCCACCCCCGGAGGAAGCCAAAGAGGCCGAATTTACAGCACCAGCGGCGGCCAAGTCGAAAAAGAGCAAATCGATGTCTAAGCAGGACCACGAGGCGCACATTGCTGAATTAAAGGGTACCTTGCACCATTACGAAGCAGGATCCCCAGATGCGGTGCAATCGGTGGAGACCGGGGCTGAAGACTCGGATGATGACGATTCCAACGAAGAGAGCGAAGAAGAGTAGCGGTATCGCTAGGTTATATTCGTATTAGTGCTTACCCAACTTTAGAAATTTGGATTGAACTGAATTGCGCAAGCAGGAAGCCGAAGCTGAAGTACCGTGTAAGGGGGTGTCAACTTGGGCTAGTGGTTAATGGCAAAGCATATCATCAGGTCTGTGCAATCAGTAAAACTTGCAAGCGGCAAGCAATATACCCATTTTTCTTCCAATGAGGTTGTTGCCGTCTACCAGTCGTCTCACGTGAACTCTCTTCTAACCAGTGAATACTCCACACTGATCAGTCTTGACCAATGATGTACTATTGGTTCGACGTGACCCTCCTACCATTGAAACTTCAAAGCAGGGCCGATATGTCGTGGCCTCTTGTTCCAGCTCTCTGCACTCCATGTGCTTGGTTCAGACTGAGTGCTACTTTCAGAGTGTCGTCGTCGGAGAGGACCATTCGTTGCTGCGCGCGTGCCTTGCAGAATGGAGACCCCTCTTCTTTAATGTGAGCAGCAAAAAGGCAAAATGCAGTTTTGGCGTTATATCTTTGACTAGGGGGGTTAGTGTGGCAGACGACCAAAGCAAGCAGTGATGGTGCTGCTAAATATACGGGTGGCTAGGACTGGGGTGGTAGGAGATGATCCTGCGACGGAAGCCGGGAGGTCACCAGGGACTCGAGATATGCCTGCAAAGTCGATGTCGATTTTAGTCGAACGTGTTCGTTGACTGGGGGGGTTGGCGACGTGGTTGTGGGTTATGAGACAGTTGGGGGAGCGAGAATTTGATTAGTTGTGAGGGTGTGACACGCGGAATGTTCCGCGAAAGCGTTTGTTGGAGACTGTGTCACCGTTCAAGTTGTCGCGAGGCCTTGTGGGACACGTGCAATATGACGGATGCTGTGTTGCCTGAGATGCCATTGGGGCAGCAGGTTGTAGCTCACAGGGTTCCGTGACATGCGATGCAGAGGGGCGTAGCTAGAAAGTGACTGGGAACATGTTTGCCGTGGCTTTATAGTTTGTGAGTCCAGGATGATCGTGGGAATAATACTAATGGTGATGTTGGAGAGGAAGTGTAGATTAGGGAACAGTGTGACACATCACTGCAGGAGAGCGAGGCTTTTGATTGGGAGGCGTGACAAGATGATTTCTGCAATCGTAGGCTTCGGTCGTGGGAATCTTTGAGTAGAATACTACTCCCCTCGGGTAATAGTAGTGTTCGAATGAAATGTGGAGCATGCGAGGTGTAAATCATCCCGCCTCTGTCCTACGGAACTCAGGTAGTTTTCGAGTGACCCAGACCTAACAAGTTCTGGGGGTGTCCTGGCCCTCTCCACTGACCGACCGTGTGACGTAAAGATGGAATGGTTAGATCTACCGCAGCAGCTAATCGGTGTCTGTGGACATGCGGACTTGCTAGTGTCGTCGGTGAAACCATGCGACGTTGGTGGAAAGAATATGCATATGATTTGCCGTTCATCAGAAGCGAACATGGTAAGAGATGCTCAAGGATGAACAGAATTCAACAGATTGCTACCTATCCGCATTTTTGTGGTTGAAACAATGCTTACGCGAAGGGGAACGACTCCGTGCATTATCCAGCCGCGGTCGGCTCTTTTTAGAGAGAAGACATTCATCACACTGACTTTGAGCTTCAGACCGCAAATGCATTGAGACATCGTACAACTCGAGGCTAGGTTAGAGTCCTGGAAGTTAGCTCGTCGGTTACAAGAATAAGGTTCAGATCTGCCTCGTGTGAGCGACTGAGACAAGACCGTAGAGTAGATTCAAGAAACTCGAGCCCTCATCATATGCAACTCCTCGCGCCAGAGCCGGTGCAACACAGATTAGTGTTTTTGTATCTAGTGGAAGTCAAACGCGAGCACAAATGACGAGATACTTGAGATTTCCAACAGTGAAGCTCCAATCCTTTACACAAGCGGAAGGACATATGCAAGGTTCTGGTCGAGAGACCACAATTTTTGAATTGTGTGAGGGATCGGGAAGAACTGCCATCGTAAT
Organism: Incumbomyces lentus; assembly: GCA_017656005.1. Classification (NCBI taxonomy): domain Eukaryota; kingdom Fungi; phylum Ascomycota; class Eurotiomycetes; order Chaetothyriales; family Trichomeriaceae; genus Incumbomyces; species Incumbomyces lentus. The sequence continues at coordinate 3,636,537 of JACJVT010000002.1, forward strand.
GAAGCTATGGTGAAATAGTCGACGTGTTTTTCTCTGGATTGCTTCGGACCTGGAGTCATCCTTGCGCTGTTTGGATTTGCCAATTCCAGATACAACGACACTGGTTTAGACCGGTTCTCCATGTACAAAGAGCAAGGACATGATTTTCTTAACTCAACAATGGTACAACGTGGAGCACCATGAGTTGTGTGATGGCAGGATTCGTTCCCATTACAGACGCGTGTTATCTTGATGGTGAAGCGGTCCGCAAGTGGGGGGAGCCATGGGTGTAGATAGAATCCTCGTTTCTGCTTCATGTCATATTTCGAGGTCCACTCATCCATGTATCCGGTTATGAAACCATAGATTTGCTCTCTTCAGGTGACACTCCCTCCAATATTTACGTAGTGGTAGGCGTTTATCACAGAGATCAGGTTGTCGTAGAGTGGCTCGCCTCGAATGACTCCCTTCCTCGACTGACGTGATATCGATGCAGAAGGTTCTTTAAGGTTGGCTTGGTTTCCAGGCTCTTTAACGTCAGCAGTCTATAAATCTCGCGGGTCCCTTCGCTGAGATGGCTCGCTGCCTGTCCAACTTCAGTCTTACAAGGACCAACTTCATATATATACATACCTCTGCAATAGTAGCCACCACTTCTTTTGACTTGTCATATTGCATCCCTACACGATCACTCCAGCAATTGCTGACAAAGATGGCTTCTTGTAGCTTAAACACACACCAGCCAGGTACGTGTGTACTCCTGTCTGTCTTTTGGGTTTGCTCCTCCCATCGGGATTGCAGCATTGAAAGCGTTTCTGTCTGGCGACTTTGGCTGCTGAAATGACCAACTCACAAGATCCCAGCTGAAGATGTCAAGGACGCTGGGCCTTCATGGATGCTGCAACGCTTTATTGTCGAGGATCCGTTAGCTGGAGCATGGTCTCCATTTACAGCGTGCCCGAATGAAGGGAGATTCGCAACGCTCTCGGTTAATCTCTGTCCGCTGTTGATGTCATTGTCACCGGAAACGAATAGCCCTTCAAGCAACAAGCCCTCATAGGTAAGTGACTTTCTTAGTGTATCAAGTTCAGGATTGGCATTTTGGGTTAGCCTATGATTTTCTGACAATCTCAAGCGTGCTTTTTTGTCTTTCGGATTCGACATGATATGAAGCGACCAGGATATGCAGAAGTTGCATGTGTGTTTAACCACCAAAACTGGCACATAGCCACCGAGTGAAGTCTGACGAACGAAAAAGATGACCTAACTATTGTACCAACTGGAATTAGCCTGCGAAGTGGTTTCTTGCGTAGCTGTCACGAGCCGAGCGCGGCAGTGTTGCATGTCGTGGATTTAGACGTTCGGGGTGTGATGGCAGCCTTGAAGGTGGTTGCAAGCAACGATCCTAAATATCCTGCACCTCTTCGATAGCGAGGTGAGACTGAGTGTGGTGTGGGTGTGTCAAGTGAAATGGAAATCTGTAGACGTGTCTCAGCCGCCGCTGGTGAAGTATCGTCCCACACCGCCAAGGATGCCATTCCCACCACTTTGGCGAGTCTCCCTTCTTGCTATACCTTCGCTAACTTCTCTCATGCCGTCTTGATTCTCCTCTTCCAAGCGACGTCTCAAACCCTCGTACTGTCTTTGGCTACTTCTCTTCCCTGCGTTGTCCTCCCCGACTAACCAGCCAGGAACTCTCCAGCGGACCATACTACTCGGAACAAGCTCTTCTCTCCAGGCGTTGCCCACAATCCATCCAACTAGTGCAGGTAGCAAACCATAAGGAAATTGACTCAAGGTCAATTGAGCAGCCAAGAGGTATATGGTCCACTTGTCACTAAAGTCTAGTCCTCTTGCTGTTCCGGAGTGTATCCTTGTGGGGTCATTGTCGAGAAGGATCTTGAAGCCTCCCAGGCGTGGTATTTCTCGCCGCCAAATAGCGACCAGGGCAACAATCACACCTGTCATGCCTGAAGGAATATAGCCCCACCATCCAGCACTAAGAATCTTCAGTACCAGACCTAGCCCTACTGTCCCGATCATGCACAAAGCGTAGCTGGCCACCACGAAACTCGCATATTTTCTGCTCCCCCAAATCCGTTCCAGGACTCTAAGGTGATAGATTATTGCCACGGAGAAGAGTAGTTCTGTCGACGATGTGTATGCTAATTGGAATGTGAGAATCCGCCAGAGCTGCAAGTAAGGCCAAAGATGTGGAACGGGTTTGAGAGATAGATAGTGCTTGACGCTCAGAATCGAGGCTCCAATGGAAGATGAAACAAGGAGGGCGAGGAGTGCGCGCGTGGTCAGCGTTGAGGTAAAGCCAGAGCTCGTCACCATTTTGTCGTGTTTCCTGCAATAGCTGCGGCGGCAAACCGTACTATTGGTAGAATTCGTGGACTGACAAGAATGAGTTTGCGAATGAGTAGGCGGCCTCGTTGAATCGGGCGTTGAGGTTAATCGATAGGTCTTGCCAGTGAGACCTCTAGTGGGATGCTCCTGAATTGGTGTTGTACTAGCAGCGAACGTCACGTATAGATAAATCAATCAATCCATGGATGTTAAAGGTACAACTTGAAGAGCCTGAGAGTGATACAGGGCGGAGAATATTCACGCCTGCACGTTTAGAAAATCATAAATGACGTAACTGAGCCGACCTAATTCTAAGTCACGGGCGCCCTCTGAGGCGAGACCCCGACACTGTTCTGCTCTATATCAATGCTAGTAATAATTTGTACTAGATTCTTTTTCAAAGCTTTGGGAAGAACATCGGTGTGTCCCTCTTCCACTTCTTATAGTCTTCCCTATCACCATAACGTTTGTCATACTTGCTCTCGCTCATGGGAATGCCCGACACCTTGAAGAGTAGGAATGTGACGAATGCCGGGCTGATTCCAGCCATGGTCAGTGCGATAGCTTTGCCTGTCAAGCCACCGGCCAAAGCCATACCTGCCACACCGGAATTTGATGCTAGAACTCCGGCTGCGGTAGTGGCAATCCCAGTCCAAAGGGTGCTCTCCCCAAAGTAATTAGGATGTCGAGACCTGCTCCAAAGTCCTCTTGTTAAGAAGTCTTCTTCATGCTTCTTTTCCTTCTTCTCCTGCACCCATTGATTCTTCTGCCTGTCCGCAGTGACCTCGAAACCCAATCCACCAATGTAGAGAAGAATGCCGACGATGTCCGTGATGGACACAAAACCGCCTAGAGCAGCGAACGTGGAGGCTGGAAGGGAGTTGATGGCGAGAACCGGCATGAGACAGAGAGAAACCCAAGTAGCTTGCGCAAAGAAGGCACCGAAGAACTTTGGAGGGCTATCTCGAATTCCACGGAAGCGAGAGTCCTCGCCATCCGACATGATACGTTGGAAGAGATACGATCCCACTGTCACTATTAGCCATCGAGTGTCTTATTCTAATTCTAAACCGTGACTAGGAACTTCATCTACTTACATCGTGTTGCCCATAACGTAACAGCAGTGCTGAGGACGACCTGTCGCCAGTTCAAGCCCAGTGGCCCCGCTGTACCATTGAAGGCGCTCAAGAGGCTCGGAAAAGCAGGCAAGGGAGCTCCTGACGCTCGAGCAGCTACGCGAGCTCGGATTGCAGGCATGAACAGGCTAAGAGCAGTACATGATATGTACGTGAGGGAGCCCGAGAGATCGTAAAATCTCTCATTCTGTGCTATGATCGAAGGGATCGCGACAGCTGCCTGTATGCCATACGCGAGGCCTACAGAAGGGACCAGCGTACGTAAGAAAGGGTTCTTGAAGTTGGACAATTGAAGGAGGGTATTGAGGATAGGCATGTTGACAATGGGTTGCAGACACTCAAGCCAACTCGGCCTCGTTAGATTTATCTTATATCCATCACTCGAACAAGCTCTCGGCGCCGTGTCTGCGCACGTTGGTACCGTTGTAAACTCAGTTCCATAATGTTGACTGGAAAGGTACATGTATACACATCATGACGACAATGACCATGGAAGTGGAACTCGGGCAAATTCAATTCCGCCACCCGGAAACGCACCAATCTCCAACGATCTTGGTGCAAATACGAGATCGTCCATCAGTCCTCCATATCAAGAGCCTTAATTCCAGTTGTGGGGAGGAGTCCGCGCTCAGAGCCATGGAAGAAGACGTCTCATTACCGTCGATGCCTGGTGCATTCGACCCTGCACCTGCACCACCGTCACCATCACCAGCCGCTGCTAAACAGCCGAAAAGAAGATTTGTAGGTCGAAGAACTGCTGAAGCACTTGCGAAGCAAAAGCAGAATGGCGATATCTCAGTTGAAGAGACTACTGCCATGGTTCAAAAGGCACCACGAAAGATTCCACGTGCCGTGAACCAAATCCCGGACGACATCCTTAATGACCCTGATATCCTGGCTGTCATTGACCTTCTCCCCGCAAACTACTCGTTCGAAATTCCTAAGACCATCCATCGCATTCGTACACTCGATGCAAAGCGCGTGGCGTTGCAGATGCCTGAAGGGCTCCTGATGTTTGCTACCATCATCTCTGACATCCTAACTCAGTTCTGTCCTGGTTCGGAGACGCTCATCATGGGCGACGTTACCTACGGCGCTTGCTGCATAGACGACTTCACCGCGCGAGCTCTGGGTTGTGACTTGCTTGTGCACTACGCGCACTCCTGCCTCATCCCCGTCAGCACCACCAAAATCCCCACTCTCTACGTCTTCGTCGATATCTCAATCGACACGAAACATCTCGTGGCCACTCTCTCCCGCAACATCTCTCCCGGCAAAACCATCGCCATGGTCAGCACCATCCAGTTCAGCAACACTCTGCGCCTTGTCAAACCAGACCTTGAAGCAGAGGGACTCAAAGTCATCATTCCGCAGGTTGCCCCTTTATCCCGAGGCGAGATCCTGGGCTGCACGGCACCCAAACTCAACAACAACACTGACAAAGTTGATATCATCCTGTACCTGGGCGACGGCCGCTTCCACCTCGAGGCGGCTATGATTGCGAATCCCTCCCTTCCAGCCTACCGCTACGACCCCTACTCTCGGCGCCTGACGAGAGAAGAATACTCGCACGACGAGATGCTCGACTCACGATCTAGCGCCATCGCCCAAGCCAAGACGGCGAAGAAGTGGGGTCTCATCCTTGGTGCACTGGGTCGGCAAGGGAATCCTCACACCTTGACGCTGATCGAAAACCACCTCAACAAGCAAGGCATCCCCTTCATCAACCTGCTACTCAGCGAGATCTTCCCCGGGAAACTAGCCATGTTCGAAGACGTCGAGTGCTGGGTCCAGATCGCGTGCCCACGACTGAGCATCGACTGGGGCCATGCTTTTGCTCGACCACTCCTGACGCCATACGAGGCACTGGTCGTGCTAGACGAGATGGAGAAATGGGACGAGCGCAAAGCTTCGCAACCAGGCGATACCACGTATCCCATGGACTTTTATGGCAACCACGGTCTGGGAAGAGTGACGGAGAAGATGGCAAGACAGGCGCCGGTTAGCGACTGACATCGACCGATACTCGATGTGAAGTCGACACTCATAGCCCGGACCCGAAAGATTGAGCCTAGTCCAGACCTCCACGATCCAGGTCTTCCCGTGACACATGCACGACAGCACCCTTCGAGTAGAAGGGGAATAATGTCACGCTCGAACAGATTGCCAGGAAGCAGTCTTTGGAACGAATGCGATCGAGACTTGACACATAATAGGAAATCAGCCACTAGCTCTTTCCATCACTGCAAACCCCCGGTGAACATCGAGCCTTTGCTTCGACCAAAATGCCATGAAAATGATCTCAAGGTTCGCTCTGAATCGGCCAAGACAAGAAAGAGTCTTTGCCTGTCCGTGCACCAGGGCCAAGCTGGCTGGCTACCTGGGAGCCGAAACGATAATCGTTCTTGCATGTCACGAAGAGACACGGATCTGGTTCAACTGATCTGCTGCCAGCTAGTAGTAAGAGCCAGGACAGCCGGTTGGGAGCGTCAAATTTCAGGTATGCAAAGCTCGATCAGATAAGATATGCATTTATTGTTACAGGTATTGGTCTCCTCCTCTAATCTATAAACTTCCAACCGAGCTTGTGGCCCGCTTCGAGGGAGGCCGCAAGCCTGAGAGCAACACGCTTGTAGTCTCACAATTCCATGCCCGAAATTTGCTGTTCTGGTCTCGTTTTCCACATTGTTGATATGTGCGTTCTCACCATAAGGAAATTCGTTAGTGTCTTTTCAGTTTCACCCGCTAAACCTGAGATTTAAAACGCCTCGGCTGTTCGCCATTACCACATTAGCCAAACTCACTTTTTGTCTTGATGCCTGTCCTCATTCCTTCATCGCGTCATCTACAGCGAAGCAATCCTGAGAGAAGTTGACGTGCTGGGCGATCGAGTATGTGGTCTATGTTTGATGACCATTTGCAGCTCCCGCAGCATACTGGTCGTGTTATCAGCTTGCTCTTGCAGTATCGCTCTTTTCTTGCGCTCTTCATTCAGTCTAGCCATCTTCTCCTCTTTGGTCATACCGGCACCCAGTGACATGCGTTTCCTGGGCATCGGATTCGATACTGCTTCAAAAACCTCTTCGTCGAACAGTGTTGCTTCCGAAGATCTGGATGACTGATCGTCTCCAATGAGTATACGCAACGCTTCTGCTGGCCCTCCATCCACGACTGTTGACCCGCCAAGGCTCGGTGAAGGTGACATCGGCGTACTTGGAGTCAAGCTCACAGGCCTAGACTTCTGATCAATTGCATTAGCGCTAAGGATGACAGCATTCCTCCCCTTCTCCCATTCAGCTGAAAGAGCTCTTATGTCAGTCCCGAGAGTTTCGTAATGCTTGCTCAACGCCGCAGCAATGACAGACTCATCTGTGTTTGCAGAGGTGAGCCCGGATACCTCCTCTTTCAAGACATGGACCTTGGCACTCAACGCACGTATGCTGTGAGCCACGTCTTCGAGATGCCGCATCTGAACCTTGCAGTGATGTGACCGAGAAATAATGTCGGTGTCAGAACCGTCGGTTGTTACAGTGAGGGGCGTGTGATGCTCCCAATCTGGCCCAAACTCTTCTTCATGGAGCCTTGCATTGAGGCTTTGTTGCCGGGACCAAGTCTGTTCCTCGATTTCACGCAAAATCTGAAGTACACAGCGCCAATGCCGGACCCTGTGCCAACCAGTAGTAGTTCCTAATGCCAATAAGTCACACAACAGAACTTTCCGCGCAACCGCATGCAACCGAAAGGCAAATTTCAACTCTTTAAGGGAGGACTTCGCCTCCTGCGACACCTCATTAGAGAGTCGAATAGCTTCCGAATACTCCGCTAAGGAGATGTCGTAAATATCGTGGTATCTTTGCAAGTCTTGCTGCACTACATATGTTTGAAGCGTGTTATGGCTCTCGACATACAGCGTGGTGAGCAGCGTCAAGGTGCTGAGCAGCTCGGCCCGGAGATTTTGACAACGTCGGATGGCTCTCTTGTCTTCAAGCCGACTTACGGGTGGCAGTGGTGTGCTCAATTCATAGCCTCTTGTAACCAGTTCCACTTCTTGAATGAATCTCAGCGTCTTGCTTGCAGTGGTGTCGAAGATGGGCGAATCATTGACAAGTCTGGTCAGGCTCGTTGCTGCGGATTTTTGAACATATTTCGAATACTGACGACGCGAGCACAAAAGCGCTGCAGCACCACCGCAGAAAGCTACCAGACAGTAAATGATGAGCTCGATCCATGATAAGGAGTGTATTGTGCTCTTCCGAGACCTGAGCCAGTGTAGAGTCCATGCTGCCACAAAAGACAGCGCTGCTGTCACCACCGCCCCCTGCAGCAGGCTCTGATCTCGTCCTCCCGATTCATTCTCGACCGGCCCTGGCGGTGTTTCACCTGAGAGGAGATTGGATGCGACTATAATATATCGAAACTGCTCCAGTATTTGCTCGCTTGAAGCAGGTTTTATCGAAGTCGCTCTTTTTCGTATACTTCGTAGCCGGTCCCTAAAGTTGGGCAGACCATGAGGAGCAAATGACGCCGGCGTACCCGGAGGCGTGGCGAATTGTCGAATATCGAACGGTACGGCTTGTCCTTCCAGATATTCTGCTAATGGTGAATCTTCGTACACCAGAGCGTCCATGTCATAATCTGCGATTTGGCATATTGCGGTAAGCAACAGTGATGACCAGCTGTCACAAGCTGACGTAGATTGAGTTGCAGCGGCACATGTGGCTTCGAGGGCATGCGAGGAGTCCGAATAAGTTACTTGAAATTGATTGCACCTGCCAAGGGTACGGGGGCTTAGGCTAATGATGCTTAGGAAGTTCAGGAGGCAATCTTTTGGGGCGGCAGCTAGTAATAACGGCGCTGGGAACACGCCACAGGAGGCGCACGAGACGCACATTCAGGGGCACTATTAGAATCCACAGCTGATGACAATGACCCTGTCTTTGTACTGTAACAGGACGTGGTCATAGCACAATCAGAACAAAAAGCCAACCAAATATTTAAACGTGCGAGCGTGTTCGATGACAACGTAATTAATTCACGAAGAAACCAACTGTCTCATACCAGCGAGAAAAGGAACATCTTGGTTTCGATTTTGAACCGAGCTTGTAGGTTGAATTTATTGGACGACTCACATAGTTGATGGACTTCCTTACTAAAATTCGCTCTTGATAATTGTGGCAGCACTGAACGCCTTGTTATAAGATACTAGTAATACTCTCACAGACGTATTAATCTTAATTCACCACCATCAACTCGATATACCGGTTCTGAACGCTCCGCATCTCGGTTCCTCCTATGGTATGCCCTTCAACACGATCTACGCTCTTGTTGGTTGTTTTGGCATCTTTCTCGAAGGCCACAGTAGGTCTCGCTGCTCCGTCACTAAACCTTCCCTTGCGTCTCTGCGATGTATTAGGCTCGATACTGCAAGCCCGGGGCAAGAAGTGGAGGCTTTTGCTCACCCTTCCATGCTATTTCCGCGCGAGTCTGCGCACGGCCCGAGTCCATGGAAACGAAGGCCCGAGACTCCAGCGTACGAAAAATGCTGCCATCATCGTCCTTTCCTTCAACCTTCGGGACCCCCTCCACAATATCCTTCTCACGGGCTATCCACAGTAGTTGTGAGGAAGGCTGAAGCACAGTTTCGTAGGATGAATGTATTTTCGAGTGCCGGAGGGGACTGAGCTTTGCAAAAAGTCGTGCTCAAAGCCCCGGTAGGCTGGAGGACCGGAGTAGATGCAGTAGCCTCGTCACATCTGCCACGATCATCTCAGCAAGTCTACATGCAGTCCAGGAATGACCATTCTCTTGGACCCTCGATCCTGGTCTCACATCATTGGCGTTTGACTCGCATTTCCCTCAGCCTTCTCCCTAACCCGTTCCCAGAAACTCTGCCCTTTTGTCTGGGAACTGCTCCCAGTTAAAATTTCTGCAATCTCTGCCTCCGTACTCGGTTTGATTGTTCCCCAGATCTTCCAATCACCATCCTCTTCATCCATTCTCAGCTTTTGAATGACCACGTACTCGCTCTTACTGACAGTCCTGGGAATAGCGTTGTCGTCCTCCTTGTGAAGGGTCTGAATACTGCGGATCTTGACGATGACCTGTCTCAAGAAGGCATTGTGTCCAATTGGGATTTGGGTCATGCGGTCCGCTATTATCTGCGTGCTCTTGAACATGGGTGGGATGAGTGCTTGCAAAAGCCAGAGGCCCTTGGAGGATGGCGTGTAGCCTTTGTAACTGATACTCCAAATCTCATTGGGGTGCAGGGCAGCGCGGCGGTGGTCGAGCTTGATTTGGACCTGACGCTTGAGGCCGGTACAGGCAATGGATTCGATTGTATCGCGATCGCCGGCAGCAATGGCCTGGTACAGATCGGAGTGGAGAGCTCGGGCGATCGAGTAGCGGTCACGCAGGTAGAGTGGGAGGCGATTTTTCTTGCGGGTAAGAGGATCAGATTTGGGGGCCCATTTGGTCAGATATAATAGTCTGGGGGGAGAAGGTTAGCAGTTGTCCAGAGTTCGAGAGGCGTAGCTAGACGTGTAGCGCACCGAGTAAAGTCTGTGAATTTTTGTGCCACGGCCTTCCACTCCAACAGCATTCTGCTCCTCCACTGACTGGAGAATAGCGAAGGTCGGTCTTTCCATAGAGGTTTAATCAAGGTGTCCGGAACGAGGCCCATGTCGTCTGGTATTTCGCCTTTTTTCATCCTCTGCATCTGAGACTGGAGACTTTTCTGCTTCGCCATGTGCCTCAAGAGTGAGTTACGTATCACTGCCGATCCACCGCTTGCTGCTGCAGAATGAGGGCACGTAGAAGAGAAAGTCCTGCATTGTTGCTGGCTGAGATGTCTCGTTGTCCGTCGCAATGTTGAAGCGACAGCCGAGTTGCCCGCCATGGCGCCAAACGCAGACAGAAGAAAGAAAGAAAGACGCTACACCAATTGAAAGATCTGAGGTACCTCCTTTGATTGTCGCACTGGCACCAGCCTTTAAGGTGTTGCACCTGTGTGCTCATACAATTGCCGCGCGAGCTTCGGCTTCGTAGCGAACTAGCGCGATTTGGTGTAAGAGTCCACCACTGGCAGCCCTAAGCCCTCCGCATCTGTGGAAGAGACCAAATTCCCCCCATCACTTACAACACGGATTCTGCGACATCTTCGGCTACAAGTATAGCAAGCTTTGATCTTTTCTTCAATTTTGGATTGAATTCGGACAGTATGACTTCCAAGAAGGATATGAGGCGGCCTGATCTCGGTACGCATGCCTACGAGCTCTGCAATGCAAATGACTGATGGAAAAGTCATTCCTTACGTGGAACCCAAGGATGACAAGCAAAACGAGTTTTCATCGACAATGACGAGCACGATGCCAATGGCCGCGGTACGTACAAGTCATGTGGTGTTCATATGTCACTAACGGAAATAGATGTTTACAAGGAACAAGTGAGTGAGACGGTCTCATAAAAGGGAATCGCAATGTTCTAACGATGGCTTGCACATAGAATGATTGGATGGTAATTGGAGTCCGACTGCGGAGACATCGACCGTATACTGACGAGTTTCAGGGTCGCGATTGTAATTTCTCTACTGAATTGGATCAGCGAAACACCAGCTCAGCGGAACGCGAGTGCAACCCCTGGCTACTTAACGTTTGGCATGTCCGGTAAGTTGCGTTGATTCTTGAGTCGAGACATAGCTGACCTAACATAGTAATGGCTCTTGGTGTGGTAAGCTCAAGCAACGATGGGACTAAGACAAGAGTGTTATTGATTTGTTCGTCAGACATATATGAACTTGTTCCTGCCACCTCCCCCGAACAGTCGAATGGCAACCGGAACGGGTGCTGCACCTCCAGCGCCATCGTCCTGAAGTTCATTCTCTCGTCGATCTAATACGCCCTCCACAAACATTGATGGCTAGGCCTTTGATTGTTTAACGCAGGCAAGGAAATGGACATTTCAAGACCATGTCTCGCCATCGTGACTCCAACCAAACATACTCGGCGGAAGGGTTTTTGTTTGCTGATCTATTTCAACAAGCCCTAGAAGTAGTGTGCCTGTCGTAAATGGAACCCAGCGCGTACCCAGCGACTTGGGCCAAACAATTCAAGGCGCGTGGCGAAGTCTCAAAGCTGAAGGTGATATATTGGACACGTGATCGATGAAGGGCTGAGACGCTTGCGCAACCTCAGGTTTCTCTCCAAAGCTCGCTAGGTTTGATGAGCTTGAACGACGAAAGATCGGGGCATTTAGGCGCCACCATGACCGAGCGGCTGCAGTGGTGGCGACCCAAAACGGCTTAGCCAACACTTGCGATTCTGGAAAATCCCCACCAAGGGCTTGTCCGTCAGTTCATAAACGCACCTGCATCTGTTCTTTCCTTCCTTCCCACCACAACATTCCTAGTACCGTGACTACGACTCTCCCCTCCACCCACGACTGTACAATTGACAATTTCTTTTGAACATCGACACGCGCTTCCGTCCCGACTCATTTAAGCCGTTACCACCAACAAACGAGTTTATGTCAACTATCGAAAACCTCAAAACCTTTGGTAAGCATCCCGTCTATTTCTCAGCTGGATTGCCACTTGGTCGGGAGGGCGGCTTTGCACAACACTCTAGACCAGGTTACGAATTGCTGAATACTGTCACCGCAGACAGCAGACGAGGCATTAGGCATTGATACTGACTGTTGTGGGTAGACCCCTTCGCGGAGGCCGACGACGATAACGGAGAGGCCAAGAAAAAGCAAGGCCAGGATTACATCCACATTCGGATCCAGCAACGCAATGGTCGCAAGACTTTGACGACGGTTCAAGGTCTCCCCAAGAAGTTCGATCAGAAGAAAATCCTCAAGGTGATCAAGAAGAAGTTCGCCTGCAATGGTACCATCGTAGCCGACAGTGAGATGGGAGAGGTCATTCAGCTCCAAGGTGATCAGCGAAAAGATGTTCAAGAGTTCTTGGTCGCCAAAGACGGCCTCGAGCTGGACGCAAAGACTATCAAGGTAGGTTACGTTACGTTTTGGGACAGATGCACAGCAGAATAGCTTGCTAACATTTCTCTCAGGTCCACGGATTTTAGACACTTCAGCCCGTACTCCCGGCTATCATGCTCGGACATGGAAGACAGATAGAAGGTGTCGTCTTGGCTGAGAGCCTCTTCCTTTTTTCACGAAATCTTCTTGCCCACAACTTTCATGACCCTTACGAGCGATGACTCATGCATGGATAGCACTCACGGGATGACGTGCTGAAGGCGTTTAAAGATACCCCAATAGACAATTTTCAAGGACTGAGTAGGGAGGAATAACTATCTGGGCAGGAATGTAGCAGGGGCGGTATCACCCACCTGCGTTTAGCTAGTATGGATGAGGTGAGGGAGAGGAGTTGGCTGTGCTAGATGTATCGCTATCCTCTTCGCTTGCTGTACGATCTTGACGCAGACGAGCAGTGGTGCTTCAGTGGCAAACAATGCATGAATTTTACTGCCCACCTTGGACCATCACAAACAACTTGAATTGCCTGCTAGTGCCAGTGTGGTGCTGAACTGCATCCACCAAAGTAGGTCCCTCCAGAGGTAATCCGAATTCGTGGTGTCCCGTTCTCCCCGCAACTATTTGCGGACTGGTCAAGCGTGTGAACCTCAAAGTAAACTTCGTCCAGTAAGCTGGTCCCACTCACACTAGATGCAGTAGTACTAGTAGTGAGGACCCAAATCTGGGGTAATTAATACTGCAACGTCGTCATCTGGCAAGCTCCTTCCCGAAAGAACTGCTTGTGGTCAACAATTCCAACCCATCAAACGCTGACACCCGTCTGTATTGAAGTCTGACCGGAGAACTTGCACCGGATGCGGCCGGTATAGCCGCGCACCCACACACTCGCTGGCTTTTAACGAACCAAGTCCTCCGTATGAAGGATGCATTTTGAGCAGCCAGGTCGATGTGGGCGGGTCACCCCCGTCCAGCTCCTCCCACCGGATTGAAACACCACAGACCATCATCAAGAGTGCTCGATACCCTCGAGTCGCCGTCCTACTCGGGGTCAACCATCACTACTATGTGCCCCTGCTGATCTGTCGGTCATTTTCCATTGTCTTTGCCTTAGTCTGGGCCGTCCAGGCGTTATTATCCATCTATACTCTTGCTAGCCAGAAACAAGAAGAGAGGGCATTCAGAGAGTCGAGTGCAGCTGCCCTCGATACGATCCTGCAGGAACGTCTACAGATGGTGCAGATTTCTCTGTCTTTTCTCTGGGTACGCCTTGCCTAGAATGAGATCTGCTCATATCACACCAGCCTTAAAGCCATCCTGAAGATTTGCACGAGTGCGACAAAGAGACTGACATCTTTCCCAGGCTGCCCAAGCCGCCTACCTCGCCCACCTGTTCGCCTCGTCTCTCATGTCCGGATGGCTCCTCCACTACTCTCCCGCTGCTGTTCTCGTTCGCCTTTGCAGCTTATCCATTGGCTTATCCTACGCCTGCATGCAACTCTTCAAAGTTGCTGGAGCACTCGTCCCTGATCTCGAACATCTGAGCCGATGCCTGCCGATCTGGGTGACCACCTGTATATGCCTCCTCGTTTCGTACTTTACAACCCAGCAGGACTTCTCAGTAGAACAGGATCGGGACGACAGGACGAGACGTCTTGTGCTAAGACTGAAATGCTTGTACACTACGGCTGCTAGTAGCTTCCTTAGCTTGCTACTTTTGATCGTCGTTGTGCACGCTGGACGCCTCACCCTGCACGAAATATGGTATAACGTTTCGCAGGTCGCAAATGTAACGCTTCAGCATTTAGCGACCGCCATAGATCGCTTATCCCGAAAGGAAGAGCTATGACAATGTTCTACGGTACACACTATATTCATGTATAAACATCAGAGACTCTCAGGATCCAGCACTCCTAAACAGATATCTCGACAAGTTGCCTCGTCCGGCATATCAGCCCATTCTGTCAATTTCCTCGAGCTCACGAGCAATGTTGCGGTACTGCGGCTCCGATTGGCGTTTGCTCCCGATCCAACCGATGCCATTCGCTGGGGAGTAGAGCTCATTAAGGGATTCGTCCCGGTTCGTCGCTCTCCCACCCAGTCCTTCCTGAGTCCCCGGGATCTGACGAGGCCCTTTTCCATTCTCGTTCTTGTCGAGACGCAACTCGTCCCTTCGGTTCTGAAGAGCGGCTCCCTCTTGTGACGTGATGTTGTTGAACAAAGAGCTCAAAGGAAGCAAGGCCAGTACGACAGGTACAAGGAGACTATCCAAGTACGCTCGTTGAATCGGAAGCAGGGTGACAAGAGCAATGGTGACTGTCATGCAAAATGTTAGCAATGTCTGTCGATTTGTTGGTTTGCGCCCAGCGTCTCGTGTTTGAACAAGGGACTAGACATAAGTCGAACCACTTACTCGGCGCTGCAAAGCTTTCCACCCCAATCAGTCCTATCAAGCACAATGCATTCTCATATGCATTTCGTACTCTCGTTTGCTTTCCCCTCCGTCTGCCTCCTGCGGTTGCTCCAGTATCGGGGATTCCCTCAGTCGTCGAAAACAACACATCTCTCCGTGCCGAGACCACACTCAGCGCATTTGTAGTAAACACCAAACTCCATGACCTGATGCTGACATGTCCCAGTATACTGCTCCCGGTCTTCAACAGACGCCACCAACGTCGTTTCAAAACCTCGGGGAACGTCACTCCCTCAGGAGGAAAAGCAATCCAAAAGACCTGATAAGCCGCCCATGCGACACGGAAAACCCAGCTCACTGCTCCCAGTGTTGACAATGTGCCCAAGATCCCGTAATACACTTGCTTCCGGTGTTTCACTCTCACCCATGCCAACAAGCCCCGCCCCCTGGATAAAGAACGCGGCCTGGGCCCCCAGCGGCGCCACACACGCGGCTCCTTGGTACACAACAATATTCCCGCGGTACGCGGCACTCCACCTCGTACTGGCCCAGTCATTCGTCAACTGCAGGTAACTACTCACGCCCCCTCCAACAGTGGTGAGGTAGACGCCGCAAACACCTCGGAGGACGGTGCTCAGTGTGGCCACAAGCGAAAAGCCAAACAGCCATGTGCTCCGCTTCCGCGCAGGTGTCAGGACAAGGAGACTACACAGCGTGAGAAGCGCGAGGGCCAGCGCCGCACCACTCACAGCTGCATTGGCCGCATTCGTCGCATAGAAGCTGTCGAGCCGGGCGAACGTGCTCCTGTCGCTGATGTATGTGGCCGGGCTAGTTCCGTCGGCAGACCTCGACGATGACGACGAGGTTTGGGCAGCTGCACCCGCTGTACCATTATTGCTGCCCATGCCGTATACAGGGAGGTAGAAGGGTGTGTGATAGCAGGGGCCCCCACGGCCGTCGATCGGAATCGAAGAAAGTGGGTATGCTCCCGGATCAGCTGGGATGTCGCAGATAAACTGGTCGGACTGTCTCTTCGTGTACAGGGGTTCCGGCATGATTGACATGGTTCTAGTCAGACAGGAACGCTGGATGGGGAGACGATTGGAACGAGCTGTGCAGTGCAGTGCAATGCAGTGCAGGAAATGCAGATTCAAGTTACTCTGTGGAAACTGAAACGTTGGGAAAGGAAGGCTCCGGTGGGTTCAGAGGCGATGTTGGATGACCGCGGGCATCGTTATGGGAGCTTGATGGTGGGTTATCCAACGCTCTTGGAGGATGAACGGCACATGAAAGGGAAAGAGAACCAAGAGGAAGAGGAGGACAAGGAGGAGCCTGTCTATTTGTGTGGCAGAATAGTGACTTGACCTGACCAGAATTTTTTGATCTAAAGTCTTGGTATGCCTGGAATTGGAGCCATGCCCGATCAGATAGACATTTTCGGAAGAGTCGACCTTGGAAGCACACGCGCTAGAGCAAGGGCTTGTATTGAATATTTCTATTTCACCGTCATCAACCCCTTTTCCACCCTAATATATTGCTTATTTGTGCAGCATCTATATGACGATGGAGCGGTATAATACTAAGCTTGATATTGTTCTTAAGACATTGGCTTGGCGAGGAGCCGTGTCTGCTGACGGTAGTCCGATATGTCGAGATGTGACTAGGAATGGTCATCGAACTAGCAATGTCAATACCGCATGTCCACACAGATTGTCATCGACATGGTGACGCCACAGCAAACGCCCCAATAGAATGAAGCTCGTCCACAGCTATTGAAACTCCTCTTTAACCTGTACTCCAATCTTGAATTCATCCGAGTCAATCTCAAGCTTACCTCTCAGCGCAGACATCGTGAGGACATCTTTGCTGTATAAAGTATGACCCAACTGTCTCACCGTGGCAGCACTGCGGTCGTTCTGGTCTCCGAGAACGAGGCATTTGCTATCCCTCGCGTGGCTGGCCGGAACTCCCACATGCACCTCGTCAGCTCCCAAGACGAAAGCAATTTTCCGGAAATCATTGAATAGGTCACTCAGACACTGCTGCAGTTGTGCGGTGATGTAGACTATCCAGCCTAGAAGGAGCCGCAGAGCACTATTCATGTTTCCTCTGGTACCATCGGGAAAACGAAATTTCCATTCCTCTTCTCTTTCCTTGTCCCTTGCGATGTATGCTGTTGGGTCGATTAAAGCCTTTGCCCATAGGCAATCAGCGATCCATTTTTGAGACACGATTAACTTGTCGAGGACAACTGCAAGGACAAACTTTGGAGTCTTTTTGAGGCCACCATCGGGAACGCACAGAATGTCCGCATCCACTACTTCGTGCACAATGACCCCTCCTAGCCTGTTAAAAGTTCCTAGAACCCTCTCGGTATTTTGAATATCACAACCTCTACTGAAGACTACTACTGGATTGAAAAGACTGGGGCCGTAACCCGGAACGCTGATGGGCCATTGAGTACATCTAGGGTTGCCAGTGTACGGTGGAATCCTCATCACAGCACTTGTGCTCTCTTCTTCAATGCTGTCAATGACTGAGACAGGCGAGGTGTGCGAACGACGAGGCGTTCCGGAGTGACCTTGGCACAAATGATTGAATTGGTGATCAGTAGTAGTGAGAGAGAGCGATGGTTCCGCTGTAGGGTCGTAGGTTTTTGATATCAACTTTGTCGTCAACGCCATCGCATGCGTCAAAGCCTTCATAGAAATCCCAGAGCTTGATGTCATACAATAAGCAGAGCTTGGAGCGTCAAAGGCAGTAATCTTGGAGGGTGTCGTTTCTGTGGCTAAAATTTGCTTCTCTGCTGTCACTTGTGATTTCACCACATCTTTCTTCTGACATTTCCTAACTTTGTATCCAGAGTCAATTCTCTGACGTCCATCCTTAAGCTTCCGACGGGGAATGCGGCGCCGATATGAAACTGAGAACTGCTGTGCGGGTTGGACGTGGTAGGAGCCGTCGGATCGAACGACTTCAATGACTTCGGATTTCTTCCCAGGCGTCCTCTCAAGAGCACATGCCACATCCTCTGAAGATAAGATTTGAGATTGCGTGCGGTCATCGTCATCGAAGTGTGGAATAGCTTGAGATTCCTCACCAAATTCTCGATGAAACGTATCGGTTTGCGAGCCCACACAATCTCCATGGACCATATCACCCGCTTCAACATCGCCCATGTTAGCTCCAGTAAGACTGAGGGCATTGGAACGGCTTAGTTGCTGTGCGAGATAATTTGGGGTTCGACTCCTTTCGAGCACGGCCTCAGGATTCGCTCTCGGAAGGCCACTATCGAAGTCGTGCCTCACAGTCCAACAGCCACTCGGATTGTTGAACTGATAGCCGTGAAGAAGGACAACCGAGTGAAGATCACCCGGCTTGGAGATGGGAACATGAATTACCTCGCTCGACGGGGTGCGAAGTCGAACATCGAATCCCTCCTTCCAAACAGTGAGAGAAAGGTAGTTCTCGGCGTAGTATCCTGGGAATGGCTTTAGGCTACTTATTGCGCAGGGGTGAAAGATTCCTTACCAATACTAACCGTCGAATGACTCTCATCCGCTGCGCTGGAGGTGTGAATGCTGCCATATTCGCAGGAATCCGGCAGAAAGTTATTGCCTTTGGAAAGCGGCACTCGGTAATTGATATCTGCAGCACCTTGGTAGAAGAGGTAGATAGAGGTCCAGGATTGCATAGTGCCTCTCTCTCACCTGCTTTTACTCTGTAGCAAGATAGCAAGACATCACCAACACTAGCAGACAGTCGTGAAGAGCTAACAGGCTCATGATTGCAGGCAGTCACGTAGCTGCACCTACCCATACCAGCTAAGCAGGCACGCTTACTCATTTCCTACCGAGGCAGCTGCGACACGCCGCGGATGTTCTACCTCGTTCACCGAGGAGCACTTCGCCAGCGAGATATCCAGTAGATTTACCAGTTCCCGGCTGGCTCCCAAAAGGTCCAAGAGCTGAAGACACTTCACATTTGGATCAATCATTGTAGTACATTGTCACCAAGTACGTCTGGACATATTTCGCACGCTTCTCAACCCTCAAATTGGCTGAAAGTTACTACAGCTGCATGGAACCTCGAAGAGCTCGTGTGGGCAGGCACAGGCCTTCGATACGCCAACCACCAACGTGGCCAACACGTGAGCGTAATAGTGGATGCTTGATCGTGGCTTTTGCCGTGGTCCCCCCGAGCCCCCTGTGGCTGAAACATCCAGCCAAGCCCTCTACTTCTTCCGAAACAAACTATTGCTTTCTAATATTGCGCAAGTCGTCGCAAACCTCTGCGTCGCATCTACACAATGTCGTTATTCTCGTGCCGGCTTCGTGAGCAATCAAGAATATTTGGTGGCACATGAGATGCATCTTCACAAGCGCTTTGATTTGCGATGATTAGCGGATGTATATCATCTTATCAGGGAGCGGTAGACACTACACGACACCACATCACACTACACAACACTATTACAAGGGAATTCCAAGCGCAGTCCTGCCTGGAATTATTCGATCAGTCGCTTGTCCCATTTCGTTCAATGACCCTTGGTTAGCGTTGCCTTTGAGGACAGCCGGATCCATTAAGCGCTTTGTCCCAACGCCATGGCTGTACTCGGATACTTCCTGTTCCCTCTTTTTGCGTTATTATTCGGGCTGCAACCAGCGCTCTTCGTGGCAAGGGGATTTTCCTTCCTCGGCATGGTGATGTTTCTATCGAAGCCTCCGAATACCCTACCTCATTTCGGGATGAAATCGTCCAACGGCGTGAAAGCAGACTCGTATCGCTTGGCGCGACCGTTTCACGGGACGAGGTCTCGGCATGTCATAAAGTATTCGATGTAAGTACCTCAGGTACATCTGCTCTTGCTGATGTCTACCTTTGTTCCTTCAATTCCATACACTCGTTTCTAGCACCGAGGTCTTGACCTTGTCCATTCCTTTGTTTCTCCCTTGCGCGATTGACTCGTGCTCTCAAATTCATCTCGCTCTTTTGCAAACCTTTCGCTCATACCACAATGTCGACCGCTTCCATGATTGGCTTTCTAAGCCTGCTTGCTGCGCCGGCTGCAGCATTTTGGCGACTTCCCTGCAAGTCTACTCTTGTCGTTGAGCGAGCTGATCCCATTGTCGCTCCTGGCAACGTCTCAGGTCATGTGCATCAAATTATGGGTGGCAATGGCTTCGACTTCGAGATGGATTATGCCGACACACAAGCATCGACTTGCACATCATGCACCGTGCATGGTGACTTCTCCAACTATTGGACTCCTGTCTTGTACTATCAGCACGAGGACGGCACATTCGAGAAGGTCTCCCAAGTCGGAGGCGGACTTGTCTATTATCTCCAAAGACGAGGCCCAAACAATGATAAGCTTGAGGCTTTTCCGGAGGGCTTCCGAATGATATCCGGCGACCCATTCAAGCGATCCCCGGGAGACGACTTTGCATCTCAAGCTATCAGTTACAATTGTCTCGACTACAACAAAAATCCTGGAAATCCTGAAACAGGCGGATTCCCCAATATCAATTGTCCCGACGGTCTTCGATCTCAAATTTTCTTCCCCAGCTGTTGGGATGGCAAGAATTTGGATTCATCAGACCACAAATCGCACGTTTCGTTTCCCATTGGTGCTTACAACGATGGCAAGTGTCCCGACACACACCCTGTCCACCTCGTCTCCATCTTTTTTGAGATCATCTGGGACACCAACAAGTTCAAAGATATGTGGTATGGGAACAGCCAGCCATTCGTCTGGGCAATGGGCGACCCGACCGGCTATGGGTTCCATGGCGACTTCTTGATGGGATGGGATCGGGACCTTCTCCAGCGAGCGGTTGACGAATGTGATAATAATAGTGGAAGAGTCGAAGACTGTCCTGTTTTTGAACTATATCCAGATTCGACAGCCGCAGGCTGCAAGTTGCCAAGCAAAATTGACGAGGATATCCAAGGCCCTTTCAGCAAACTGCCCGGGTGCAACCCCGTCCAAAAAGGGCCTGACCGGGCTCAGATTATCAAGACTTGTGATGGCAAACCCGCGACCATCGGTGAAGGCAAATCTTTCTTCACCGATCTGACAAGTTCTGGTTGGGGCTATCAGGGCTGCGGCAGCGACAACTATTATTCTCGAGCGCTCACCGGTGCCAGCACTAGCGAGTCGGGGATGACCAACGAGAAGTGCGTGAAATTCTGCGGCGATAAAGGGTTCTCCATCGCAGGTACCGAATACAGCAAGGAATGCTACTGTGCAAATTCTATTCCGTCTGTTGCTCAGCCGGTCCCTGGAATTGTTGGAAACTGTGACATGGCGTGTGATGGAGATGCGGACCAGTTCTGTGGTGGTGCCGGCACACTCAGCCTCTATCAGAAATGTTCGGGGAGTTCCTGCTCGAACGCAGCAGGAGTGGGAGGCAGCAGTCCAAAGTCAGGCGGCTCTTCTGCAGGCCCAAGCTCATCCGGAAGCCCAAGCCCAAGCTCATCCAGTAATAGCCCAAGCCCAACCTCTTCCAAAAGCCCAAGCCCAACCTCTTCCAAAAGCCCAAGCCCAAGCTCTTCCGGTAGCGCAGGCCCAAGCTCATCTAGTGGCCCAGACCTAAGCTCACCCGGTGGCAGTTGTTCCGTAAAGAGGGACGAAGCTGAAAGGATTGTTGGCTTGACCAGGGATCACATGAAGCGACATAGAAAGAGGTGGAATCACTTGAGATCAAATTAACTCGAGCTGAACCATCTGTATTAGGTCAAGATGTAAAATATCTAGGTGGCGACTTTCTGTGGCCCTGTAAAGGTTATGATTCTGTTCAGGAAGCGGATTAACGATGTTGGACGATGGGAGAACCTTCTCAAACGAGGCAATTGATGATTTATTTAGACGAAGAAATATATTCCATTCTCAAGGCATCAACGTTTCGAAGTGTTGATTTCTGCCTTCATTGTACAACAATCGGTATACTGGGCCCACCCGAACGACAATAAGTCGTGCATAGAACCCCTAAGCCTCACTAGTTATGAAGCCTCAGTCCTGGGGTCCCGTGAACGTCAAGTTGATGTTAACACAATATTTTCCCCACTATGACCCATTCGACCCACCCTGGAAGCGACTCCGAGTCGGAGTAGCTCAAAACATCCCCTCGCATTTTATAGTAAACAATCCGTTTGGGCGCGTCTAAACCAATCGAAACACCCCTCCAGGGCCATACAACCTCTCAAGCAGGTCGTATACTAGCATATCATGAGAAACACACCTCAAGATGAATGAGCGTGAGCCACAGCGATCGCCCTTTCCACAATGGACGTTCTCTTTCGATGCCGGATAAACAATGTCGACCACTACCAGGCAAAGCCCATTCCTGACTTCGATCCTCCTCTTCCACGACCTCAAGATGGCAGTGAGCATAAAGAAACGCACAAGATGTCTGTCCTTCGCGTTTTCGGTTGTACGCCGACGGGCCAAAAGGTGTTGATGCATGTTCACGGTGTCTTACAATACACCTACATAGAATACAGTGGTAGCCTGTCACCTAAGGATGTTGATCTGGCAATACAGACGCTGCATGTGTCTATCGACCATGCTTTGGCTGTCAGCTACCGTCAGAATCATTACGATGCGAAAAACCGATATGTCGCACATATCAGCTTGGTCAAGGGAGTCCCCTTCTATGGATATCATGTCGGTCACAAGTTTTACCTTAAGATCTATCTGCTAAATCCTCTTCACATGACGAGATTGGCCGACTTGCTCCGTGAAGGCGCGGTTATGAAGAGAGTTCTCCAGCCATACGAAAGCCACATGCAGTATATTGCGCAGTGGATGTGCGACTATAACCTGTACGGTTGTGCTTACATTGACTGCGCAAAGGTCAAGTTCAGAAACCCCGTTCCTGACTATCTCGAAGTTGGCCATTCACTGCATTCATGGCACGATCAGTCTATCCCCCCCGAACTGATCTCGGATGAGGCCCTTCTGCCGAAACAAAGCCATTGTGCCCTCGAAGTTGATGTGCGAGCAGAGGACATTGTGAATCGAAACAACATAGAATCGCGAAACATCCATCACGATTTCATCGAGCGTCTTCAGCCACTTCCCATTGACAAGAAGCTAGTTGCCAGCACGGCCGGCTTGTGGAAAGACGAAACGAGGAGACGAAAGCTGCGTCTAGGCATCAACGACCTTCATAGCACTCCTTTCCCTCCTGAGGTTTTGATTTCTATGTCTGCTGGTTCAAGGAACCGTGATTCTGGTGGTTGGATTCATGAAGAAGAGTATCGACAAAAAATCGCTGAACTAGCTCAGAAAGAGCATGAAAGCAGTGACCGGCGTGAAATCAGCTTTGACACTTTCGTGCAGCCTATGACCCGCGAAGACGAGGTACAGACTGCCCTGCAAAGTGTGCAAGACCTCTACAGTCACAACATGGCTCGTCTTTTGGCAAGGGGACCGCGTGAACAGAACGCAACTCAACAGAATACACCAGCTATCATCGATGAGAGCATTGTCAAAAAGAGGCTACGAGGGGATCGTGAGAGCAGTAGTGAGCCAGGTGACATGCTGAAGAAAGGAGTGCTCAATGCTTCTGCCACGCCTTTCTTGGCTGAGAACGGCAATCACAGTTCTGATTCCGAAGTCAAAACCCCTCTGAGCTCAGGAGAGTTTGCCTCCTTGGGCGTCAGAGCAGACGGTGACTTCTCAAATCTAGAAAACGACAGATTTAAGATCTCGTCAGATTTCATTTTATCAGGAAAACCACAGAGATCAGCATTGAAAAGAGTTCCGTTCGTGGATTCGCATTCGTTGCCGAAAAAGAGACCACGATTTGTGAATGATGTAATTGCGGAGGACGTCGAGCGCTCGGGGCTTCATGGAATCGCGCATGAGGAGGCTGACTCAAAGGTACAGACAGCGAACGCTCTGGATCCCAATTGCAACAGTACAAGTGCAATTGAGAGTCAACAAGATGATCAAAGGTTACCGACTGATCATCACCAGAGCCATCAAGCCTCATTTCGCTCAAAGAATTCCAGACTGCAATTCGCTGTCGTGAAGAATCCAACTGATCCGAGCACATTGAAGCGCCTGAGCCAGAAGAGTAGTTCTCCCGAGAAGGGGCCAATTGACACGACGAACAAGACATCTCCGAGCCCTCCAAGCGTGCCGGGAGCATTGAGCTCTAAGATTTTATCAGGTTCTACTGGGTTTTCAGGAGATTCGATATCTACAAATGAAGTACCGCTTCATTTCCATGGTCTCTCCAGACGGCCACACGAACAGAACCGAATTCACATTTTCAGCGTCCAGCCACCTCCGTCAAGACATGTGACAACCTCCTTCAATAAACTTAGACTTCCGGACATTATTTACCAAGACGCCTACTTTAGCAAGGAAGAAGATGTGCCAGAGACGAACCGAGAATACGCAGGCAAGGACTTCAAGCTTGAAAGCACCACTGTACCATACCTACCAGATTTTGATCCATCTGGATCGTCATTGGCTGCATCGGGAAACCGGCCGCATGTGATTCTAGACTACGCAACAGAAGACCTTGCTGACCGCCAGCGACGTCAAAAATGTACTTATCGATCGTGGTGCATTGCTGATGCACCACCAACTCGCGCCCAAGTGGTTCAGTACTTCAAGACTGGGAATCAAGGCAATGCTCAACGAAAGACAAACGTGCAAGGGCCACGTCACAGGAGTGATCTATCACAAATTCAGGCCCTGACGCAAGCCAACAAGTACGGCTTCAAATATTCTCAGAAGCAAGACAGCACGAGTGTCCAGCATGAGACGCAATATATGAGTGTGATGAGCCTTGAGATCCACGTCAACACGAGAGATTCACTAACACCAAATCCAGAGGAGGATGAGATCGCTTGTATCTTTTGGTGCCTACAGTCTGATGATGAAGAGCTAATGGTCAACACGAATCAAAGTGGAACTCACGCAGGAGTCCTCGCCTTGGTTGAAAACCGGTCGATGGCAAAGCAGATCTCACAAATTGTTGCCATTGACGTCGAGGAAGAGCAATCAGAACTCGAGCTCCTTACTCGCATGGTCGATATTGTCCGTTATTGGGATCCGGATATTTTAACTGGGTATGAAGTCCACAACAGTTCCTGGGGTTATCTCATCGAAAGAGCTCGCGTGAAATACGATCTCAACTTTTGCGATGATATTTCTCGGATGAAGTCGCAATCTCATGGTCGTTTTGGTAAGGATGCGGAT
Source organism: Incumbomyces lentus (assembly GCA_017656005.1). Classification (NCBI taxonomy): domain Eukaryota; kingdom Fungi; phylum Ascomycota; class Eurotiomycetes; order Chaetothyriales; family Trichomeriaceae; genus Incumbomyces; species Incumbomyces lentus. The sequence goes on from JACJVT010000002.1 coordinate 3,661,633, forward strand.
AGGTGGGGTTTCAACCATACTTCGACAATCCGAGTCACCGGCCGACATACCATCAATATCTGGAGAGCAATGAGGGGCGAGCTCAATCTACTTCAGTACACATTGGAAAATGTCGCCTTTCATCTCCTGCATAAGCGACTTCCACATTATAGTTTCGCGGACCTTACACGGTGGTACAAGAGCAGAAACACTCGCGACTTGTCGAAGGTAATTGATTATTTTACCTCTCGAGTCCAGGTCGACCTCGAGATCCTTGAAGCCAACGAACTCGTCCCCAGGACCAGTGAACAAGCTCGCCTGATTGGAGTTGACTGGTTCTCCGTCATTTCGCGTGGCTCGCAATTCAAAGTCGAAAACATTATGTTCAGGATCGCAAAGCCGGAGAATCTGATCCTCGTGTCTCCCAGCCGAAGACAAGTTGGTAGTCAAAATGCATTGGAATGCTTACCCCTGGTCATGGAGCCTCAGAGTGACTTCTACACCAGCCCCATGCTGGTCTTTGATTTCCAGTCACTCTATCCCAGTGTGATGATCGCCTACAATTATTGCTATTCAACATTTCTTGGCCGAGTGGTGAACTGGCGCGGGATAAATAAAATGGGTTTCATGAATTACCAGCGGCAAGAACGATTGATTGAGCTTCTAAAAGATGATATCAATATTGCACCAAATGGAATCATGTATGCAAAGTCGCATATTCGCCGTTCACTGCTTGCAAAAATGTTAAGTGAGATTCTCGAGACACGCGTCATGGTAAAAAGTGGCATGAAGCAGGATAATGACGACAAGACGCTCCAACGGCTGCTAAACAACAGACAGCTAGCCCTCAAGCTCATAGCAAACGTGACGTATGGGTATACGTCAGCTTCGTTCTCGGGTCGTATGCCATGCTCCGAAATTGCCGACAGCATTGTTCAAACAGGTCGCGAAACACTGGAGAAAGCAATCGCACTAATACACTCTGTCTCACGATGGGGTGCAGAGGTCGTCTATGGCGACACGGACAGCCTCTTTGTTTATCTCAAGGGGCGCACCCGCGAGCAGGCGTTCAAGATCGGAGACGAAATTGCCGCGACAATCACTGACATGAATCCTCGTCCTGTCAAGCTCAAATTTGAAAAGGTGTACCAGCCCTGTGTGTTGCTCGCAAAGAAACGGTATGTGGGGTTTAAATACGAGAGCCCTAAGCAGACAAGCCCGGAGTTTGAAGCGAAAGGTATTGAGACTGTCAGAAGGGACGGCACACCGGCGGAGCAGAAGATCGAGGAGAACGCGCTGAAGATACTCTTTCGCACCTCTGATCTAAGTAAGGTCAAAAGCTTCTTTCAAGCTCAGTGTGCAAAAATAATGCGGGGCAAGGTCTCGATCCAGGACTTTTGTTTTGCGAGAGAGGTCAAGCTTGGAACATATTCTGACAAAGGCCCTCCTCCTCCAGGAGCGCTAATATCTGCACGACGCATGCTGGAAGACCCAAGACTAGAACCACAATATGGCGAGCGCGTACCATATGTGGTTGTCACTGGTGGACCCCGGGCGCGCCTAATTGATCGCTGTGTTGCGCCGGATGTTCTGCTGAATAATGCACAGCAGGAACTTGATGCGGAGTACTATATTTCCAAAAATATCATCCCACCATTGGAGAGGATCTTCAATTTAGTTGGTGCGAATGTGCGGCAGTGGTACGATGAGATGCCAAAGTACCAGCGGGTTCGGCAGGTCGATGCAAGTGCTGCAGACAGATCTTCTGACTTCGTTGATGACGCAGTTATAGTACGAAAGAGTACACTCGAGAGTTACATGAAAGCCTCGAATTGCGTCGTCTGTCGAGATCCGCTTGAGGCTGAAGTGCCGTTGTGTCAGAGCTGTTTCAGCCAGCCTGCGCATAGTCTGCTCGTACTCCGGTCGAAGCTGACTAGGTCTGAGAAGAAGAAGACGCAACTGAATACGGTATGTCGGTCTTGTTCAGGTTTTGCTTGGGGCGAAGAGATCAGATGCGACAGTAAGGATTGTCCGGTGTTCTTTTCAAGGACGCGAAAGGCTGCAGCTTTGGGGAATGCCACGACACAACTAGGTCCTATTTTGAGGCTTTTGCAGGGCGTAGCTGGGACTGGAATGGAATGGTGATGGGTGCGCAGGCATATCATGATGACACGGTTCGAGTTACGTTTGGCAATATGCAATCATTCGCGAACTATTGGGGTTTTCCTTTTCCTGATGCACAACATAGTACCGTATGGAAAGATATGAGGGCATGTAGGTTGGGCCACTACTCGACCACTAAGTCTGCGAACACAACATAGAGATCGTGCCACACATTTTCTCTCCCCAGTTCTTTGAAGTTAGTTCCTGCTACAATGAGACTTCTGTAAACCGTCTTGTGGTTGATTGCTTGAAAGAGTTTTGGATCAGACACGGGCCAGTGACAGCCACGTGCCATATGAGTCTGCACTGCTCAGCCTCGGCTGGCACGCTCCCTACAAGCCAGCGATTTTATGCCATTCTAGGATATGCGCAACTCCATTTCTCAGAAACACGATTTCTGTCAGAAGGCAAAAACATGCCACACAACTGTTGCGCCGGAAATAGACGGCATTTGACTATTCCTTCTCGTTGATCACGGAGTTGGGATTCCTCAAGATGCTATTGGGCCTGTGAGTCGGAGTCCACCAACAGATTCAGCAACAACGAGGACCGGTATGGACGCACCATTTTTTGTTTGAGGAAATGAAAGGCACCAGACAGTTCGTCGAGGTTGACGGATAGCTTGCGTCACAGTACACGTTGGTCAGGGCACGAGCCGTGCGGGTTCATTATGGAGCAAAACCACGATAGTCACATGAAGCCCCAAGCCCAGAGGTGATGGGATTTCAATCGTGATGTGTCGAAATAGAGGACGCGAATTATGGCCGAGCTGCATAGCAGGAGACGTCGATGGGAACCACACCCAGGGTCAATGGTTAGGCAGTAGTGCTTTGACGCGAGCGTTCAAAGGTGTGGATAGGAACTTCTACTAATTCCCAGTGTGTAGTAACAGCTCGTTGGGAGATCTTGCAGGAGCCACTGCTTGTGACGCGGCCTCAGCAAAGCCAGCCAAGGGGATGGCTAACCCTCGGCTGTGGGCGACTTCATGAGAGAGACGATAAGGCCAGGACTTTTTGTCATCAATTGCTAGAGCCTGAAATCTGCGGTAGGTCTGCTGGCTGGCGCCTTACACGACGGGAGCAGGTACGGACGACGTTGGTGAACAACACGTGAGTAGTTGAAGCTCCAAACACATCGCACAGCGGGGTTGAATCTTACAGGACCGTTTCCCGTGGAGTCACTTCCAACTCTTACTTGTACCACTCGGTACTTTGTGCCATCGGTCGTTGCCTTTGGCACAAAGTGTGAGCATAATAGACCCATCAAGGATGCTCAGAGTCTTCTACGCCTTGTACTCGAAGGCTCAACACAATCTTCCTCTATTCTCGACCGCGAGAGTGTTTCGTTGGACGGGTGACGTGATCGAGCTTGGCGTTGATCTTGTGTCATGAAACACTGCGGAGTCCTTTCGAATGACTTGCCTGGTTTCGGCTTCGGACCATTGTGTTCGTGTCAACATGAGTAGCACACGTGCACAGCCCATCACAGGGACGAATTGTCGTGCTTCGCGTCCACATCTTGCGATTTCGAGCAACGTGATGGGCAGGCACATCGTCGCACATGAAAGATACAGTGCATATTCGTGGGTCTTTGTCACGGATCGACTGGAAGAGGTCCTACTCTTCGGCTCCTACAGGGATGAGCTACAAGCATGCGACTAAAGTGGGCTAGATTGGGCAGAAACAGAAAATCATGAGCTCTTATGCTACTGGCCGTGTTCGGCAATGGGCCGCGCCGTTGATCAATGAGGTCGTTGTGGAGCGAATACAGAAAGTACAATTGGATCAGCAGTCCGAAAAGCAAGGCAGCCAATGAACACATTCTCAGTCAGTTGGCACCACCTTTCCTGCCGTCCATTCTCCGGGCCGAAACCACGGCAAACTTTGCTGGCCCACGCAGGCCTACATCACGTTCACCACTGTGATCAAGTTTGCGGCTTGCCAGTCCTCACTGTTGTCGCTCACACCCTTCATCCTTCGCTAGGCCTAAAAGGGGATCTCAACGATCCCTGTCCCAGAATCTCGGCCCACTTCCCGGCTAGGCTCACTGACTGGATTAAGCGGGATGTCCCCGCAACTCGCCGTTTTTTGCCTGACGCTTAGCAGAAACAAAAGTCTACAATTATCCCACCTTTTCGCACCATCGAGCTTTTTCTTCCTCCACTCATCGATTAAGTACCATTCTTCCAAACACAGACCTTTACAATTTACAAAGTTAATTTCTTCTCTACAAAGCACGTAACCAGGTATGGCTCAAGAGACAAAAGCTACCTTGATCTTCTCGCACCCCGTAGTTTTCGGGGCTTCTTGGACTAATTCATTCGACTAGCCGCTGCTGATTGGTGACGTTCATCCAGCCAAAAATTTACTCCGCCAATAAGACCAGCTTTGAAAATATCATCATGACAAGTCGTGATGCTCTGGTCAACATGACCAAGACATCAAAAGCCGCGTTTTGGCAGCAAAATGCGCACCTCTCAGAGACCGAAAAACAGGCAAAGTGGTCGAGATACCTGGACTGGGTAACCTCCCAAACCAATAGCTCCGAGCTTCGACTTTCAAGCAGCATTCCCCAGAAGCGAGCCTCGACAAGCACTTTGGTTGGCGTGGAACCTGGAACTAAGCGTCCCTTCATTGTATGTTTCCCCGCTGTCGTCTTGCGTCGCTTGGATTGACTGGTCTCTACAGACCATGGCATCGTCGGCTCCTACACTCGAACGACACTGCTCTGCCCCTTCTCGCTCCGTGATCGCAAGGACGCAACAACTCCAAGAAGTTGAGACCTCTGCCGAATCTGCTCCCATTACAATTCCGCACCGCCATCAAGCAGCTGGTGGTCGCCGCCTCTCAACGTCTTGTGCATCTCTTTCAAATCGTTCGTTCAAGCCCTCGACTTTGCCCCAGATCGACGAGGTACACGACTACTCGCCGAGAGCTTACCTGTCGCAAAGACAGAGCCCAATCGACTTCTCACCATCCAACTCCCCTCACATTTCACAGATTGATCCTCGAATGCAAGAATACAACCACTATCCCTTGCAAAATGCCGACAGTCTTATTGTGAACGGGGATTGCTCTCCAGCAATGGCTGCGAGTGGTTCCGCGCTCAGTAATGTCACCCCCCTCGCAAGTGAGCCAATGTCTCGTCATAACACGAACGACATTCTATGTGACCCCTTGATCATGTGTAGAGTCGGCTCGTCTTACTCGGACACATCAAGTGGAGAATCACAAGAACTCTTTCCTTTTGTCAACGATGTATCTTGTCAGGATACTTCTTTCCCCAAAGCCTTGGTGAACAGCTCTGCTGAGTACCAAGGTGCCCCTTTCTTTCCTGTTACCAAACCAATCCCCCACTTCTCAAACTCCCCTATTGAAATCGAACAATCACCTTCCGCCGAAGGTGTTGTATCGTTTCATTCTCCTTCAGCTTCAGCTCAATCACGTGTCACAAAGAGAGTTCAAGAACAGAACGCTCAAGGCACCAGGCCTATTGCGCCTAAAAACAAGAATGATGCTCCAGGCGAACCGCCTGCGCCAAAACTCAAAGCTTTCAAGAATGAGGATGGCACTATTGTACACAAAGCTGAGATTGCTCGACATACCCGTCAGCAAGCTCCTCGTAAGACCACCTTCTGCCAATTCTGTAATGATCAGCCCGCAGGCTTTCACGGCGATCACGAACTTCGACGACACATCGAACGACACCACACTCAAATTCGACGAGTCTGGGTCTGTCGTGACGCTTCCGACACTGGTAGATTCCTGATCAATTGCAAAGCATGTCGTACGGGCAAGACCTATGGTGCTAACTACAATGCCGCTGCGCATCTGAGACGAGCTCACTTCAACCCCTGCAAGAACAAAAGAGGTGGTCGCGGCAAGAAATCGGAAGGTCGTGGCGGTAAGGGTGGTGGCAGCTGGCCATCGATGGAGTTCCTCAAGGACTGGATGTTCGAGACCTTCGAGATGAATCTCAACGGTCGTAACATTGTTCAAGAATTTGCACCAGACGCCAACATGGTGTCATACCCCTCCGAAGAGCTTGCCGAATTCGATCAGATGGGTGCACCAGTCGATGGTGACCACGATGATTCCTTTGACAACAGCCCAGAACAGGAGCCGCTCTACTATGACCAGTTCGACGGCTCGAACTCGATGACTCTGCCCGTCCAGATGATGCCACAAACGTCATTGCAACAGCAGACATACATCCCAACAAACGTTCCTTTTCCGATGCAAAGTGGTTCGTATCCTCACACTCAGACAAACGCAATGAGGATGTACCCTCAAGCATACAACATGCACCATCAGGCGACGTTTTTACCGGTGCCATATTAAATGTCCTTGCAGCGCTTGCCCATGACTGAGCAGCCTGTTCATCTGATTATCGATGATGTCGACGATGTCGACGCCCCTTTACAACGAGATTACTTTTTATGGTGCTACGATACCTTGGCCCGTGTTGTTGGCTACACATTTCGAATTTTGCTTGTACATGTACATAGGCCTTGTGAGGCTATTTGGATTGGTATTTTTTGTGGGGAAAAATTCGTTTTAACCCATCGAGACATTTTTAGTGCTCGTATCAGCTTTTGGTCGCTGTTCGACCTGATGCTGGAAACGATCCGTTAGCAGAAGCAGTCCGCGATCCAGACACGAATTCTGATTTCAGACAGGCACACACATTTGGAATTTCATAACAAGCGTTGTTGGTGTGTGTGATTATTTTTGTCTACTAGTTGAGCAGGCAGCTGCCAACTTTGATTTACAATAAAAAGTCTATTCATCTTGTTTCCAAACACCATTGACCTTTTAACAGCACAGCAGTTGAAATTTGTGATATTTGATGAAAATGATCTTGGAACGAAAAGCTCTTCGTCTTGAGTGCTCATCTAAGGCTCTGGTGGTCTTACACCAAGAGAGGTCCTGCTCTACAATAGTTACTCAACCATGCTCTGTAGTCAATCCTCGATGTAATCAATTGTGTTTCCCTCCCTCTCGCACAAGCACAAACACAAGCACGACAGGGAATCGACTGCGCCGTAAGTGTGAAACATGGTCGAACCACAGAAGACATGCTCACATCTCTACCTGAAAAGAGGCGGTTGCTTGTCTTGTCTCCAGAGCATCATCCTGTCTCGCATCTCTTGCCTCTCACGTTCTGACGAGGTGCGACGCCTGCTGGGTCCAAATAACTCGTAATTTTCGGTGGGAATGCAAAGAAAACGGAACGCTTCTCCAAGAAGGTCGTGACCTGGAGTTTTTACCGAAGCACGTCTGTAGTCTCGATGGAACATTGCATGATTGGGCTTGTCTTTGCTGCTGGCTTCCACTTGACTCTGAATGAGTTCATTGGTCAGTACACCTCAATCTGGGCTTGTCTCGCTGTTCTAGGACCTGCAGGTTTGGGTACTCAAAGCTGTGCTCGCGCACCGTATGTGCCATGCCAGTTTCGTCTGCTGAACAGCAGTTAAGAGTCACTATGCCCAAGGTAGTAGTTTTAAATTCGCCAGAGAGGCATCTGCGCATGTGCTTTAGAAGGAGCATCTCGACACACATGGGCTAAAGACTGAAAGCTCTTGGCCTGCCGTGCCAAGTGGCCTGGCTGCATGAATCTTTCGTACATTTGCCACGATTTGCCAATTCATCATGAATCTCAGGGAGCTGGGACGGCGGGAGCAGGCTTTCGCATCTTGAGGGACTTGAACCTAAGGCGGTTGTTGGTCTCGGTTGGTTCTACCTTAAGAGAGGATAAGTCCAGATGCTGGTTGAAAGTTAACTGGATTTCCAAACAGCAGTCCTATCCGAAATACGTCTTGGTTTGCTCTTCTAGAGCCAGTTGAGGAGTATCCCATCGTGCCGACTCCGTGCTGGCGGGCACCCCGTGATCGTCGTAAAATAGTGCCACTTGGGACTTTTGTCAGGGTCGTACCAAGAGGACGATTCAGCCTTTCTGATGTGCAATGATCGTCGCCCAGCCCTGTCCGTCGAAATTGGCGCCAAAGGCTGATGTCAGCTGATGCACTCTTCCACGCCCACGCAACGCACTTTGTAGCAAACTACCACAATTGGATAAGCTCTTGGCGCTTGACGTAGCCGAGATTCGAAGGTTCGGCTTTTGGTTACATCCGAGCACACGTGTTGGTAAAGCTTTAGCTGTGGAGCATGTCCACAAATTCTTTCAACTGCTGCGGAATCTGCCCTAAGCCTTTCATTCAACATTTAGCGGTTGCAATGGGTTGAGAGCTAAATGTCCAAGCATGTGATTTGAAAGAGAGCAATTCCATTATTTTGCAACTATTATTGGCAATGAGAACAATGTGACCCAATCGTTAAGTCCTTCATAGGCCAATCAGATGTGACAGAGCTTAGGAGGTAGCATTCCTGATACAGTGTTGAAACCTAGTGACGCTTGAATTGGTGAGTTTGGCTATTGCTATCCCGGCCAAAAGTGATATTTATGCGGAGGTCCATGTCGCCACGATGCACATGATGGTGGTGGGGCACATCCTTTGTTCGCCACATTCGGATTCGTATGAGTTACCATGAGGAAACATATACAGAGCAGGACATGTATATACACGCTAGACATACGGATGTCGGGATGAGAAAAACTCTCTACGATCCATCACACTGTTTTTCTTGGATTACGTGGCTTTAGCTTATTATGCGTTCTAGAGCCAACCTTAGCTGTGACATTGGAGAGTGGTGCTATACTGACGGTTTAGCAACGAATTTGTCACACGACAATTGTTCTGCCTATGGCAGCCCATGGGGCGACTCCTAGATGCGGAATCCAGTTCGGTTCGGTAACGATCTGCACCTAGGAGGTTTGAAGAGCTAAACTGGACAAGCGAAATTTGTCATTCGAACAAAGAGTAGTTTGAAATTGGAGCAATCGAAAAGGATAGGCAGCCATGCCATCGTAACCAGCGCTGCTTTATGCTTTTAGTACGTGCGCGTACCAAGCGGCAAGAGATCCACTCTCTGCTGACACCAAGGATGAGGTATGGAGTGTGTTTGACAATGCGCTTCGAAACTGTAGTCGTTTTCTGCTGCATGTTAGCACCGTCAACAATTATGCCTGTAAGCTGAGACGATTTTTGGATTACAAGCAAGGTCGCTAGCGTACACAAGTCGGTGAAAGGCGAAGTGGAAATGTCTAGTGGTGTTCCAAGAGAGGTCCGAGACGTCTAAGGATAGGTACGGGGCACTGTCTGCCCCGATGGCTGGATAGCTAATAGTTGCTTTTCTCGCGAGCAGCCCCCTCGGCAGTGGCTTGTGCTCTTGCTATGATCCGTCCCAGATCTTTCCTAGCCCGAACTCTCGCTCTCTTCACCCGATCTTTCGGTTACTAGCTTGTTGAATTACTTTAGAGCTGACCAGGGGGGCAAGGAGATAGACGTTGTTAGAAGCTATCTTTATTTGGTCGTGGCGTCATTGTTCTTACGTGCTTCTTATTCAGAGAGTGCTAAGTCTTCTACGGGTCGATACAATCTATAGCTTTGATTTTTCGTTGTAATGACAATCGACTGGTGTGCCTGCGATCCCCACCAAATATGGCAGCCCCGAAGCCGCAAGTCTGTAGCCGCTCATGTTGGTATCGAGGGAGCTGGAATGTTAGACTGCAACCAGTGATCCCAGCGGTCCGCCTGCCACATTGTGCTTGGGACACTAATCAGCTCTTCGAGACATCAACTTCAGGTCCTGCCAGATTATGAAAATGCCGCGACTTCGTCGTGATTCAGCTGCGTTCTGTCGTTTCAGATGTAGCCCGTGCTTCCAAAACCCCCAGTCCCCCTTACACTTGTTTCTAGTGTTTGAACTTCAACTACTTCTGGAGTGACGATGCGCTCAAGAACCAGTTGTGCAATCCGCTCTCCTTGCTTCACCTCATAGTCGATTTCACTGAAGTTGAACATTAACACTTTGACCTCGCCACGATAATCTGCATCGATAACGCCAGCGCCCGTGTCTAGGAAATGCTTTGATGCTAATCCAGATCTTGGAGCCACCCTTCCATATGTGCCTGGCGGTACAGCAACAGCGAGAGACGTAGACACCAAAGCTTTGTTTTTGGATTTGATAGTAATTGCCTCGCTGGCATAGAGATCGTAACCTGCAGCAAATGCAGACCCTCGTGTCGGGGTGGTAGCTGTGGGAGCTAGTTTCTGGACCAGCAGAGGAGGAATCACAGCAGGTGCTGGTGCTGGTGGTATAATTTGGTGTCCAGTCGTCACACCAGGTAGTATTGCTGAGACAGGAGGCAGAGATGTTGGGGCTGGCGCTGCTGCTGCTGGCACGGGGGTAGGCGTTGGTTCTGCCATGGTCTGCATTGTCTCCGTCTTCACTCTCTTAGGCAATGGTGAAGTGGGCGAGGCAGGCGGAATGTGCTGGTTGGGTGTTTCAGTTCTTTCAGCTGACTTCGTGAGCGACATCTTGCCACACAAATCGGACGGTCATTCGAATAGTTCAACTAAAAATGTCGGAGACGCGTCGAAACGCGCATCGCACTTACAGGCTTGGCGCGTTGAGGCTTGGCAGCAGCTTTTGAGGCTCTGCTCCTGCTCAGCATCATCTTTCATATGGTGTGTAGCACGTCCGACGCATACCAAAACGACGGAAAATATTGCAATTGATGGATGAGCAATCGTTCTAAGCGCTGTGAATAGCCGCATAGTACAATTGTCGATGAGACTTTGTCGGCAGACCTGCCTTCGTGGTAGCGGGCCTGGCAGCCGAGGCTCAAGAAAACTTACCGGATGGAGTTCAAAACAGCACCGCGGAATTGGGAGCTGGCTCTGTTCAAATACCGCTCTCGGCCTGCAAATTTGAAGTAAGCGATTCTCAAATTGTGCAGAAGGAGTTATCTGAGCCAAGTATAGGCAGTATGGCTGGACCCGTGCGACAACCTATAGACCTGGCTGCGCTAGAGAGATACATCTCCAAGAATGTTCCAGAGATCAAAACACCACTGGACCTCAAGCAGGTAGGGAAGAGCGAACCTTTTTGTGTTGAAGAATCGAGCTGACGGTTCTTCAAGTTTGGCTTCGGCCAGTCAAATCCGACCTACCAGCTCATCTCGACCGACGGCAAGCGGTATGTGATGAGAAAGAAGCCGCCAGGGAAGCTCCTTTCAAAGACAGCACATCAGGTGGACCGCGAGTTCAGAATAATAAGTGCTCTCGGAGATACGGATGTCCCGGTGCCCAAAACATACTGCCTGTGCGAAGATGATAGCATCATCGGAACACCTTTTTATATCATGTCGTTCCTCGATGGAAGATTTATCACAGAGCCCCATATTCCCGGCGTTTCGGCTGGAGACAGGACAGAAATGTATGTTGCATGGTATTTATTTAAGGGACGCCCTCTAACGACTCGGTAGGTGGCATGATGCTATTCGAACACTCGCCAAGTTCCACAAAGTTGATTACGCACATGTTGGGCTCGATACATTCGGGAGACACTTTGGATTCTACGATCGTCAGATCAAAACTCTTAGAACGATATCGAAAGCACAGGCAGCGGCTGTAGACGTAGACACGAAGGAACCCGTCGGTGATATTCCCCATTTTTCAGACATGATGCAATTCTTCAGCGACAAGTCTCGGCAACCCAAAGATCGGTCCACTCTGATACACGGTGACTATAAAATCGATAACCTGGTCTTCCACAAGACCGAACCTCGGGTGATTGGCATCTTGGACTGGGAAATGGCAACAATCGGCCATCCATTATCAGATGTGGTCAATCTAGTGAGCCCCTGGGCCTGGTCGGCTGGCGAAAACAAGTTGGAGAGTCGAAGCAACACAACACGGTCCAGGGCAGAATTCTCCCCGAACATGACCCCCGGACTTCCGTCCCTCGAACAAGTCGTTCAGTGGTACAAGGAGGAGTCTGGATACGATGTAGAGAAAGATCTTGCCTGGGGAACTGCTTTTGGTGGCCTCCGTGGCGCTGTCATCATGCAAGGTATCGCTGCCAGATATGCCCAGAGGCAAGCAAGCAGTGCAAGCGCCATGGAATATGGAAGCCAGATGCGGCCGCACGGTGAATGGGCTTGGTCTTGCGTAGAGAGTTTGATGACAAGCGGGAATAGAGCCAAACTGTAGCCATAATCAACCTATGTCGGTCGGTACCTAACGGGGCACTGGCAAATGCGTCTGAATGTCGCCACCTCCCGACAGCTACCTGGGTATGGAGGAAGGTTCTAATGACAAAATCTATGCTCTTGTCATCGCTTATTTCGAATGAGCCAATGCTTCTGAGCCAAAGTCGATTTCTTCAGATTTGCTGGTGCACGAGCGTATAGGTGCCCGCTTACGGACGTACAGAGTCTGCCCCGTCTTGCTATTGCCCTGTGGGGTTTACCATTGCCCTGAAGAACGTAACCAAAGAACTGGGTCAGAAAAGGATCCAGAACACTGCAAGCAGAAAGATCTGCATCTAGTGGATGATCTGAGGTAATATTGTAACATGGTACGCATCTCGGACGTCGTAGTGCGCGATGGTGATTTACAGTTGAATATCGGTTCTGGGGAATTTACCTAGCTCTCAGAATTACAAATCGTGATACAATGTGACTTGATTTCAGCCCTTATCCCCGTGCTTGCCGTACCCACGTCCCGAAACCAAAACACATTTCGGCGACAGTAGAGGCTCATGCCTCTTAACGCCATGATCGACCTCACACACGACATGGCTAGGCAGGGATGACGGAACGTGGGGATGGACCAAACTAAAAGTAGTATTGGATGGTGTCAGTTGAACAAATGTCCCTCGAGATCGGCGAATCAAACGGGTGGTTACGTCTTCGAAAGCGGAGCATCTAGGCCGTTCCCGTTTAAGTATTTTGCTGCCAGTGTGCCATGTGGTCTTTTTGGCACGCCAATAATAAATAAACTGCAGATCACCTCTGTCCGTCACCGCACCTTCATGCTAGGTAGAGGCTTCTGCTCGCCACGCCGGAGCATTTCATTTACGGTGTGCACGGTTTGCTATTACTCCACCAAAATCTCGCCGGCGAAGGTGTGGATGGTGACTTAAGCGGAATTCCTGCTACGTACGCAGGACAGCTTATAGCAGGTAACGTCATACCTAAGTAGCGTTCTGAGATGCTGGACAATGAAAGACTTCTCGTGGTACTAAGGAGATCGATGTACGAATTCCGGACTAAATCGGTCGCATCGGCCCAAGGCTCTCTCGTCTATCTTCAGACCGTATACTGTATCGACCGTGCCAAATGTTTCCGTACTCTACAATCGATTTACAGAGCTCGATCTACGGGCAGTGATCAGCGAACTGAGTTGTCCTAATGTTGCCAATAGAAACGCTATTTTTGTTGTTGTATCGTGTAAGCAAGAGACGACTGCAAGGCAAAAATTGTAGCCCGTCGCCGCTCTTGGACAAAGCTGCGAACAAATAAAACATCGCCATCAATTACCAAGAATGCCCATTTTGTGCATCTTACTTAATTACACTACCCAAGGTTAGCTAGGTACGAGATTGTAAAAACCGGACCAAATTCCAATCCGAAGGCTTGAATTCGCCCGTGCAGCATAACGCCGACCTTGGCTTCACTGCCCTAGCAGCCCTATCAAGAGCGAGGCTTGGTAGCTGTTTTCCGGCCCCGATTTCCACTCGTCAAACCCTAAACCTATTTGAGGTACGGCACTTTCGCTGCGCCTGTTTAGATCTTCCGCCCGCTATTGGACCACCGTGACCAGCTTAAGGATAGTAAACGAGCGCGGAACTAACCCTATTCAGCAACAGTTCGAGGATCGACAAAGAATCCGCCACGACTTGTGCACCCAGATAACGCTCGTTGCATAAGCACGCACAAGGGCAAGGTTACGACTTTGTGCGCTCTCGGGCGAAGTCCTCATGGTCGACGGGTCCCTCGATTTAGTTGGATCCACCCGTGCAGCCCTATAGCTTCAAATTATACCCATGCCTCTGTGGTTCCTGGCGGCGTGCACTACTTCGGTAACAGCACGATGATCCACAAGCCCATGTGCTATTCATATGTCACAGCAGATCCTCCACCCTACTATGATTTTCTGTTGTAATACAAATCTTCGCACGCAGTAATATATCAACACTCGCCCATTGCCTGCCTTGCAACGGGTCGAGCTATTCTAGAACGTTGGTTGATATTAGAGGCATTCACCATGACATCTATACTTCGTCTTCAGGAATTGACTCCTTCACTGACACCGCCCCCGAGTGATCGGGCAGACTGTGAAGATGCTGCTATGCTTAATTCGGACGCATATCTCCCCGAAGTCTTCTATCCATCTCCCGCTCCTTCCTTTTCACAACAGCGTGCTGCGTTCACCCCTCAGTCTCCTGATCTGAGCCATAGCGACTCGACTTACGATACCGAAGAAGACAATCAGCATAATTTCTTTTTCAGTCCCTCAGACTCTCGGATATTCACCAACACAACGTCGCTCCAACACCCCACCACGTACTCAACGACAATGGCATATCCGTCGTATGAACACAATGCTTGGATGCAGTACGGCGCATACCCAAACACTGTAGCCATGTTCTCATACCCGAGTGAGGACTCTTCCGGCTTGTATCCGACGTACATGCCACAAGCCCCTAGCAGTGTCATACCACCAGTACCACAGGCAGTAACCGGCGGTCCTTTCAACTTCAACGAACCAATATCTAGAACACAAGACTCGATCATGTTTCCCAGGTCGTATTCAAAGGCAAGCACAAGGCAAGCCTCGCCGCCAGCACCAAGCACAAACTCAATTAGTGGAGTGTCCTCGAGATCCTGCTCGCCAAATGTGTCTTTGGCCACAGGATCCGAAAGCCGCAGAGCATCATTGTTGCCTCAGCGGTCTTCGAGTTCGTCACTGCATGCCTACGGAATACCGATCCGAGCACCAGACTCTACAACCGTCCAGGCTTGGAGATGCGCCTATCCTAATTGTACATCCCGGGCTGTCTTCACTCGAGGTTGTGATCTACGGAAGCACTACAACAGGCATTCCAAGCATCTGTTTTGCCGTGTTGACGGCTGTCCCCAGTCGGAAGTAGCATGTATTGCAGTGGCACGTCAACAGGCCATTCAAGCGGGTGCCGAGGCTACTGACCCGACCAAGCTAGCAGTCACTGGTGGATTCTCGTCAAAGAAAGATCGCGCGAGGCACGAAGCTAAGCATAACCCAGGTATCAAATGTGAATGGAGAGGGCCAAATGGCGAGGATTGTGGACGTGTGTTTAGCCGCATGGACAACATGAAGGACCATGTGCGGCGCATTCACCACAAGGGGCAGCCTCAGTCACAACAGCAACTTACGAGCAAGAGGAAATCTGTTTAAGAGCAGCCATCTTTGAGCGTTACATTTGAGTCACACGATTTGGTATGATTGGATCAAAAGATATGAAACATTTGGGTTTGGGTGTGTCCTTCGTCACAACGTCAGCATGGAGCTCGGATTTTAGGGAATCGGCAGCCTGTCCGGCGGGCTGACAGGTGTGGTTTGACAGGAAAGATCTATTTCTCTCCGGCTCAGCTATATGCAGAGCCGTTTACGCAGATTTTTGAATGAAACATTTATCACAGACGATTCCAACTTGACCCTAGGCAGCTGTGCTTCCCAACGTGTGTCTACTTCACGGAGTCGTACTACAAGAACGCTGGAGGGCGGTAATTCTTGACTTTCCAGGCAGAAATACGCCTCTTAGAACAGTGGAATGCTGGAGGCGACCTCAGTCTGGAGTACGGATCGCATACTTCATGACGCCACTACCCAGGCATATACCAGCCCGCCGCCCTTTACCCGAGCAGTCTTTGGGAAGCTATCGTCTGGACCGCTCTGCGCCACTTCCTTGGGTCTGAAATTGGAGGCTTGTCGACCTATAGGATGCAGATACAATTATTCTACCGATTACACCGCAATCCTTTGTAGAAGGCACAACTTCGGAGACTTTAAAAATGGGACCGGAACAACATCATGCGCTCTCTGAAATCGCCAGTTCTCCCTGGAACTCCTGCACTATCGCAGCCTGAGAGGCCCCTTTGTTGCTGATTTCTTCGTCACGTTTTGCAAGGGCTAGTCTAAGTATCCGATATAGAAAAATTTGTAAGACGGTTTATCACAGACTCCAGACCATATGTCAGAATCTTATTAGCTGGCGTGGTAAGCCACTTTCTGCAGAGTGTGTAGGGCATTGCGTAGGCTGCATGTGGTGCTGCCGCGGCGTTGCCTGTTATTAGGCCAATGACAGACTTGAAAGGTGATAGCTTGACGGGCCGAGGCGGCGATGGTCGCACCATGTCGCAAACACGCGATTTGCTATCGGTCTTCAACACCCTCTTCACGACTCCGTAAATTCGTCCATCTTCTAAGCAGTCCACACCCTCTGTACCTCTAAATCTCCTTGTTATGTATCTCTAGCAGGAGGAGGTAAAATTATGCTAAATATTCCCACTAAAAAGTGCAGATTTCACAGAGTCTTGTGGAAAGCATTGAACGAAGTTACTCGCGACCATTGATTATTCCAGAAGGTTGTGATCGAAACGCCAAGGTCGCATACAAGCGTGGTTTTGCCCCGGTTTTTCTCTTTCTCGGTCGATCGGCCGACTGGTCGTGCTGCAGCCACTTTGACTACCCTAGGTAGGGAGTACGTGGTGCGGAGCATTTGATTGGGACCACTGCGCAACTTCCTGACACCGGTTCTCACAGCGATAAGTACCTTAGGAACATTACGAGCTGGAACCACTGTGACCTCTTTAGTGTAATAAAGGAGATGGGTTTAAGGTTTAAGGGTTGATGGCCAATCTAGAGAGTGTGTGTGTTAAGCCCCTGTGCGCCAGGTCTTAGCCTATTTCCTTTTTCTCTGTCAATGGCTCATGCAATTTCATCATGTCACAGGCTAGACGATTTCAACGTCGCAAGAACATCCTATTATGTCTGTCCAAAATAGGCTTCCAGGCTTATGTATACTGCCGGTCCAGTGCGCAAAAAGTGGGTCTAGACATGCTTATGTACGCCAAACTGTCTAACTTTATGCATGCCCGTCGCACTCAATGCAACCTCGTGATCGCAGGGGCTTCTGTCAAACTCAATCTAAACCGACTTAGACTAGGGCTTCACAACTGAGAGATCACCAAGCCTAGCGAGCTCGTCTACACAACCGATGTGGTATTGATTCTTCCTTGTTTCATTGGCGATGACACTTTTTAAAGCCACTCGAATGACCAATTTTCTTCCGCATGTTTGGATTTTTAACTCTCCAAATCTCCGATCACACTCTCATCCAATGACCAATTTCCCTGAAACAGTGTCCTTGATTTGTGCATATGCGGGTAGCTACTTGCGTGGTCTATGACAGCGTGGCGCCACAAGGCTGCATGAAGAATGCACATATCACCGGGCGTTTGGCGTTCTGGTTGAAAAGTGAGAGTCGGAACCGGCGCGTTGTTCCACCCCACTCGCTATGAGCTACCCATATCCAGGTTAGCCTGCCATCCAACACTAAAATTACAAATCAAGCTCGCTAGCTCATACTAGGGCAACGGCTCTCTCTACTGGCTGGCGTTTCCATATACTGAATGCCTGCTCAATGCCGATTCTGGATTCCGGAGCATCCATGGCGTTAAGCAGTTGCTTTGGGGGGACAGTACTTACCTCTTCAAGAGGGCATGCATTTCTAGATTACCCAACCCACTAAGTTGCCAGCTATGCACCGGGGGGTTTGTTAGCGCCTATCAAGAAGGAAATCAGGAGGAGTGCTTCAATTATCTTTCATCAAGTGAGGTCCTTAGTTCTCCCTCAAGAGCATACTGATCACGTGTAAGATCTTACAATCAACCTTAAAAACGATCAGGCAGGTTTTGTACAACAAATTTACTCTCGAGCCAGCAAATGGCAAACTCCGCTCAAATGGCAACACAGATTGCAGGATATAATATGCCCAGATGTCGCCAGTTGTGGTTTCTGTCATGGAGACCCTCGTTTGTACACAAAAGTATTGACCCATCACAAACGTGGCTACGTATCGGTTGGAACGTTGACTGACATTTTGGTGACTTTCACCTTTGACATTCTGCCGTCCGCAGCTACCTATCGGTTCTATTTGTATTTCTAGTAGTTCTGCAACCGAGGTCTTTAGCGTGAGAAATGGCTGACTTATATTTCAAAGCCTTGAATGCGTAAATCCGGGACTTCGGATCGAGTAGGGGCCATGCAAGATATACGAAACACACTCAATTGCTGTATCGTTTGGTGGCGCTCCCAAGATTTAGCACTATCAAATACTAGTCTACTGGTATTGTAACATTTTACGGTATCTAGACGATGTGGAGACAATTTTTCACACGGTCGAATCCAAAAGGTCTACGAGGTACCACTTCAGAGGCCCGGCTACTTAGTATAGGGGATATGAATACACCCGAAATGTCAAGAGCCGATCTTACCTAGCGCGTATCAAGATGATTTGACTAACAACTGCAGTGGAGACCTTTAAGACTGAACAAGGAGTGCAATCCTTCCCACAAACCTCTAGCTTTTCCAGCGGAGTTTAAATCCATTAATACTTTCTCAACGGCCACACGGGAGTGACTGACGCAGTCTTGTCGCAGATTGGCATACTGTAATTTTACGGAATGTGGAATCGATCTACTATTCCTCCTAAGCTAATGCAACAAGCTAACACGAGGTGTCGAGTCTTTGTCAGCGCACCACGTTGATCGGAAACAATCCGCTGTGGGAACGAACACCACACGTGGTGCTTTGCTATGGTCCGTTCGGTGCCTTAGAAGGATGCTGGAATAATTGAAGCTCCACCCACATGAGCTGTTGCTCTTGCTTTGAAACTGTGAAGTCGGTTGACCGGCATACCTTCCATCGGCTCTGAATACCCCAAGTCAAAGACACGGGAAGAGGACTATGAATGTGGGAATTGAGCCCGAGAAGGTAGATCGAAATAGACTTGTCACGACCAGGTTATTGCCCATCGCGCCAGTTTGTCCCCAAGTTTCACCGAAAAATCTGTCAACCGGGAATTCCTTTCCCTTCGCCTACGCACAAAATGGAGGAAGACCCATGTTATCTATATATATGTGGGCATACATGCCGATCGAGGTGGTCACGCTCAGCTTCTGGGGGGAGCTCAAACCAGTGATGACGAGGACTCAGTCGTTGCAGTCAAGTATGCTGAACGAAAGCTTTATCCCAGTAGACTATTGGTCTGGTAGAGAAGTAGTGATCATGGCCCTCGTGCCAACAATCAAGTGTTAGACCGAATATGTCACTCTGCGACATGCTTACGTCGTCTTGTTCCAAGGTTCTCAATCTAGGCTTTAGAATGCACTGTCGACCTGAGAATAGGTGATTCCGGCACGTGGTCCGAACTCGAGCCTCGCCGAGAACGGCGTGGGGTTTTGAAACATTTCATCACTCCTTTCTCATGCCAGCTGCAAGGTTATATTATAGGTGGAGAACTCAAAAACAAGTTTACCTCATGATACGGTCTTACAGTTGTCTTGACGCCCAGCTGCAAGTGAAATTCCAACGATGGCCAATGTACACGACCGTTTTCCGCCGCGCAATAACCCTTCTTAGCCAAAGCTCTCACCCGAATCAATAATGCCATCTCGCCGCTATGTGGGAGACTTTAGCAGCTTGCTAACAGTCTATTTGAAGCGCCATTTCGCAAAGCCTTTACCATAACGCAAATTTGGGCTCAATGGGTCACTGGGGTTCACTGTGTCAGTCGCAGCCGAAAAACAAACTTGAAATCTCTGACTTTTAGCCTTGTTGAAAGAGCCTGACCCCCGATGACCCAATGAACCCAAATTTACATTACCAATCAATCCATCTTGGGATTGTATTCTCAGTTCCTGACCATTGTCTCCTACCTTTTTCCCTAAGTTGTCCCCTTGTTGTTCCCTCTCCACCCGGCTTGCTTCGCACGCATTGATCAGATACAGATTTGTTCGCTGCTCGAGAGGTTGCAAAACGAGTGACGTTCTTTTCGAATCCTCGTCCATCTTGAACACCATCTCAGCGAGCATGCACACAGGTCAAATCCCATCAGGCAACATCGCCGGCGATGCCCCCTTATTACAAACATGTCCATGATGAGGAATAGGAGTGGTCGATCGATGTAGGGTGGACATCTAAGTGTGTCTATCCTTCAGCCATCGCTCTGGACTTGCCCAACGGTTGCAACAGGGTTCATGGATATCTATGGACAGCGAATAAGTCACGGCATGAATAGTAGAGATAAAGAACCAGGCTCGATACGCGATACAATTTGAATGCCAATATTGATATCAATATTAGATGCAGCTCGCTCTTGAAGCTTTGTCGACCTCAATTTCACCATTCGAGGATGACTGGGTCAAAGGTCACGAGTGTTGATTGCTTAAAAACATCCAGAAAAACCGCCTGAGGGTGAAGTCCACTGCTTTTAACAAGGGCACAGGCAACAGACCTTAGCCATGCAACAGTCGAAGTCGCCCACGTTGTGTACATGCGTCGCACGATATTCCCCTGCGGACTTTGAGACCACTGGTCACATGCTTGTATCCAAAGTTCGAAAAAATGATGATGGCTCGAGATCAATCGGGACTGTTCAAACTGACGGGATGCAAAAATCAATCTGGTCGTGTTGAACTAACGGCGGCTCCACACTCAAGCGCACAATTTCTCGAGCTTGGAGGTGTGTACTGAGAGCTCATCGGGGAATTCACCACTGACAGTCAAAGGTGGGAGTGCTCCTTGCATTTGTCTCGTAGTCGATTAAGGCAAAAATTAAGCAGAACAGCTTGCGCCGCTGGATTCTCTCGCCAGTGTTCTCGGGTTATAAATGACTGCATGATCGTCCACCAGATGTCGAACTATGGGGGAAAGCAGCTGTGCAGCTGCTGAGTGCTGTAGGTCAAAGGATCGTACGTTCGGCCTCATCATAAGCAATAGTTCTCCTGCTTCCAACACGACACTGACCAAGGCACGCATCCACAGGCAGCATTCGAGACAACAGTTCAACCATCGTACCGAGCTCGCTCCATACGCACGTTACCAGTTACACGGGCCCCTAGGAAAGAACTCTCCCAGCTAATGTAGAGAGAGAAACAAGACTCATCAAACCTCATGGTCCTCCCACGACAAATCTTCCAGGTCGCAGCGGACATCAACTCGAAGCAACATATCTATTAATGCTGCTCTGGAGGACAGCAGGTGAATGGATGGGTATGCCTAAGACTACCTCGTGTCTAATCGCCGGCTTGGCGTGGAGGAGAGGGTATTCTGTACCCGCCAAAACTAATATACCCGGAAAATTTTCAACAGCAAAAGCGCTCTGGTGTAGGGAAGGTACATGGTGTGCAAAACGCTTGCAACATGGGTAACAGACGAACCGTTTTGCGATGCTCCTAAGGCATGGTGAAGAGACTGTAGGCGGAATCAGGAGCGACAATTAAAATATTCGATCGTCCAACGTGGGTTGTGCAATGTAGCGTCCCCGGTTGAAAGATGGCCGTAGCAAGTCCTTTCCTTTCCCATCCTAGACTGCGCGATGCCATTTCTCAAGACACATAACACTTCGTAGTAAATCCGACTCGTTTCTAGGCACACACCACATTCAGGATACCGGTGCCTAAAGTGGAGCCCGGCTAACAGTCTGATCGATGTGCCACGACCGGGCTACTGGGGTTTTTTAACTTGAAACAAATTGGCAACTATCACTCGATCAGCCTCTCGGAACCACTCAAATTGAACATGAACGAGTAGAAATTGGCTGACTCCGCACAATTTGAAAACAGCAAAAACTACAGCTTGAATCAAAGCAGAATGCGAGCTTCGAGACCAAAGGGCACCTCGGCATATCTTACCTATGAATCTAGATGGAGCATCACCTCCTCCCATTTATCGCCGACTTGACCCGCTTACGCAAGAGATTCGGCTGCTTGAAGTGTCCGAAAACCTCAATGACAGCCTCATTGAGTGTCGACTACAAACATGTCGCTTGCCAGAAGCCAAATTTGTCGTGCTGTCGTACAGATGGGGGCTTGGCGATGCTTCATACTCAATTATTCTGAACGGCCAGCCCTTCTACGTCCGGTCTAACCTATGGTCCTTCTTGAACGTCATACGTGAGCAACCTGGAATGCTCCTTTGGATCGATGCTCTTTGCATCGACCAGTCGGACATCGAGGAACGAAATCAACAGGTGCGGATCATGGGGGATATTTTTCGAAACGCGAGCATGGTGCTCAGTTGGCTTGGTGCTGACACTGTTGCATCTCCAACCGTATCTGAGCCTAATGGAAACATAGAACTGGCTTTTCAGCTGATGAATCAGGTCTGGGCCACCTCGAGTGCAGACAAGGACATTGACAGTGTATCAGAGTCAGACCAGCTTCCGATCGTGCGCACAGATGTGACGGAGGATGACCTCTGGCAGGCGGTCCTTGCTCTCTGCAATCTGGCTTACTGGGGCCGCATCTGGGTCGTTCAAGAGATTTTACTGTCCTCCAACAACTACCTCCTGTTCGGCAGGACGCCTTTACCATGGCAGATTTTTGCAAACTTCATGAGCCTTATTGATGTACGATTCAAGTGTCCACAACAGTACGCCAAAGTCATCCATCACAGTACCGCCAAGGGCTATGCTATGTCGAAGCCATACACCAGCGTTCCGGGAGATCTCCAGTGGCGCATAGGGAATGCGCTGAGGCACGACTATGGTCGAGCTTGGGACACGGAAGAACATAACTTGTTCAGAATTCTGAGCATGTTCGGGGAAAGGGACTGTAAGGATCCTCTAGACCATGTCTACGCCCTGCTGAGCTTGACAAAGGAAGGGACGAATTTCCCAATCAGGTACGGCATCTCGACACTTGAGTTGTTTCTCACAGTCTTTCACTTCTGCGGCGACGCTGCATATGTGGAATCTCGATCTGGTCAGCAATCTGCAGTGTTTCATCCTGCCTCCCAACGGGCCTTCTTTCGAAACGCAAAGTTCCTTGCTGAGACTCTCAGAATCATTCCAGCCTACCAACGGACGCGACCATACTTCCATGGCCCTGGCATGAACACTAGAGGACCCAGTCCAAGGCCAGATCCCTGTTTTCCTAGCCGCGAGCAGTCTTTGGTATTGCATTGTAGCAGGATAGATCCTGGAAACGAGCCACCAGTTCTAAGGTCAAACACATTACAACGGAACATAGAGAGCATAGCATTCGACGTTTTGTTACATATTGACGAATCTTCTTCATGGTTGATGTGTCAGTCCAGAGCGGAGGACAGAGGGCTTATCCTTGTTGCAGTAATCACCATCAAGGATGGTCCTCAAGGCCGCGGCTTCAAGATCCTAGATCCTAACAAACTGACATTGTCCACAATTGTGCCACATTCGGATGACCCGGACATAGGGAAATGGGAGTTGACAGTGCCTCCCGAGAGTCATCTGCATCTCTTGAAAGCTGTGATCCTAGGTGTGCAGCCAGGGTGACGCCAGGTCTTGAATACCTGCAGTGTCCTCAGCTCTCTCTCGATTAAGGTGGCATCTCAATACAATCTTCCACGGCGAAAGAGCGTTAATATCAAGGGCCACGCGAAACCCCATGGATTTGTTATGAGTCTTCTCGAGCGGCGGGCAGTACGAGGTCAACGACCCAAGGTTTCTGGGAGGGCCTATAATGAACATCCATAATACTGGTATTCACGAAGACGGTCTCGAGCCCATATTGGAGACGGGTCGCGTCGATATAAGCACATGTTTGCTGCTGCTGATCAGTGAGTGCGTCGAGGCTCTCGTACCTTGTTTGGGAGATTATGTCTGCTTTACCACCTTCATACTTGGGTACGCATGACTTCATTGTCCTCTTCCCTTCAGAAGGATTTTCATCCTGCGTCTCACCGAGTCCGGTCAAGTCGTTTTCAGTGTCGTTGTGTCCAGTAGCACCGCCTTCTATATTGATGCTTTTCTCATCCGTTCCTCCCGTTCCGTCCAAATTGTGATCCCTGCCCCAGGTCTGCGTTTTCGAACCCCAACCCTCGTGAATGTGGCCAAAGCAGTGAAGGAGTGGACGACAGCGTTCAACAGCCTTGGTCAAGTGTTCACATCCGACATTTTGGCCTCTAATTGTTTTGTCAAGAATGCCCATCGGTGGGCCGTGTGTTACCATCACCATGACTTGGTCTCCTGCTTCAAGATCGCCGAGATCACCAAGGATTTCCCCACATCTATCGATTTTAGACTTGGGTGCTTCGAGGTTGTTGAACACGTCCACTTCTCTGGGGTATGCAAATGCCCAATCACAAAACTCGGGAGTATTGGCATTCACGTAAACGGTCAATTTAGCACCATTTGGTAGTAAAAATTGGTGGGTACCTTCCACAACGTAGACAATACCTGCTTTGATGGCTTCATCATTCGTGTAGAGAAGGCGAGCCTCGTCTAAATCCTGAGAAGTATGAGGCCGGCGCCAGCCATACAGAAAGGGATGCTGCGCGCAGTAAGCTGGGTCAAGTGTCAAGTCATGGTTCCCAGGTATGACGAGCTTTAGAGGAGCTTGGATAGATTTCAGAAGGTTCACAGCTCGCTTGTGCTCTTCGAGCTTGCCGGTCGAAGTCAGATCCCCACAATGTATCAGCACATCCGCAGAAGGCAACGGTTGGGAAAATGGTAATTCTGGTGTATTGACTGGATCAGGAAGCGCAGAGTGAGTGTCCGACAAGAGCAGGACACGAGTCCTAATTCCCAACATGAAGTCAACGGTCAGTCCTGTCGATATGGCTGGTGGTGCTATTGGAACGTGAGGACACCAGGTCGAAACAGTTGACTGTTCCAGTGTCAAGTGTAGCGGTTCTCAGCAGGTAGTAAATCCAAAATCACAGTCAAAGCAGCCTCGCAGCGTCTGATCAATGCAATGGTAAAGTTCGAGATGGTGCATTGGAACTTTGAACACTGCTCCGGACGTAAAAGACAACCTAGGCAACAATGGTTAAACCTTTGCGGCTATGGAAAAATGTAATAGTTGCCTAAGGTGTCTCCAAGTTAGCGGCTCAGACAGCACGTGGTCGACATTAATACTGTGCTGTGGACTAGTGGTGTTCAGCTTTACCAGTGCCGGGAGCTCAAGCTTTGTGGCTGCACAAAACCCTTTCGGAGCTGTTCCGCCCGAACAGAAAAGGGCAGGTTTTCTTGAACTTCAAGTTGAAACTCTACGACAGCTGGTGGGAGATTTTTGAAGCACAGAGCATTTTGTTTATCACTAATAGTGAAAGCTCATTGTTATTGGCATCTCTTCAGCATTCTTTTGGTCCTTTCCTCTGTGTTCGATCGAAATCTTAGCATTTTATAATCTGGACTTCTTTCTTAACATGTTGTCAACACTTCGACCTGCTGCACGTGCAGCTACTCGTCATTACCAAACACAATCTTTCATTCGAGCTGCTTGTGCATCGACTTGGAGTGGTGTCCAACAAGGCCCACCGGACGCTATTCTGGGCATCACTGAAGCCTTCAAGGCGGACAGCTTCCCCGAGAAAATCAACCTCGGTGTTGGCGCATACCGTATGTGAGACCTTTGTAGCCGCGGCCTGAACGAGGTCTTCTAACTAGTTCGAAGGTGATGATAACGGGAAGCCCTACGTTTTGCCAGCAGTTCGCGCTGCTGAAGACAGCCTTGTCTCGTCTGACCTTGACAAGGAGTATGCCGGCATCACGGGTGTCCCTGAGTTCACGAAAGCTGCTGCCGTCCTGGCCTACGGTGCCGATTCTCCTGTGATCAAAGAAGACCGAGTCGCAATCACACAGTCTATTTCAGGCACTGGCGCGCTTCGCATAGCTGGTGCTTTCTTGGAAAGATTCTACCCTCATAGCAAGACAATCTACATCCCAACCCCTAGCTGGGCCAACCACAAGGCCGTGTTCAGTGACTCTGGCCTCGAAGTCAAGCAGTACAAATACTACAACAAGGACACAATTGCCCTAGACTTCGATGGCATGGTAGCTGACCTCAAGGCGGCGCCGGCCAAGTCCATCGTTCTGCTCCATGCTTGCGCCCACAATCCGACCGGTATCGATCCTACCCCCGAGCAATGGCAGCAGATTCATGAAGTAGTGAAGGAGAAGGAACATTACCCGCTCTTTGACATGGCTTACCAGGGCTTCGCAAGCGGTGATACCGACAAGGACGCGTATCCAGTTCGCCTGTTCATCGAGAAAGGCTCTGGACCGGCACTCTGCCAGAGCTTCGCCAAAAACATGGGTCTTTATGGTGAACGAGTCGGTGCTTTCTCCGTTGTTTGTGACTCGGCCGAGGAGAAGAAGCGAGTCGATTCTCAGATCAAAATTCTCGTCCGGCCTATGTATTCTAATCCTCCCATCCATGGTGCACGCATTGCCTCGAAGATCTTGAATGACCCTGCGCTCAACAAGCAATGGTTAGGCGAGATCAAGGGCATGGCTGACCGGATCATTAAGATGAGAGCATTGTTAAAGAAACACCTCGAAGAACTGGGCAGCAAGCATAACTGGGACCACATCACCAACCAGGTAAATCCCTCTGTTTGCTTTCGGTCGTTTCATTCTCTAACTCGTCTGAATACAGATCGGTATGTTTGCATACACTGGCCTCAACCCTGAGCAGATGGAGAAACTGGCCAAAGAACACTCCGTGTATGCTACCAAAGATGGTCGTATCTCAGTCGCTGGAATTACCTCGGGCAATGTCAAGCGGCTGGCCGAAGCGATCTTCGAAATCACTGGTTAAAGTGTCAAGATGCTAATCTCAAAGCCCGTTCTACATGCGTCTTGTGACAAGCGTATACCAACCAGCATTGTCCAAGATCAGCCTCGACTTTCGGATCAACTATGAAGCAGCATACTTTGCTAGTGACCACTCAAGTTCATTAACTACCTCGAGCATGCATTCTCATTGTTTTGGAAGAGCGGAGCCTTTTACTATTGGATGGAACGATTTGGAAAAGTCCGTGATCTTATTCACTTCAACTGGACAATCGTCCTCAAATCATTATATACCGTATGCCAGCGTCAATGAGCTGCACATTGACGCTTTTTGGTCACTTGCAGGCTTATTTACGGTCCTACTCATGCACATGAGCAGCTCTAATACGCGAGAGACCACGTGTGTACGTCTGATGCTCCTCCCACATGGCAGTATTGCCAGGTCCGCATAAGCCGACGCTGAGTAGAACAAGGAAAGACAGAGTCTAGCTGCCACGGACTGTATTGGGGCGTTCGAAGGGAGTGCATGAAAAAGTGTCGGCGAATTTTTTGCTAATGTAGAATGACGTCGTTGTGGGGCTCCCCAACGCTCAATGGGCGATTTCGGGTTCCTAAAAAGTCAGGGTTTCAGCCTAGTGTCTTCATTGACCCCTGCCCTTGTCTCTCCCCCTCGCGTTTCGAGTGAAGCTTCTCATGATAAAGTATTTCGTTTCGTAGCTATATTGAGATAGCTACCGTCGCATTATAGAGGTCGCAACATCGAAATCTTATCCTGACGAGCGGAGCACACCAAGATCTAATCTGCTCAGTGCCATAGCCCATCAAACGTTGCCCAAAGCTGACATAGACCACGATCGACGCTACTTCGTACATTTCTGACAAGTGCGTCGGAAAATACACTAAGTTGTTTCCGCAGTAACATGATTACACAGATTCTTCAGTGTGACGGACAGGTGAATCGCGAGGAAAGTGGACGCGGCGCACGATCGTGGTTCAAGTTTCAATGTGTGAGCATGTTGCCCCAAGCTGCGTTCAGGGTCCGTCTGAAGCTTGACATCCATCATGTGGTGCGTTGTCTCATAGGATGTTGTGATGCTCCTCTTTACAGGCAACGCTACCGGGCCCATGCGAACCCACATGTCCATGTGTGATGTCTGTTCCGGATCGAATCTGACGTCTGTTCGTTAAACGAGTCAATCAGACGCAGTATGAGTAGAAATCCCGCCATTACGCTGCTGGCCGCATGTGCGTAAAAGGTCACTAGCTCTTTCGCTTACCTACAGTAGCTCCATATCAAAGCATCTTTCTACCAGTTTTCACTCGCGCTAAGTTGCCCTTGCCTTTTGAATACAGAGAGCCGCAGGAAAGCATTATTCCGCTCGTAGTAAGTATCAATGAGAGCTAGTCACCCTGAATTCTGGTATATCCTATCCTGAGATTAGCTCGCATGCCGAAACTTCCCAGCTTTCGGCCTTGAAGGAGTTGAGAGCACCTACAGGAAAAGACCCCTTGATAGATCGTGATAGATTCAAATTGCGGGGCAACTGGCAAGCCTACGTGAGAGCCTAGCATCTGATTGCTAAGGTAATTGAAGCTGTGCGCTATGAGCCTCGGAAACCGCGCAGCTAAATTTTGTGTAACCTTTGTATGACTTTCCATTGAGCTTATTGGAACGCGCAGGATTTATTCTCAAGACATGGTCGTCGGGAGAGCATGTTCCTACGAACGTTAGGTCTTTGCTCGTTGTCCGTCCCATGTGTGGACCAGTCTGAATTGTGGAAAAGTCTTGGTAGATCTTTCGTTAAATCCACGCTACTTCGTCATTTTTATTCTCTCCCGAGCCTGCACCTCAACCCTTTTCTAGCATTGATCGTCTTTTTGCCCATTTTCGCCACGAGCCTTGTCTGCTGTCTACCTCTACGCATTCAATGCATAACCGGTAGCTTCAGATTTTACGGCGCCGATCGTCGGGTACATTCAGCCCTTGTCCCGGTCTGATAGTGCTATCACAAGGATCGTGGTACGCCATTGGAAACACTTTCGCACATCCAGCACCGAGGACGTTGTATACACACATCCTCAACAAGACCGGTTGTCTGACTTGGTTAACGACGAGACAAAGTAAGTGAAGCACGAACAGTTTGGGATTAATCATTGAGAGCCCGCTCACTGCTGGCTGTGTGTTTATTTTGGATGAATGTTGGTTCGAGGACCCCTCCTCAAAGACGAACTACGACGCGTTGGCACCCCACCTACTTCCTTCCTCTCACCGACCATCATCTAAAATGGCTCCTCATGACCAATGCGGATTGCACTTGCTCGGGTACTGCCAGAGTGGGATTCAAAGCTGATCCCTGCGTCTAATGTTAGACAATGGCCCGTTTGCCGTCATTTTCGTCGCAGGACAGCACTAGGGAAAATATCTCTTGGCAGACTTCATCAGCAGCAACCTTTCACATTCGTTTTAGGACGTGACTCTGGCTGGGACTTGCTCTGCTGGCGACGTTTCTCTACACTGCACATTACTGCTCAGTCTTGCCCCGACTACATAATCAGTCTTTGAACTTCACACACTTGCCTCGCCTCCACTAGCTTGGCCAGGCCATGTTCCGAAAAGAACACAATCGAGGCTGTTTGACACAAGGCTCCCACTCCCGTCGATTCAGCCTTCATCCTGGAAGCCAATAGTGAGACCTGCGTGACTGGATTCGACAGCAAAATCAGTTGGTATTTTTGTCCTTTTAAGCCAATCCGCTAACTTCTTTGTTTTCCCTAGTCTCTGATCGAACGCTTCTCTCTGTATCACTCCTGAATCTGAGGTGTAGCAATCGAAATTCCTCCTTACCGAGACACAATGGCCGACGTATGTTCTGTCATCGGTCACCTTCTTCTTCCTGATGTCTGGATTGCAGAACGGGTCTTAGACTCAGACACCGTTTGCCCATGATCGATGACCCTCGTCAAGGCACTAATCAATCGGTTTTCTTTAGGGGGAAGAATTCGATTTCGGAGACGATGTCGATGTTGCGACTTTCGAGCAGATCCTCGATATGGATGACGAAGATGATGGCAATCATGAATTCTCCAAGTCGATAGTCTTCGGCTTCTTAGAACAAGCAGACTCCACGTTTGAGAAGATGGAAACCGCGTGGTGAGTGCTCGTTCCACAGATCTGTACAAGCCATAGCTGAGCATCGATTGACGAAACCCGGTGACAGGAAAGAAGAAGACTTGAAAGAACTCTCATCTCTTGGTCATTTTCTCAAAGGCTCTTCAGCTACCCTAGGGTTCACCCGTGTCAAAGACCAGTGTGAAAAGATCCAACACTACGGACAAAACAAGGATGAGACGGGAGCTGTCGATGTGCCCGATGATGCGGAATGTCTGAAACTCATTAATGATTCTATCAAGAAAGCCAAGGAAGCATACGCGACGGTCAAGAGACTGATGGAGCAGTATTATGCTAGGCTTGAAGAATGACCCCTCCACCCTTGTGAATTGAGTCTACTTTTGACTATTCGGTGTGTACCGGCACATTATTCACTGTATTATGCCTACCAGGGATAGAAAGCTTCTCCCCCATTCCATAGACCCGAGGGACCAGCAACAAACCACTTCATTCATTTGACGTTGAAAACCCGAAATAAATCGCCTGTGGTCTACTTATGGTTTGCTTTTCATCCCCTGGCCCCCCCGCTGGAAGTAGTCCATGGTATTCGTGTGTTTGCATCCCTACCAACATCAACCCCCCTACCGACATCAACCATGACCAGGCGGGGGATTGGACCGACGGCCTACCTCTCACAATTTAATATCTCAGACTTTATCACGCAAGTAGCGCGCGCGCAGACACAACATCAGCGCAAGAGCATATCTTTGCCAGCTTGATCGGATCTCTCTTATCGCATGATGGCGGCCAGCAAGATCGTAATAAAAGCTATCTAGGTCACGCGCTATAGAGGTAGATTGATCGAGAGAAACCTTACGTGCAGACGGGCGGGACGTGAGACATATGTCGATCGACCGAACGCTATTGATGCTCTTTTGCGCGAATAGAAACAAGTAAATTCCTGAGGAGAAGTTTTATTGGGATGCGGCTAATAGAGGTAAGGTGTAGAATCTTCTGTGTTTCTAAAGGAGATCTGCTCAAGCAGAGTGACCTCCTACTTAACCAATGCTAGGCATACATCTCATACACGATACTTTATACCTGGCTTCGTTGCTCATTCGACAGGTTCTTGCCTTGTTTTGTGGGGCCTATCCTAAAAGTATTTGCAAAAGATATTTGCCAAAGATATTTGCAAAAGACTGTTTCGCTTAGAACGCTAAACAACCCGGGGTGATGGGTTGGTACTGGACTCCTTGCTGCCAACTCGAGCTAAATTTGACCTTGGTAGAGCATGGCCGTTTAGTTCTTGCTGTGTCGATACATGTTCTCCCAGAATCCCTCTCCTGGCTTATACTGTTTGTTTGAGATAAGGAGTTAACCACTGGGGGGGCAACGAGCTCTGCTCCTCTTATGTCGTTCCGTTCGACGATTCTACCTTGTGTTGCGGAAGTTCTTCCTCCTTCAGGATGCCAGCATTAACCTGGGGAGCAAGTTGAGCATTCTTCAACTTTGCAAATGCTTCTGGATCCTCTTTTGCCAGCGTTCGAAGACGGCTTGCATCGAGGCCTAGCTCCTTGATCACAGTATCTGCGCCCTTCCGCTCGACTTCTGCTCGGATTTCATCACCATCGTATGACTCTAGCCTCGTGCGTAGAGCGGCGATGTGCTCCGGCTCAGGATCTTCTTCGACCGCGGTCTCATTTGTTGCGTTAGCTGAGCTTCCTGGGTTGAGAACCTCTCGTCGCATGACCTGGCCAAATCGATGCATTCGCCCTTCCTCCTCGGTAAGAGCACGTGAAGCTATAGAGGTCCTTGGCGAAGTAGGGCTCAACTTGTCAGTCTTTCCATGCCCACCATCTCCTTCACGCTGTTGGCCTTGGTCGTGCTCTTCGTCGGTGGATGTGGAGCGGGACAGCGGTTCTCCTAGTTCCGCTTGCCCTGAGTCAAGCCGTAATTGGTCCTTAGAACCAGGTCGTAGCCTTGACAGAGGGTGGTTTGGCCTTGACTCAGGATATTCGTCCTCGAAGCGTTTGATCGTCCGTTCGAGTGTGTTATCGATGTACAACAAGCGCCCTATATATGTTTGTCAGTAGCGAACTACATCGCCAAGAGTGATGGGAACTCACGGTATACATCCAAGTCGCCTGCCTGATCCGCCTTGATCAAAGCAGGACGCAGTCGAATTCTAATCTTTCGAGCGCTCTCACATAGCTCTAGACTGACATCTTTTGGTTTTTTGACTCTGTGTGGTCTGAGATGACCGGAACCAGGTGTCGTAGTGCCGCTTGCGGACGGCGAAATATTAAGGGAATCTTTTCTGCTCTTGTCTTTGCTTCCCAAGCAAATCCCAAGGGCCTTCACAATACCGTTGGTTGCGATCAGATAGTTATCGTTGGGAGCGGATTCTGCATTGTCATTATCCTCAGTATATCCTTCCATATGACCAACCAGACGAAGCAGAACACCCGGAGCTTCTTTGTCGAGCTGCTCCGATGACGTTTTATCCTGAACGCCAATGTCCGACAGAGTTGTCCTTTCAAGGTTTCGCAGGCTGTACGCGACAACCTGCGAGGCGAGGGCGTTGATCACCTCGTTGTTCTCGGAGTGGGGCACTTCAATCTCAATGGCTCCTAGTGTTTTCGATGCACGAACAGCGGTCATCAGTGACACGAAGACTGCACAAGCTTCTTCTTGACTTTCGCCTTCGTTGGAGTTGATGCAATCGATGATTTTCTGGTTATTCAATACACTGACATGCGCTAGCAAGGGGCAGTCTGGAAATATTTCGGCCAACGCGATAAGTTGATGCGGCGTCATATTGACATCTGCAAGGTGTATTCGCCTGAGGTGCTTTAGCTGCGGCAGTCGCCGGCGGAGCAGAGAGACTATATCTTCAGAATTGTCGAAGAGCTTGTGGTTGCGTGACAGATCGATGAATTTAAAATTCGGTAGCAGAGAGAGGTGCGGGAAGATTGCCCGCACATCGTCCACGTCTAAGTTGCAGTCTGCCAGACTTATTGCAAAGAATGGGCTCTTTTCATCGAGGACCTCAGTGATGCGACGTACGTGTTCGTGGAGGTCGTTACCACCTAGGTCGAGTCCCTCGCACATGTTCGACTGGAGGTACGTAATGATCATTTTGCAAGCTTCCTCGTCCAGGTTGTTGTCTGCTAGACCTAGTCTTTTAATTTGGCATTTCATGACGCTGTCGACGATTTCAGAGATGGCCCGACCGGTTAAATTGCAATCACTTAGTATCAGCTCTTCCAAGCAGGTACCGAATCTCTTCCCCAAGGCGCGAGCGAATAAAGTGCTAGTCTCGGAGCGCTTTCGCGCAAGTTCTTGCGAACTGGACAGATTTGTTGCTGTTGATGGGTTCTCCTCTGTAGGGGGGAAAGGGATTCCGGAAAGATCGATCCCCCGTAATGATGGGCAAAGATGGATAAAAAGTGAAATGTACTTCCAGCCAATCGCTGAGATGGCCGCATTATTCTTCATCGAAAGCTTTTCAATGACACCCATCAGCTCGACGCCCGATTTGCCAGAGCCTCGTCGAGGAAGCTTGCGGTTTGCTCTGGCTTGTTCTTGGCTTTTACACCCAGAGAGTCCTGATAAAATGATACGAACTGCCTCATCGGAGAGATTACAGTCATCAAGTATCAATCTTCTCACGGGCACGACGGCCAGCCAGTCGCCGAGAGTCTGAATATCTTGTAGAGACAACTCGTTCCCAGAGAGGTCAATCGACGCCACGGTTCCAGGGGCTTCTACGAGGGCTACGACAGGCTTGGCTATTTGTTCTTTCACCGTCGCCAAAGCTGTCGTCTCGCGAAGTTGGCAACACCTCTTATATATTCTCAGAGGGTCTATCGTAGGCTGATCTTTTTGAGGGGTGTGGACGCCTGATGCGGTTTGGGTACAGCTGGAATCTGAATCATCTTCAAGCGTTAATTCGAGAGGAATAAGGCCGTTGTTTTCAGCGTGCCGACGTTTTCGTTCTTTCCGCTCTTTCCGTTCGGCCTCAGAGCGTTTTTTCTTCTCCTTCTTTCGTGTGGTTGTTGGTTGCTCTGGATCTTTCGATGGTTCATGGGTTTGTTTTCCTGAAGGGTTCTCAGCTTCCTTCGCAGCCTCGGTTTCCTGTTCTTCGGCCTCTTTTTTCAGTCGCTCCGTGTGCTCGTCCTCGTTTGCTTCGGCGTGGTCTTCCGATGATGAGTTTGACGCTAGCCCTGTGTGAGGCTCACGGGGTGTGGTTTTTTTCAATGCTGCACCTTCACTTCTGTCCTTATACCTTGCCAATTTTGTGTCCTTCGACGTGGCAACAGGGTCCTTCTTATCAGCCGCGGGGGGCGCATTCGTGGAGGTTGACTTATGCTCTTCCATCTCATCAGCTTGGGCTGCTATGCCTGCAATCTCGACGTCCACCTTGAAGGCAACCCTTCTCAACTTGTTCTGGTCGAATTCCTTGATTTTCGTCCTTTGTCGGTTCTGATCAACGTTCATGACTTTACGCGGACATATTCCCCCTCCAGCGGTGGCCGCCTTACCCATGTGCGCAGTGTTTCCAGAAGATAGCCTTCGTAGAGCATTCGAAAGAAAGCCAGGTTGGCTCTCTAATCGGGTCTCCGTGCCAGCAGCAACCAGTACAGAAGGCCTTCGCGGTCCGACATGGACGGGCTTTTCATCCGTGTCGGCTTCGGATGCGGCATGTTTCGGAGAGGCGGTAGAGGTATGGTTTTCGAGAGGGGAGGTTGATTGTGGACTCTTCTTACTGCCTGAACTGGAGGACTGGGAGTTATTTTGGGACGACTTGCTAGAGCTCGAAAACTTGGAGCCTAGGCTTGAAAACCACGACGTCTTTCGACTGTCCTTTTTCAGGGAAGGCCTGCTGGATTTGCCTTCTTCCGACAGCCCAGCTTTGGGAGAAGTTGACAACTTGGAGTTTGGAGAAGGGCTTGATGAGAGCTGTCGGACCTGGGACACAGCTGATTTGGGCTCGTTGCCTGCAGTGACGTTCGATGCATTGCTCCGTGACTTCTCGTGAGACGTTTCGAGCGGATCTCCCGCATCTTCATTGGGCGTCGTTGTAGGCTGCTGTTTCGACGCATTTTCGGAAGATTTAGTCTGCGTCTGCGGCGGCGAGCTTTGAGGGTCTGATTTGGTACGCTTTAGGCCGTTGTTTGAATCTACAAACCAACAAGTTCTGGGTTAGCTCGAGTTTGTTGCCTGTGTATCTGCGCATCGGCTGCACGACTCTAGAAGACGCACCTTTTTTGCTTAACAGCCAATCGAAATCCAGAGTTCCTTCTGTGTTGTCGTTCAGGCGATCGTTGACGGTTGACCCGACAAGAGTTGATGCCATGTCGGCGTGCTCATTTAACAGAGGCAAGCAGCAAAGAGCTTAGCCGTAAGACGGACACCGACAGCGGCGGATAAGCAGTGGTCAATCAGCCGAGGTGCGCAAAGTCCGATCTCGTATCAAGTCGTCGCACAGTCTGGAGTCTGGGCGAGCAATTGATCTCGTGCTTACGGAGTACCAACGCCTTCGACAGTCAGCCAAGAGCGTAATACTGAGAGCAGCGTTTGTGTAAGAGCGAATCGGTCAGGAATACTGGCCCAAAGCCTACATCATGATGACAATCTAGACCTGGTTCCAGGCGTGGATCTCTTGGTAAGCCAAGGGCAGTGCGTCTTGGTGAGGGGTCAATCACCATTTTGGCTGAGCGGGTTCTCGTCAAGCTAGCAAAGGAAAGCACGATTCTCAAACGAACAACTTGCGCATGCCTGTCCTTGATCCCCAGAATAGAGTCCTCAGGTCTGAATAAGGCCTTGAACTGACTGTGCGTGCTTACTCATCAAGTATTACGGGTCTTGGGTTGAAGGACTGCTCCCGGCACGCCACCGCAAAATAATACCGTGTTAAATCTTACCGGGGTAAGATGGGAGTCGGGGTACTTCGTGCAAGGAGTGATTTTCCTATTACTCCACCCATCAATCCTCGGGTGTCAGGTGCTGCGCTTTGGGGACAACTTGGACGAGTTCAGGTGATTGGCGACAAGGCTCACCACCTAGGTGGTCATAGGCTCTTCGGAAAAAGACTAGGGGAGTACCCTCCACGGGTCTCGTGCCAGTGTGCTACTAGTATTGCGTTATTATGATCACAATGTGTCTCGTCCATGCTTGTCGAGCTGAGTAACAAATTTCATTCGTCTAATACTACTCGGGTTGCGACCAGTTCAGTACCAAGACACTAGAACATTACCTTGCTTTGCATCGGTAAGCTCGAGCTGTATCATCGCGTCCACGCACACTTGCAGTTTTCGCAGAGTGGCACGCAACAGTCCCCTGCCACAAACCAATTCAATCCTGGGGTTTACGAGGCTAACTCGGCAATCTTCTCCTTGACACGTTGTTGCTTCTCTTCTCGGGTCTGCTTCGTCTGGCGATATTTTTTGCCCTCGGCTCTCCAGTATTCCTTGTCTTTCTTCTCACCTTCATCCTCGTCCTTCTTGAATGGGTCCTCTCGGATGGCCTTGTGTGCGTCTGCATACATGTCCTCGAGCCCATCAGCCTCAACGTCGTTGTCAATGTACTTGACGAACTGGGACTTGTAACGCTCTTCATCGTCATCTGCCAAAGTCTCCATGTATTCAGCAACGTGGCCACCGAAGATGTACTTTCGAAGAACCTCGGCGTCGAGTTCCTTGCTCTCTTGGTCGTAGCCGGGGAATCGTTTTTCGTTGTGAGGAATGTGTAGACCACCGTCGGAAGCACCTTTCATGGCACCAAAGACTCGGGCACCAGTGGAGGTCCGTTGTAGTCCAACGTCAAGGAAACACTTGAAAGGCCGTCGGCCGCCCTCGCTATCTGATCCCTCAGCCTCTTCAGTGAGCTTGTATTCACCATCTGGCTCCTCGACGCCGACAAAGTCCTCATCAATGCCAAGTTTCTTCAGCGCACGTCGTGCTACCAACAGGCCTGTTGCATAAGCTGCTGCCCAGTTGGTGAGACCGTTTTCGATTCCATATCGTCTGAGCTCATGCGCGTATGCGGCAGCGAAGATCTTGTCGCCAGTAATTTCAGCGGTGACGATTTGACAGATGATGTCTCGGTTGGTGAATCGAACGACGAGTCGGTACTTAGGCGCGTTATACTTGTTCTTGGCTTGGCTGACCAAGCGTTTTCGTGCATAGTAATCAGTCTGTTCGGGGGTGTGTTAGAGGTCTGTGCTCGAGTGAGAATGTGAGTGAGAATGGCTGACCTTGCCGGATCTTCTACGCTTGTACTTCGTTTGATATCGTGAGTAGTATGGGGAGTTTTTGACACTGTCCACGGGTTAGCGGTAGTCACGGGAATAGTTCATGATTTCCTTACAGCTTTGTGAAAGGCATTCTGGCGCGAGCGTCTCACGTTATCGACACAAAGCACTGTAAACCTCGAATCAGCACTTTCCGCTGCAGACCAACTCCGCAGCAACATGCAAGGATTCTCTCATACATCTTGATAGGTGAAAGACCAAAGGACGGGACTATTGGAAAGACCTCAACAATTGTCGGTGTTTGATCGACGCAAAGCAGGACTGACAACGTTCGTACCTTTGTACCCGACCAAAAAATGTTCGAAAGTATTATCGCTCAGGTCCTACAGCCAAATGTGGAATGCCAAGACAAGAACCGCGGTGGGCGACCGGGAGTCATCTCCGCACGTGGACTAGCATCCATGTTTGAGCAGTGGAGATCTAAAACTTCTGCCAGTGTGAGAAAGTTTCGTGATTCTGTCGTCTCTGCTATCTAATGGGTATTCAGTCTATGTATTGAATGCATACGAGTGCTTTTGAAATCATGTTATCGGTCGTGAAATCGTGAGAAAGCCGTGAAGTCGTGTCGTGTCATTGTGAATTTCCCGAATGCGCATCGCCTCGTGCCCCGTTCGCCCTCCACCGCTTTTCCTTTGACGTTCTTGAGGATTCCTCACAACTGCCGCATGGGAGGATCCTTTTGTGGTGGTCACATCCTTGAGTTTCAATACCGCATTCATTCAACAATTATCAGAGAAAACCAAAACACAAAGCACAACGCCCAGCAACGGAAACAAGATGGAGCATGCTAGACTTCCACCTTGTCACTCTTGAAGGTGCCAGTTTTGGTCCTCAGGATGCTTGATAGCATCTGTCGGCTGTCCCAGTTGCGAATTTTCCATACCTCCTGACCTCCTGGATATTTGATTTCCATCGGTTCGGCCTGAGCAGCATCTTCTGCCTCCCGTAGCCATTCAGCCCATGCTTCTGTTCTTGGAGCCCATCCGCTCGAAACCAGCCAATCCTTGGTGCCAGTCACAGCTATCGTTTTCCAAAGTGCTTCGGTGTGTGTTTGGGGTTGATCCTTGACCTTTTCTTGAGCAGATCGAGGAGGAATTCCGCCTCTAAGTTCCACGTGGGTCAATTTCAACCGAGAAAGATCCCAATGCTTGGCAGGAGGCAGAGCAGCACCAACCCAATAGAAAATGTTAATGAACATGTAAGACCCGGCAAAGGCAGTTTGAAGGTAGATGGTAGAGTTGGCTAGAGAGATGACCCCAGCCATGAGAAGCAGTGTCGATATCAGAGATAGGCCTCGGTAGACTGCAGTGCTGCGAATCGAGTAAATACATCGCTCAGTCGGGTTAAAGTAGAGGTATCGTGCCGTTCTCTCGCTACACTTGACTATAATGAAAGCGCCTTGTGGATACTTGATGATTACATCGCCCGGTGGCGAGTTCGGGTCAGGTTTAGGATCGTTCGGCGTTGGTTGCCACTTGTTTGCGATGCCTGTGTTGGTACTGAGCAGGGAAAGGGAGATGGTGGCCAGGAGCGCCATGCCATCGTTGTAATGAAGCGATAACCCGAAGAGAGTGACACTCATGGCGAATCCCAGGAAAGCCAGGATTGCTAAAGGGCCATATCGTTTCACTGATGGCCTAGGAATGTCTTCATCCTCGTCGACTCGAACGCACTGAACGGTATTGGCGGGTAGTTTATCGCCTCGATGAAGTGCGTGTGCCACATGGTGTATATCCTCACTGGCATTTCCAGAATACACTCCCACAACCTTTGCATTCGATGTCGACTCAAGCTTTTCGGGACGCGAGGTTTTGAGGAAGGTTTGTGGGGCAGGTATTAGACGCGGTAGGTAGATTAGGTAGCTCAACGTCGCTATTTGTGCTATGGGTTCCAGTGAACCTTCTCCAAGAATGGCAAGAAAACCTGACGCATTGGTCAGTAGATAGTTGCGCAGTTACCGTACTTCAGCCCTCACCAACAATGTCAAGTTGAAAAGAATCGGTGTCGAAAGCTGTGATGAAGTGCAAATCTACCATGGCAATCGACGGATTCAATGCAGCAACTTGGAGAGTGTCACCTCAGACAGCGACGAGATCCTCAGTTGGTCATGTTATTGGGTTTTGCTGTGGAAAGTTGCAGCATCTCGCGAGAGAGACTCGCA
This sequence comes from Incumbomyces lentus, assembly GCA_017656005.1. Classification (NCBI taxonomy): domain Eukaryota; kingdom Fungi; phylum Ascomycota; class Eurotiomycetes; order Chaetothyriales; family Trichomeriaceae; genus Incumbomyces; species Incumbomyces lentus. The sequence goes on from JACJVT010000002.1 coordinate 3,701,091, forward strand.
CTGTTAGGAAGGTTCCTCGTCTCTTTCACAGCCACCACATCGACTGCGTTCCGTCCCGGGACTCTGGCTGAGGGCTGGCAGTGGGCTGGCTGCAGGGATATTACTCCATATCCAGCCAGCTAACAAAATTCCCAGGTTAGCGTGGCTGGCCCGAAAAACGTTCCGCACGGATCGATCTAATAGCCCTAAGGTTCCCTCCTAATAGGTAATGGTCAACTCCGCTGCTTGGGGCTCTGGCTGAGCACCCACACTATGTGGATGGTGGTCATACATAAGGAAGCCGTTCATGCTCCGTTATCTCCTGAGGACTAGGCACCGCTGGTACAACTGAATTTGAGTTCACCAACGATTGTTCTACTATTCAAAAAAAGTGTCATATTGCAATTGTCCCTTGCCAGACGGGAAACTCTATATTGTCGGGTCATTAAATTCGTGCTCTGCAGTTGCTGATCGCTGTATGCAACTTGGGGTATCATATAGTAAATCCAAAAGACCACCCGTTCCATTCCTATTAAGCACGTTGTATTGTACAGTCCCCGCTTTCGTGTGGGTCGATGCCCCTCCCCTCTCACTTCTCGGCAGCAGTCTTGTCGTTATCTGCAAGGGCAGAGCCTCGTTGCCGTCCTCGTTCAATGGTGTTACTTCGTGAGAGGAATTTGCGGAGGGAGCTGTGCCGCACAGGTTTTCCGTCGTACGACATGGGCACAGCTTTTTGCTTCGTGATGTGACAAAAAAGGGTTGAGAAGATGAGTTCCTCACCGTTACTATTGTACAGTGGCAGGTGTCGATAGCCTTGTTGCAGGCTATCCAGCTTGGCTGTGAACACTGCCAACTCCTTCTGGGAGCTTTTGCCTGATTGACAAACAACAAATCGCACAAAGACCAATTCTGGATATTTGGTCTCGAGGGATAGTTCAATCAAATCATTAAATTGAGGGTTGAAACCGTTCTCAGGCACCGTCTTCGTTCTCCTGTTAAACGGCTTGCCGATTCCATGGTAATCGGTCAGTCGGGAGACTTCTTCACCGCCTTGACCATAGGCAATCCTTCGAGCCGCATCCTCAGCACTGAACAACTGTACTTGCACGAAGGGACTAATGAGGTCATTTTTGCCCATGCGGGAGAGAAGTGGCAGCTGCTGAGCGGAGATGACCTTGATGGAGAAATTTATCTGGTAATGTGGTAATTTCGTCTTTTGCTCAACAACGCCTTCGAAGCGTGCAGGATCTCGTAGATAAGCAGGCTTCAGTACATAGCCTGTTCGGTCTGTTCCAGCAGAAAACATGGCTTGGTTCATTTGCATGTGGATATCATATGTCTGCCAGTTCAGTGCCACCATCTGCACCCCTCGTCTCCAGAAGGTGTTGGGGTCGAAGTTAGAGCTATTGAATCGGGTATTTTTCGGATAGACGCGGCACATGAAAGACGTGTTGTGTTTTTCGAATGGAATCTTGCTTTCATGACTCTTTGACACATTGATGGCGGTATGCTCATTGACAGAGAAGATGTGGTTGAACTGTTGAAAGCTGAGATCTGAAGGCGATCGATACGAATAACCTTGTAAATAGACCCCGAGAGCAGCTAGATCTTTCGTTATTTTGCTAGTCCTGTGGCCGTCTACTGGACGTTGGGCAGTGCCACTGTCATCACCATCACCATCTTCATCACTTGTCGGTGTCAGTGACTGGTCAGTCGGTGAAGCAATGGACTCAGGTGGGCTCATCATCGCAGGTGAATGTGCCGCAACTGCTGGCGAAGGCCAGGCCGCAGTATGTGTTGTAGGTGTTCTGCGCACTGGTGAGCTTGTGCTTCTTTGGCGCAACGCAAGCGAGGAATCACCGAGCAATGACAAAGGAGGACGTGCATGGGTTGCCTTGACCTTCACCAAAACTTTGTACTTCAGCTCTTCGGGTGAAGGCATTTTATGTGCATGAGTTGGGAGCGGGTAGAGAAGCAGCTTTCCGGGATCAAAGCATTCGTGCATGATCTCGACCATCCGAGCTTGCTGGACAGGATTGCAGTGCACTTCCAGCGACAAGATCACAGGATACGGCGAAGCCTCGAAGGCGCAACGATTAATAGCTCGAATTACCTCCACGAAAGTGATGGATGTAGTCCCTGTATAGCCGTGGGTTACACGGGGATTGTTGTGTTCCCCGTCCCAGCAATCGATTTCAACAGATCGGCATCCTCTTCTGAGCGCTGCGACGTAAGGTTCCACGGAGGACGTGCCATTAACTTGCCGTCCGAGGAGATATGTGTTATGTGAACTCGAAATGAAGTATTCGTGGAGTGGGCGATCCAACGATGCCTTTTGCTTGCCCGTTGAAGCATGCACATGGCAATCTTTCGAGGTGATGAAGGACGTGAAGGTGGAAAAGTCCATATAGGCATCTTGAGTACTGCTCACAGAAGATTGTACAAAACCTGACACAAGCTTGTCATACTTTTCGGACCAGTAAGTATAATTTGCATCCACGTCGACTCCTTGTTCGACCTTGATGAATTTCAGGAAATCGTCTTTCTTTATTCCATCGGTGCGCAAGGTCCTTAGCTGATTAAACAGCGGTTTCAGGTCGACTCGGGATCGCAATCGACGAACAAAGGCGCGGAATTGTTCAAAATCCAATAGCCCTGAGTTATCGGAATCGGCAGCGTTAAACCCCTCCTCTACCACAGATTTGGGACAATGGATGTGCAGCTTCCGGCACAATCGTGCAACTGCCTGTAGGTCCAGGGCTTGTACATGAGACGTACCGTTCTGTTGGTAGTGTTGTTGTTGTTTAGCAAGCTCCGAATCCCAATGTGCACGCAGAACAGACTGGCGTTCAGTTCCTGTCATCTCCAGCATCAACTCTTCTCGATGCTTGGCTAGTGCCTCAAGAGTGTTGACCCAGAGCTGGCAAAGGTGTTTGGTCGGGGCAAGTAGATGCAATGTTTTGGTTTCTTTCGAGCTTTGGGATGGTGCATAATTGATGGTGAAGTGGCATGACGGATCGATCTCAGTGTCATCAATGCCCACCCAAGAACTCGCTGTATCCGAGCCAGGTCGGATGCTTTTGATGTTGTCAATGTAGAATTGCTTCGCTGTCACTGTGCCCATCCAGCTGACGGTCGATCCTTCTCTGTCTAGAGAAAACAGCTTTTCTTGGCACTTACGTTTGGTGATTTTGGTAAGAAGGCATCCGTCAACAAGTGCAGAGGGGACAGCCGGTGCAACAATCTCCGCCCGGTTCTCGCCACGAACAGGATAATCAGCCAATGAACTGGACTCCTCGTACGAGCCCACGGTATGATACAGACCCAGTCCTGGTGGAATATCTGGAACAGGAATGTTGTCGGTCTCAAAGGAGGCTGCTGTGGAGGTTTTACTATCGCTACGTCTTCGTGCGACAGGTCCAGAACTCGGGTCACGTCTGCTCGTCGCCCCAGAGGAAGCTGTGCGTCCTAGGCGACTGAGCGCCCGTTTGCCTGATGACAGCTTGCGAGTGAGACCACTTGATCTTGAGTAGGAGGATGGGGGCGGTGTGGGTCCAGAGGTTGACGGAGGTATGACAGGCTCGGGAAGCTGGAAAGTGTCGACACTGGGCAACGAGCTCATCTGATAAGTTGTAAAGAATGGAGACCCCTGGTACGACGAACAGCTAGGGCTACCATTGATGGAAGACGTACTGTGAGAAGAGTTGGGAGGGATTGTGAACGATCCGTTCAATGAAGCGTCCACACGCTGGATCGAGGGTATCTTGTGCAGGCTGTGGATAGGACGAACAGAAGGTGACGGATCCAACTTCTCTCTGGCTGGCGCATAGGACCCCGCCGGCGATGCGGTTTCCATGGCCGGTGCCCTGGTCGTGGTTCCGACAGCCATGTCGGGTCGGTTTCTCATGTCAGCTGTCTGCATTTGCTGGTGTTGGTTCAGGTGAAGCTCGGGATGATGTTCTGGGTGAGGCCTGCTCTCGAATCGGGGAGGTTGACATTATGCGCAAAGATCTACTTTGCTCTTCCACTGGGCGGGCGCTTGCTTGTAAACCAGTACAAGGTGCGCTTGCCGACTTTGCCTAACGAGCTTGCGCCATTAGGAACAGCAATATGGACGAGGATGTGATCTCTTGCAGCAGCGAGTTCCTCGATTACCCATTCGCAGTGCTGGTCTGAGCTAGACGAGGCAGGGTTTGAAGGGAGTGCTTGGAAGCAGGAATTCCATTCAACGGGAGATCAAGGAGATTGGTTGGAAGGCGTAATCAAGGAGTAAATACAGTTCTGGAATGCGAGGTGTGCATATAGGTCGCAAAGGAGTGGACGAGCAGTGGCCCAGGATTGTCGTTGCTCTAATCAGTGCACAGCACATAGGATTCGGACGGACAAGTGAGGAGTATGATCCTTGAGCAACTTTCTATCGTTATCCGAGCAGAAATCCAAGGAAAGCTACCGTAGCAAAAGAAGTGTCTGCATCACAAACTTCCAACGAATTTTGCCAGGACAAGTGGGGATGACCAGGGTTGAGCCTATTTTTCACCGGACCCCTGCCAATCCTAATCTGCCGTTGGTTTCAAGCGCGAAGCTTAGTAGGAATGGTCAGGAGATGTCGTCGTCATGCCCTCTGCTCACTAGCCTCGCCTAGCCCGAAACAAAAAAGCCTGGCCTATTTACAGTTACTGGTCGATCCCTCAGGTACTAATCGCTAGAGCGAAGCTCTACTCCGTACCGCCACTCTCCACGAGTCAATTGGCCTGGCCCATGATTTGTGACTCAACCGCAGTCTTCAAGTTGGGGCGAAATGGAAGCCACGCGGCAAGCTTCTTTGGGTTTTCTGGAAAGTACTGTTCACATTTGTTTGGCTTAGGTGCTGAAGGCAGGCCAATACTAGTAACTAGTGCTCACGACTTCTCCAACTCTTGACCGTCTCGATGGCCCCTTCGTTGACGATATCCGTTCTTTCCGACATATGGATCCGCTTGTCATCTAATAATTCCTGGCATTCGGCCAGCTCTAATGCCTACGGGCCGCCTATCGCTGACTTGCATGTTGGACGGTCTGTAGGTGTCGAGGTAGTAGTAGTGGTTCACACCATGCAGGAAGACCTGCACCTAATTATGCAAGCAAAGGAATCGCATCGTGCCGAACACTTGTCGTGCTTCTCGGTTTTGTACGTACGATGATGTTTTGAGGACAAAAACTGGTGCCTTGATGTGGACCCGTAAAATGAACCCGAGATCTGCAACCTGCCTAGTGATATCAATTGCATTGCTCCTGACGACGTGGCTCGTATGAAAGAAGCTTCCCAACCTGCAACAGGATGCATCGACACAGTGAGAATAACTAGGACCTACAATGCTCCAGACCTGAGAGGGTAATACTCCATATGATCCATCGAGGCTCAGCGCCCAGCATTCGAAGTCACAGCGTCTGCTATACAACTCAGAATGATCCCCAAAAAACCCTGCATGTGTCTGGGTTTGAGAGAGATGTAAAAAACCAGCCTCTGATATGTGTGCATCGTCACTCTGCTTGTGGGGTCTGCCCCAAGCACAAACCTTCAAGTTGGAAATTCCGGGGTCGCGAACGCGTCATGAATCCGCCGTGGACTTGGCGCTCCAAGGCTCTAATATATATGCCAGAACAGGTAAAGTCGCCTAGCACTATCGTCGCCATGTACGAAATTCTGTGTGCATGACACCACCTGGGCAGACTAGATCTGTTTCTTCAGGGTGCAGAGTGCCACCTCCTTAGCGAATTTATTTCCGTCTACACTAGAGCACTGATGGGCTTGCATTGCAAAGGTTTGCATTGGTCTAGGGCAAGTCCATTACGAGCGCTTGGGGCATCAACGTAGTAGCGTACGAGCTTGTGCCAAAGCTCGCCAGAACCTTGAAAGTCATTGATACTTTAGCACCCGCATCTCTCTTCTTGATACAAAAAGCAGTAACCGAGATGGTTGCGATGCAGAGGTCGTTTGCATGTCGAGCAAGAAAGTGGGGGGACGTCCACGTCAACATTGACAGTGGGGTCATTCGGGCGGGCAGAGTTCGATACCCTGTACAGCAGCCAAATCTGATGTCGTCTCGAGAGCAGGGCAAGCAAGCGACCACTAGCCTATGACTAGGTAGACATAGTGCTGCAGAGAATTCCTTTTGAGGGAGCCAATAAAAGTCTTCTCACCTTTTCATTTTCAAAATCAACGATCTCGCCGCGCAACAAAATTCAGAGCTCATTTTTGTGCAGTGGCCCCAGAAAATAATAGTATATTACTCCCCACGCTTGCCCAAAGCTCGCGAACGCTCCATGCATGCAGGACGCCAGTTTTGTGACTAATAGCGCTTGGTGCCGCTCGGCTCGAGCCTTCCTCTGCCAGACAACAGATCAAGCACAGGTTCCAGTCCATGTGATGCACCACTCAGCACCACCACACATGGATGACTTGGCCTGCAAGCTAACCGATAAGCGCTGTCTGTGACCTAACGCTTTAGGAATGAGAATCTCAGGGTCTCGTATGCAATGAACGGAGTTAGGATGATATTCTAGCGTATTGTTCGTTGTCAACTTTACAGAGCGGGACAGGGACACAACTCACCTTCTATCATGGGGCACGTCGGCACTGATGACTGCTCAGATTGGGGATCGCCGATATCATTGGTGCTGCTTCAATTTCCTGCTGTAGCAACAAGTGCACTCTGTGTCCACAAGTTCTGCTTACATCCCCCAAGTTGTTCCACAGAGCCAGCTTGGAAGAGGCTAGTTGACCGTGATACGGTGCCAATTCGCGAGTGGAGCCAGCCAGCCATCATAGACGCGGGTTGCGTGACACGACAGCGATAGGATCGATCCCAAGCATCACGTTGTCTAGGTAGGTAATTACGCCTTGCATGCATATAGATAAACATTCTTTCGTGCAACCTGACGTAAACAGTAACCTACATCAATCACAGTTGCGACAGCGTTACGGATGAGATATATTCATTTCTTGCTCCCTCCGTTGCAATGTCCTGGCAAATTGAAGATGGCCATGCCTTGAACACGTTGTACTTCGTCAAGCACCTTGATCCAGGAATGCTAGTCTTGAAGCTGCCTCGGATGTGAAATCGAACAGGGTTCGTAAAGGTTCTAAGTAGGTGGAGTCGAGCTAGTAGGCGCACGTGGACCGTCTTAGCGAATATGAACATCGGTTTCGTGGTGGGGTTGAGGGTGGGACCTGAACCTTCTCGATCCTGCCAGTGGTTTGAAGCTTTGGTCGCTGCGGGTGAGACTCGGATCTTCAAAAGCCTTTATACGAGGCTTCAATGAAGTATGACCCCCTTTCTGAGGTGTCCCTAGGAAATTAATGGAGGCAGTGGATTTGTCCAACCATTCCAGCTCGCAAATAATATGAAGTGCATCCGATAATAACCGAGCTCCGCTTCCTTATTATCCTGTAGTACTAGTGGGAGAGCTCCAAAGTGGACTTGCCCTCGTACACGGGAGTTTGTACATGACCGTCTCTAAGTTTAGCTCTACGTGTGCAGACGGAGATAGTTCTTCTCATTCCATCACACCGGAGCCAAGCAGCCGGTATTCGTAGGTTTCAATTCACGAACAAGGAATGTGACTTGGATAGGTACTAGGTCAGCGCTGGCAATCCTGTTCATATCCGAGAAGTCAAGGTACCTGAAGGGTCCAAATACTCGGCCGTTAGGCTAAGTCGAATTCGGCAGCTTCGTGCGTGAGCTACAAGGCCAAGTCTTAATTCCTACACAGAGATCATGTCGAGACACGTTAGAATCTATTCCAAAGTTCGCGCTTAACTCAGCGCCGGAGCCGGTGTGAAGCGAAGATAAACGATAGTATGAACAACAGCACTGTAGCCTTAAACATGATATACATAATCATGCGTGAATGGAACAGCCTCCTCACTTTTGGGAGTCCCAGCAAACTACGCCTGGCTTCTGTGGGGAGCGTTTACCCATCAGTACTTCGTGTCCTATACTGGGGCCTTGAAAATTCAGTAGCACACCATTCGATAATGGCCTCAGGATTCACTTCTTACCCTCTCTGAGGATGCCCACAACCAGGCCGACTCTCGATCAGTCGACCTAACTTTGGAGCATTTCCTAGATACATCTCTATGCGCAAGTGTCTCATGATATGGATGCCCTCTTAGATTGCGGCTGATCAGGACCCTTCGACTCCGTATTGGGCCATGCATACTCCGTACTATGGCACACCAGACCTCACCCTCGGATCGAAGAACCCATTATTGGCCTAAGAACCCTTATATTGAACAAAGTAGCATCAACCTTGCAAGCTCTGGATCCCAATTTTCTTCATCTCGGGTTTTCACAATCTGGGGGGGAAATGGTGAAACAAACCGAATAATATGCAACACAAGAACCCCGGAAAAAAGGAGATGAGGCTTGACTTAGCTAACAAGGGAAGAACTAGCTGACCCAGAAATCTGGCTCAGCGCTAGTCGCGCGTTCTCCGTCTTTCAGGTATTCGTTAAACCCTCGTATTAGGTACTTCGTATCCATCAAACCCGCTAGGCGTGAACCTTAATACACAGACTAGCCTGGGCTTCAAGGGGACTTTAGGTTGAAGCCCTGGCAGCTCAACAGAAAATACCTTGTACTGGTCTGAATTGAAAATGCGGCTAAGCTCGACACGATGAACGCCGGTTGGCATGAAGTCCGCAAAAGTGACGAGAAGGCTTTTGCACACGACGCCTTTGGCATTTCCACAAATGATGTGCCCTTGGCAAAGCTCCACGCTTTGAGTCGGAGCCTTGGAAACGGGTCGCCAGCCGTTCCAAGATACGATTCATATGCAAGGGTTAGATGTTGGGGACCGTTTTCGTTGTAATTTCAACAGCTTGTTACAGGGACCAAATCACCCCTTTGCAGTTTCTCCGAAAGCATTAGATACGTGCTTTGGCTGATCTCAACTAATGATCTCCTAACCGCCGCCGCTTTCTCATTGAGCCCACGGCGCTAGCCGTCGGCGTTCCCTCAGCTTCGATTGCCTCGTCGCCTGCTGCACTAGATGCGCTGACACTGGGTTGCCTCTCCGCCGTGACAGTCTGCTGATGCACAGTGGGTCCATTTTTCTTCTCACCCTCTACGTCCTTCCATCGAGCCACCAATTGCTCGACGTCCTCGAACATTTCTCTTGCATCAGCAATGATACCGCCTTCGTCCATGGTAGACGTAAGACTCGAAGATTCACTCTCGCTGATCGTTGTAGCTGGCTCACTCTCTCCTCTGGTAGCTTTCTCCGTACTATCCTCGTCCTCGTGAATGCCTCTATGTTGTCTCCCTTTCGAACCATGTTGCGACAAGTCTCCACCTCGCTTGCGCAATCTCAATGAGTAGCCAAAGCCTCTCTCAGAGGTTGGGAGAGGGTTAAACATGACGGCATTGGCGAACATTCTGACCAATTCCATCTCCAGCTGTGATGAATTTACTATAGCTTTAGGAGGTACAAGATCTTCTGTGCTTCGAACAATGTAAAAGCCATTCCCGATCGGTCCCTCGCCTGGCATTTGCGAGTTCGCAGGTGGGGGCCTTGGGTTCGATGCCGGCGTCGGCGTCGATACATAGGCATGATCAAGCTGGCCAGCAAGGTTCTTCGCCTCAAGCTCTTCTATGGCAGTCATTGCAGCTTTCGAGCCTTTACTGATTGCCGCTTTGATGCTCTTCAAATCTTGAGGCCTGTATACGAGGGACTTGTATCCAGGGGCATCGCGTTCTGTTAGCGGCTTGGCGAATATCGAAGCTAATTTGTGTGAAGTGATGTCGTTCATTAGAAGCTGGCTTGTTTTGCCAAACGTTTTTGAAACCACAACGTAGGTTGGATCAAAGTGTTGCGGGAGATGAAGGCTGCTCTCGATACCAGATTCCGCAATGGAAATAGCTCGGGCAGGTGGGGCTGGAGAGCTCGAAGGTGCATCGCGTTTCCGTTTCCCTACGATAGTGGGTTTCGATGTTTCGGAGACGTTCGTGGCGGTACTCGTCCGAGGCCTCCCCTTAAGTCCTGATGATCTTTGCGGTTGCTCCGAGTCAGAGATTGTCGGAACAGGAGTGCTTGGATGTTCTGTCTTCACTTTTGCAGGCCTTCCGACCCTCCTCTTGGGAGGCCCGGGGGCTTCTGAAACATTCGATACGACGGATTGTGACCGGCTGGGGTTCGCTACAGGCGTAGGGCTTGGTTCCCGAGGTTCGCTTTTGTTCACGGGAGTACTGTCCTTTCGGCTGAATTGACGATGTTGTCCTTGTGGACTGTTTGGGGTTGGAGGCTCGTGATCAGAAAGCGGACTGATCTCTCTGTCAAGCCGTGAGGGGCTTCGTACTCTGAATGCGACAGGTGTGGTTCTCTTTTTCCATGGTGTCGAGCTTCCGCTTCTTGGTAGGGTTGCCCTGCTCTGAGAGCTTGAGAGTGGAGTGGTGCTCGCAGAAGCAGGGTATTGATGCTGTTGAGGCGTTGGAACACCTCTCCATTGTTGCTGGTTTATATACGGGACCGGAGCAGTATTCGGATACGGTTGATATGGCTGTTGATTGGGGGTGTGAGTTTGAGCATACCTGTTAGACGGCTGAGAAGGATAGGGTGAGGGATGCTGATAAGGAGGCTGGGAAAATTGATGTTGGGTATGTGGAGGCCATCCATGTGGCGGCGTTTGCTGATACGGAGGAAATGTTGGGTAAGATGATTGAGGAGCCTGGTGTAGAGGCGATCCACGTCCTTGACTATGAGGCGCTTGGTGATGGGAATAGCCTTCGTGGGAGGGTATCCGATGAAGGTTTTGCACCGGAGGGAGCATAGGCGGCTGACTCTGATTCTGCGGCTGATGAGGAGTATACCCATGAGGAGCAGATGGAAGAGGGCCATAGCTGCCTCGTTGAGGGGAGGAGTGAGGCAAGGTTCTGTTCGGTGGTGCTGAAGACGTATATGGCGCCGGCTGGGATGAAGGTGGTGGTTGTGCTGGACGTGGGATTGGTGCCGCAGAGGCGGAGCCCGACTGGGGTGTTGACGTTCGATGAGGCGCTACGTGTGAAGGCTGGGTATTCTCAAGAGACTGAGAAACAGGTGGCACTTGGGTAGAGGATGTCGCTGGTTGAGCGGGCTGAACAGCTTCTGACTCGTGATTGACCGCTTCTAGATTCGCCTGGAGCTGTGCACTGACCGGATCTACTTGCTCGGTTTGGACTGAGGAAGGGTGTGAGCGTTGAACCTGCTCGTCGGGGCTGTTCCTGCCTTTAGATTCACGTGCTCGTTGGACTCGAACTTGCTCTTCGAGATTCGCAATCTCTCCCTGGATTTCTTGATATTCCTTTTCTTGCTGCCGCAATTCTCGAATGGTCTCGGATCTGAACTGAGTATATAGTTTGTCGACAAAGTGTTGAAGGAACTGATCTTGGTCATGCTTGGGGTGTGGAGTAGTACTCGTGGCTATTTTCCTTTTCAATGGATTGCTGTTCCCCAGCGGCAGAACTGAATTAACACCGTCCGGTTCCTCGATGTCTTGCCCGTTGACAGTGCGATTGTACAGATGCTGCAACGCGTCCGGCGAGAATTTGGCAGCATCGTATTCATCACTTTCGCGAATGAGTTGATTCTGAGTCAAGGAGGTTGAGATTCTCTGCAACGATGTCTGGTCAAGACCATGCTGTGCGACATTTTGGAAGAAGACGAGCGTCTCGTATGGGGTGTAGGAAATTAGGGGTGGCATCCCATCCTGCCCCGGTGTGTTGAAATGAAGATGGTCTCAAGGTATACACGATTTGATCCGGCCTTCCGACCCTGTTGGATGATCTTTGTTTTGATTTCCGACCACGAGGAGACAAGCCAATGTCTCCTCGTCGACTGGACAGAGTAAAAGGATGAAGTCGGGGTAGAGCGGGTGCGTGGTTGATGGTCGCATTCGAGGTCCGTTCCAAAAAATTTACGTGGTGCAAAAGCGCGACGCCGGTATTGATCCTGGCGGGCACAGGCGCAACAGGCGCTGCGCCTTTCGTCTCTATGCGTTCCAGCAGCACGTGCGGAGAACGCCAGAAGCCTCAACTGATACTACTTAAGCGGCCCAGTCGCCAATCTTGTTAGGCTAGGGGAGCCCCGACAGAATATTCTAATAGTATTATATTGAGCTCAAAGCAAGCCAGGTTGTCGAGACCATGAGTGGCATATCAATAATTAGCAAACCCTACCTTGGTAGAGGCCTAAGAGGCTAACTACGTTCTGTCGTGATCGGCCAGTTGAAGCATTTAAGGCTTAGGGGCTTGCATTCCAAGCATTTCCAGGGCTCCTGCTTCCGTCCATTGCTCAAGTGTTCCTGCCGATTCGAGTTTAATAGCCTGTAACTCTCTTATAGACCCTTCCCACCCTCCCCACCCTTTCACCTCCGAACTCTTCAACTCAGCTCGCATAGCTCCAATATCCCATAACTTTCTGTAAAACTTATATAGCATCTTGCTTGAAGAGCCAGACCGGATATCCTACTGTCAGGCCGGCTCACTCACCAATCTGACCTCAATTACCATCTTCAACATGGAGAAGCGAAACTCAGACCGCAGATCAAGTGGCAGACCCCTCTCGTCAGTGCAGCATTCACAAACCCCTATTCTGCCCTGCCTTCCACTGACGGCAACAGCACAATTGCGCTCAACTTTTCTGCTGCCCTTGATGACATCTTCAATTTGGGCCCATCAAGCGACTTGGCTGTAAATCTTGAGCAAAAGTATGTCTCGCAGGAGGTCAACCAAGCCCTCTCACTGATTGACGGCCAGGAAAAACGAAGTACGAAGTCGTGAACAGCAACTAGAAGATCTCGACGAACAGCTTCGCCAAGCGGAAGAACGACTGCGGAGAATGGAGTCGAAGCACAAAAGAATGCAGAGCGAGCAGAGCAATAGCTCTGATAGTGAGGAGCAGACATATGGCGGTAGCCGTTCACAGCCTGCCTCAAGAGTGGTTGACCGTCGATAGAGAAAACACCTTTCAAATCGTCCTACAACGCATCGTGTTCGGGGGCTCAAGGCGTCCACCTTCAAACACAAGATATCGCAGCTAGGGTCTACGACGGTGGCGGCTACAATGTTAAAACTACCAGTGGTTGGCGTAAAGGATATATGGGAACTCGGCATCAAGGACATGCAATGACCAAATCAAGATTTTGCAACTTTTGATTTCGCGACCTTAAACTGTTGGGGTTTGTCTGTCGTGTCAAAGACCCTGCGTCTCACTAATATCGAAAGTATCTAGCGCACTTCGCCTAAAGGAGTCGCCTAATCCTGGGGTCTGCAAGGTACGAGAGTCTAAACCTAATACGAAGTACTAGGCAGATTCCAGACGACCCCAAAAACTCCTGACAGTAACCTCATCTCGAGACCGTCAACGGAAAATTTGCCCTCCAAATGCAACACTTTCAAGCTTTTACTCACCACACAGCGCGCCCGACGCATCGTAGCGGTGAGAATACAATGTGCTACGATGAGGACTTCTCGTACACTTCGTTGGTCACGAGTTTTGAACTATGTGAATGAGAATGGCAACATAGGCTTTGCAGAAGTCCGGGATGGCTAATGACGATTTGACCGAACAAGATGCAAACATTCACACAATGCCGTCGAGACTGGGGCTACTAAATGTAAATTTCGCCTCGCTTTTCGTGTTTGATCCGCGTATAACACCTAAGCTGATTGCTGAGCTAAGGTATCTATCTACCTTACTGTATGGCAGCCTAAATGCAGAGCCCGGAAGCTCTTACGGAGTACTTCGTACTATTGCCGTCGTATTAATACTAGCAAAACATGCGTCGCTGTACAGGACCTCTAACTTACAGGTGTACACCATCAATTCCTCGTCCCAGCTGCAAGCAACGCCAGAAGACTATACAACCCGCCCTGCACTGGTCGTGCCAAGAACTCTATCTGATCAGGCTCCTGCGGACTCTCGCCCTCGTGCACAGTCTGATACAGGTCGGTAAACGGCCGGTCCGAACTCGTCGTGTTCAACCAATAGGCAAGTGCATTGACAAATAGTCTTCTCGTCGGTGCATCGCATGTCGCCGCCGTCCAGAGCTGCCAGTCCGACTTGGTCCAGTAGTGTCTGTTGTCGAGCGGAACACCCCAGATTTGGCTGACCGAGGGATAGAAATCCGACTGCCGCTGGTACAGCGAGTGCGGGATGATGGACAGATTGAGCAGGCGAGCGGGGTATATATTGTAGAGCAAGCCCCACGAAGAACGCCACTGGTAGGCGAGGAGGGTGTGTCTCCCTGACGGGTCAATGGCCAGGTCAGACCAGACGCGGTAATATTCTTGGGCTGTCTGGGAGTAGTAGTTCTGGGCATGAACCGGATCGCCGACGGCAGAAGAGATTTCCGCCATCGCGGCCAGACCGATGATGCCCTTGATCGCGAGATTGGTCTGGTTGGCCAGTTTACCGGAGAAGTCGTCTGTGCTGAGCTGCACTGCGGGGATTAAGCTGTAGTCAATGAGGTACTGAGCCCACTGCTTGAGGATTGTGTAGTGCTCTTGTAGGTACCACAGCATACTGGAGCTGCTCAGTTTGTAGATGGCGTATGCCATGATTATCATGTTTCCCGACTCCTCGACCGGCATGTACTCATCGTTGCCTTCCACATGACCAGTGGCATTTGGGAAATGCGAGCCGAGATCATGCATCGAGTAGTCATTTGGGTAGAAGCCGGACTCTTGGTTGAGGTAGAGCGGTGCAAGGACGTAGCGTAAAAAGTCGGGATTTGTCCAGAGGAAGAATGGCATAGCTGGAAAGATGACGTCAACCGTGTTGATGTTGCCATTTGAAGAGATTTCCTTCTGGAAGGCGAACGGCTCTGTGCCGTCACACAAAGTAGTAAGAGAGGGAACCGTGAGTGTGTACGCGGCAAAGATCTGGCGGGCGGCGAGAGCAGTGATGGCATAGTAAGACTGTTGCTCTGACGTGTCTGGAGTTGCGATGCTGTCGACAAGGGAATTACAGCGATCCTGCGAAGTGGTCAGGTATCCGTACGCATTATCAGAGTCAAAGATGTATTGTTGGCCGAACTGGTCTGTACCAGAGATCTCCTCTCCGCCAGTGCCGTTGTACCAATATTCGGGCGGCGATGTCTGCTCATAGGTGCTGTTTTCAGAGGTATAGTAGTTGTTGATGTCATGTCTCAGCTTGGCCTCAAATTGCGCAGCAAGCGATTGTGCTTGAGGAAGGTCCTGGTAATGGGACTTGATCAGGAACAGAAGGTCGGGCCCGTAACATAAAGAGGAAGACCACCAGGCGTCCAGAGACTCGACTCCGGCCGAACCTAAAAAACGAATCGCCGGCGTAACGACGTGGCCAAGTGTGAATGTCACTACAGGAGGATCTCGGACCTTCGAATCAACTTGTCCCAAGGCATGTTCGTAAGCGAAGACCGGTTCCTCCTCTGTGTACGACCTGTAGGACTCATCCACTCTGTTGTTCAACGACTGTCCCATCACGTATCGAAAACGCTGATCGGCCGAGTACCCAGATTGAAATCGAATCGATTCTGCGGAACCTTGCGAAGACGACCAGGTGAAGTTGCCCCATTGAGGGAACACGCCTTGGCCCGCTCGGTTCCGATCTTGCCCAGAACTTTCACCAAAGACATATCGATCACGCAGCTGAACGACCCAGGAATAAAGCGTTGCGGTGGTGTTAGAGTTGTCTGTGATGTTTGAGCTGTTGACAATAAGGCTGCTCTTGGACATTTTCCAGGTTAAGGGCGCAGCAGGCTGCGACACCCAGCCGCCGTTCACATCTGTGTAGAGACTTATGTTGTGAACACCTCGGTCTCGAACGAAGGTAGAGATCGAGAGGTAGGACAATGGGACAGACATCCTGCACAGATCCGAAGGAATCACAGGGGAGAAGAAACTAGCGACCAACTCGATAGGCCCTGCTGCAAACGAGAAATTGGAGTATGAAGAATCGTACGAGATCGAAAGAGGAGTGGCGGGGATAAGTTTGTCAGATCGAGGTAGACTCCGTGAGCCTACTCCCATCCATTCATAAGAAACACCATCCACGGTGACGATACCTTCCCATCCAAGGGATGAGCCATCCCTAGTCTTGTTTAGTGTGGAACGAGCCTTTCATGTTGCGTTGCTTGTGACACTCACCAGAAGATTGGCCACTGCGAGTTCAAAGCACCATTGTTGGCAGCTGAAGACCAAGCAGAGGTGTAGGGTGATCGAAGAGCAAGCGGCACAGCTGGTGCTCTACCAGGAGTGTAAGCAGCCTCAAAGTTTCCATTCGAGTCAGTGGCGTTCGACCAAGGCGAATTTGGTGAAAAGGGATTGTACCAGGTTGAGTTGTACTGTCGGAGCGAAGATGTATAGCGACGAGCTGTTTGGGGCAGGTCTGTGTAAGGACTGGGAGTTGCTGAATGCTCGTAACTTGCTGCAAAGATACTCTGCGTGACTACTTGTTCGATGAGAGCCACGACTAGAGCCGCTATCAACATCATCAGTGCCATGTCTATTCTTCAACTTCTGAGGCTCGCTATAGCATCATGATCAGCATCACAAGGATTGGTGATTAGAAGCAGTCTTCCCACTGGAGCGTGCAAAGGATATCCTGTCAACAAATTCACAGATTTACTAGAAAACCAAACGTTTCCGAGTAACGGAAGTGTTGGCAGGCGAAACACGAGTGAAGATAGATTGCCTGATAGGTCCAGATCAAGTGTCGCAAAACGCCCGAAAGTCATCTTGTTTGTGACGTGGCATGTGTTAACCTGGGGCTTGTTTCTCTCGAGCAAGCACACACATGCAGTGCTCCTAAAGTGGACGTTCAGATCCAGCACTAGGGTCTGCTCAGATAGCACTCGGTGGAAGCAAATAGGAATGTCCACTTGCAAAGGATGAAGAATATTGATGTATCCTGGTGCACGTGGAGGAAATAGATGGCATGAACCTGATCTTCACTGGCATGCGTCAGCTGAAACATGAGAGCCATATTGTCTCTGTACCCTGAGACCACCGTTAGTGTGATTATGTAGTGTTTTGGAGTGCTGCAAACTCACAGCTAATCATCACCTAGCCGCATTCTCCTTCCATTCAAGCAGTGCTGCCGGAACATCCGCCATCCAAGATTGGCGAGTGATTGTTATGACTGAAGCTCGGAGAGTACTTCCACACCAGCATCACCGTGAGACGCAGAGCGTGGCCTGCGGATGTCAGCGGATATCTGTATGAATAAAGTCAGCTGCATGTACTGGGGTTGCTGCTCCGATTAAGCGGACGGCGCCGGAAACGTAGAGATCACGAACCGCAAGATCTGCACCATGTTCGCTACATATCCATGTGATAGTACTTCGTAAGTGCTAGGATGTTTGCAAGTATTCAAAGTACCATGAACACAAGGTCATTGCCCAAGAAGACTTAGCATGCAGGGTAGCGATGCAAAAGTTATCTGTAACAGTCCAAAGCTCGCCCACATGCTCCCTATGCCTATGCACACCTACCACTAGTCACTAGCATGCAATCCATTCAATATACCAAGATTGCTTCCCGTTTGAGGTGTGCAACGCTTTAGACCTTGGGGGAACCAAACCAGCCATACCCTGAGCGTGAGATCATTTCAACCCAAACCCTTCGCTTGACGTTACAGCGGTCCACAGCTTTTGTTCCAATGTTCTTCGCTCTTGATATTTGTACAGCCCAAGTAGGTTGAAGCATGTTCGTGCCATCGGAAGTCTCTTGGATTCTGTACCTGTAGTATCTGCCATCTTATCCAACAGGAGCTGAACACGAATAACAAGCTGCATGGCGCCCATGGCGGGGATGCGATCACTCCCGGTGATGAAACTTAACATCTTCCTTTGGTCGCTTGGTGGTAGTGCTTCGAAAAATTCCCAGAACCATACCACTTGTGGTTGTTCCTGTGCCGGTATTTCCTTGGGCCACCCATCATACGATGCAACTGCACGTAGGCTATTCACATCTAGTGGTTCATCAGAGCCCCTGACTAGCAATTCTATTTCTTCAGGCCTGAATAATGAGAGAGCATTACCACCACACACGGTGAAGAACCCACGTTTGAAAGGGTCGTACTGCCTTGCGATAGATTGATCGAGGAGATAATGCACATAGGTGTCCACAAATTCGCGTCGATTGGCATTGGTTACTGGTCGTTTTGAGCCGTCAGAACACAACGGTATTTGCACCACCTCACCATATCTTTCCATTTCGATGACGAAATCTCGGCAAAACGTTTCTTCAACATTGCCATCAAATTCAAGAAGTTGGCGTAATCCACGAGCTAAGGACGGTCTGAGTTCTGCGAGATCTTCCAAGCTGTACTGAGGTGAAATTTTTGGCGTCGATGTAGATTTATCGGGCGAGGGTGCTGATGCAAGCATTTTCCTGAACAGAAAGGGAGGAAATGCAACGTCCAGAATGGTGGAGTTGTAGATAGCCAAGCCAAGCAAAACTCCAACTAGGAAGAACTGCTCAGATGACTCGAAGCAGAATGGGTTAAAATAGCAGTATTGTGAGTCCTCATCATAGGTGAAGAGTCCATGGTTCGGATTGAAAACTTCACGGATCAACAACAGGAACCATTCTTTGCGTAGCCCACCAGCATCGACGCCTTCCTCACCAATAAAGTCGATGCGAAGTCCTTTCTTGATGTCACTAGCACCTCGACCAACTGCTTCACTAACACTCTTGAGACTGTCATCGATCAAGCAGTCCCTCCTAACCTTAAGCACTAGATATTGGCTCACCGCTCTCCTGCCGAGAATGCTGTCAAAGAATGCCTCACGAGCTTTGGATTCCATTTGTCTTCGCGCGTCGTGCTCCAGTATGTGTATCTTAGCCCAGATGCTCAAAAAGAAGGGATATTGGCAAAAGGTAAATTTTGACCTCGTCGTCTCCCAGGTCTCAAAATCAACCACGAGGTCCGCATGGTCGAGCATCGAATTGTAGAAGTTGCTTATCGGAATCATTTGACCATGCATTTGTGCCTGGTGCTTCGCGCTGAGACGGGCATTAGGAGCACGTTGTTCGGGGGTAATAGAGGTGTCCCCTTTCCTAGCAACGTGACCAGTGTTCGAATGAAAGAGGAGAGCCATTACCCGAGCTGCTGCCCGGGTCTGCCAATCCTCGCCATACACACCAAGTCTCGGTCTACTAGCGTCTTGCTTCTGGGTAACATTTGAGAGACCATCCAGCGCTGCATATACTTGTGAAGCATGTCGCACTCCGGTTTGTGAAAAGGTTGGGATAAGACCGTGAGTGGGGTCGACTTCTTCAGGAACAGGCTCATTTAGTTGGCACATTAGGCGGTGTGTGACAAAGCCACCGACGACATCGACCAAGCCCGAAAAGTGAGCATCCGAAAATCTGGAAAACCAGGAAATCAAGTACAGATGTACCTCATTTGGAAGCTGTGCAAGCAGGCCGAGTATCCTCTTGATGATGCCAGAGTGACGACCAGGACCACTCAAGTCCCGATGAGGCGCAAGACTACCCCCTCCCGGAGCACCATTTTGTGCAGGAGCATCCATTGAGCCGGCGGCTCCATCACTGGATATTCTGGCAGCGGATTTGCGGTTAAGTGGAGATAACAGGGGATTCGCAAGAAGCATGAGAAGAAACCGGCAATCCTCGGGGCTCTTGAGTGGTCGTCGTGGTCGCTTCAAGAGGTTCTCTGTGACCTTGAGGAATGTCCTTTGGAGGTGAACCTGGGACTCCATGAACTGTCGATGTATCGTCTCCATAGGCACTGCATGCCATTTCTCCAGCCTTGAACCGGCGAGCGTCTGTCGCAACGACATCCACCGCCGCCGCCAATCATCACCAGCATTAAGAATAAGTCGATACCACTCTGCAAGTTCGTGCCAGTTAATTCTGGGAGATCGGGCACCTACGACGCCACGCCAAGACTCGGAAGGTTTCTCATGCGTGGTTTCAATCTGTGGCTCTTCTCGTGGTCCTGGCCTGCCCGTCCACCACGATCCATTCTCGGCTACGTCTCCAAGCAGGAGCATTTTTGCATCTAGGTCTGACAAGAAAACGTCAGGCTCTGAAGCAGGAGTCAGAGCAGCTTCCGAGGTTTGTTGCCTTACCTGCGGTGGTCGCGGAGCTTTGTCTTCCTTGTGTACCTGGGGCTCGACTGTGAAAAAGGAGATATTGAGAGATGTACAACAGGCCAAGCAGCTAGCTAGATAGTTCTGCAGGCTGCGGAAAACTTCGGCTGGTCGGACCTGTTGGTTTTGTGACGTAGAAAATCGTTCTCTGCGGGCGGGGGTTGGGCCGAAGGGATGCAGGGTGGGAGCAGATTCAACAATAGTAAGTCTATTAGATGAAGAATAGAGGGGATTCGGATCGGACGGACTCCTGTCCTGGAACCTAGGCCGAGGCGGAGGAAAGAGGGCATGCTGTGGTACAGCAGAGGAATGCATCACACCACCAATATCAACACCCTCTTCATCACTAGGGACAGAGATTGCAACCTCGCTTTCCCGACGTTTTGGCTCAGCATCCTGGTCGAGAAGGTGCTGTAGATGATCGTCGATGCATTGGTCAATCAATCGTCGAGTGTGCTCCAACGAAATAGGCATATGCACGACAGTGTGAGGGTCTGGGCCTGGCTGTGACTGATCCTCACATGGCTCAAGGTCGTTAATGGTCTGGCAGGTTTTGCATCGAAAGAATTTCAAGTGCTGCGGCCATCGGAGTGTCGAATCACAAGTCATGCATTTTCCCGTGGCGGGCTGCTTCGCAACGGCCTTGTTGCTGTCACTTCTTTGGGCCTTCTTCGATTTACGGACACCTTTCTTTCCCGGCGTGAAATCATCGTCCGACGATTCGATCTCTTGATGCTTGTTCTGTGGCCTCTTTTCTTGTCGTTTGCCTCCGAAAAAGGATATGAAAGGATGGCTCAGCGACCGCGAATGTCTAACGGGAGTCCGGTGCACGTTCTCACGAACGGGTCGTCTTCTCAGAGTCGGGATTTCGTAGTCGTTCGCCGGGAGGGGCCTGTTGAGGTCGGCCGGTGTCTGTTGTTGACTCGATCTCTCTGCGTTGTGGGCACTTTCATGCTTTGTGTTTAATAGACCGCGAGGGAAAGACAGTCGTGAAGGCATGTCAGTCTGGTTCCCGAGCGTTGAGCTCGGGCACCCTGCAGTGGATGGACGGTTTGCAGCGGGTCGACTCGTGGCAAGGATTCGTGGCAAGGATTCTGTATTTAAACCCCGCGAGGGCTTAGAGGCAGGCAGGCACAACGGACGATGGGTTCGGTAACGACTGTCTCTTGTTCTCTCGTGCTTGCCTACTTCGTACCTTCCTTCGAGTCTGGGTCCGTCCTGCCGTTTTGTCGATCTCACCAGCGTCTTTGTCAACGCAGATCTCAATCTCCAGGTATTTCTGTTAGCCCCGGATTTCTGGGCCGGGGCATGGTGCCTTTAATTCCCGATGCTGTTCTCGATGTGGCGCAACCTGGACTCTTAATGTTAATGTTTGGTACATCCCTGTGCTGCTCGAACTGAGAGGCTTTGGTGGGCACTTCTAGGCCGCATTCGGCACCCCCAGGGTCTTCGTGTTTTCTGCTCACCCGGCAAGGACCCACCATTTAATGGACATGCGTTCGTTTCGCCGTCAGTATCGGACGCCCGTTACTGACAACCAAGAGGCGCGGCGGATCAGTAGCGTTGTTGGTTTCAAAAGTGATCAAGACAGTACTGACAATAGTGGATCACAAATCACCAATCAATCTAGTTATTATCAGCCATTTTACGCCGTAGCGTAGTTAGAAGGACTTGTTACTGATCAGTAACGTTCTTTTGGGCTCAATGGGTCACTAGGGGTCACTGGGTCAGCCGCAGCCGAAAAATAATTTCAGATTTCAGCCTTGTTAAAAGAGCCTGACCCAGTGAACCCCTATGACCCATTAAGCCCAAAAGAACGTTAACGGACGACGAGACGAACGGTCCCACCAAGATTAGATACTGAGGTCCGATACTGCGTCAGTATCGGGCGAAACGAACGCAACCTAAGTTATTAGTACTTATCATCACTGTGAAGTAAATGTGAGTAAATTATAGGCTCTAACCTCTCAGGAGGCATTTCCTTACTGCAGTTTCAGAAGTTTGGTCCTAATTAGAAAATCTAACAATACACATCGCAATCCCGCCTGGCCATCCGTGCACCTTAACCTGTATCGAATACGGACGAGACGTTTAATACAGATGCCTTTTTAGAGGTACATGAAACAACCCGATGTACTAGCTTTTCACGGTCTTCTTGAACGGCTAGACCTCATCAAGTTCTTTTGCTTATGGCCCTCAGTCCATCGCGTCCATGCCTCTAAACAAGGGCGGACATGGACGTGCTTGCCATGTGGACTGAAGACCTCAACACGTGGAAATGGGGCAGCAGCAGCAGCAACAACAACAACTTGCTCATCGGCTCGGTCTACAAATGGTGAAAAGCTTGGGCAGCCTTGTGGTGTCGATTGGTCAGTCTGCGCCACAACCGACGAGGCTGGCTGAGCTTGAGCGTTTCTTCGAACCTGACACACTAGCTCGACCCACCCTAAACCCTCGATCAGTAAATCTGTGGCATAGACACGAAACGGAAGTTTGGACAGTTGGACTCCAGACCGAAGAAGCGGTCCAGACCTTGATGTTGTGACGTCGGTATTCAAGTCAAACAGACCTGCCGAGGCCATGTGTACGCCTGCGTCAGTTGCCAGGATGGACTCAATGCCACTTTCGCGTGCTTGCATCTGTTGAGCTGCTGCCTTTGCTGTTGAAGTTAGATGAGATTTGAGAGGTACGAAAGGATAGGCGAGCATGGTCATACTGCGGTCGGCTGCATCGAGCTGTGGGGTGATACGAATGAGTCCGCCTCCAAGAATGAGAGATTGTCCGGCTTTGATCGTATGCTGTTCAACGTTGGGACGATGCGTCATTACAAGATCGAGCTGATGTTCTGGCTTAACATACTTCTCCAAGTGACTTCTCTCCAGGCCGGGTAAGTCAACAAGTTCGCCTTTGTGCCCTCCAAACGGTAGTCGGATTGGTGAGGCAGTGGTGCCAGGTAGAGCCGAAACAATAGGCAAGACGGGAAACGGGACTTCGGGTTGTGCTGGTGGCAAAAGTCTGTCTTCTGGGAAGACCTCTGCATCCAATTCCGCATCTTGCTTCGCCCGAAGCTTATCCTCTTTCTGTTGCTTTTGTTGAAGCTCTGCATAGACAGGCGCTCGATCGCCTGAACCCTTTGGAAATAGAACCTCGAATAAATTGGATTTCCCAACATTCGCTTTGCCTACCATCCAGTTGCCGCCCCCTCGCTGCCATATTTCTTCTTTAATCTCTTTCGTCCACCAACCACGCTTTGCAGACACTAGATGCACATTGCCAAGTCTCATGTCTCTACCAGCACGTCCTAGTGCTGCTCGAAGGACGGACCGGAAATACGTCATCATCCCATCAACCAGCTCTTTGGATGACCCTAGCAAGTCAGACCGGGTAATGATGAAAGATAGCGTTGGCTTGGTAGAGAAGTCGTGTTGTGATCTTCGGTTTTGAGACCGTGGTCGTGCTAACGTAAGACTCGAGAAGACCTCGGGGACAAGCGACAAGGGGAAGTCGACCGCGTCAACGACATGAAAGATATGGTTTCTCTTGAACGGTGACTCCGCGATGGAGTCAGCGATATCATCAATGGAAGGGTGCGCGATCGATCTTCCGCGGGAATTGTGCATCAGGTCGTGACAACGATCGCACAAGGGCACTTGCTGAACTGCAGCGGAAGTATGTGGTGTTCCAGGTCCAGGCTCTTCATTCGTACTCGTAGCATCCTCCTTAGCCTGCACCAACCCATTTTGGCTGTCCAAATTACTGCTGGATGATTGCTTCTTGAGGTATTTCCGTACCACTCGACGAGATCTTGAGTAAAATCCGGCTGATTCAGGTTCGGATTCCTGAACCAAAGCACCACATCCCGGGCATGATTGTGGAAGCTGACGACTTGACTTCGTTACTCCCAGTCTCGAATGCGCAGGCCTCTGCAATTCCGCTATTTGAGATGGCTCTGTTAATACACTGACGCTTGGCAATTCTTGCGGTTCGGCCGGCACAATGCTGGACCTCCTGGACGAAGTTGTGAAATATTGAACGCTCCTCAGGCTTAGTCGGAGGTATCGCCTGAAGGTTTCATCGCTGCACCGTCGGAAAAGGCCGTGATGCGATGTTCTGACAAAGATGGTGCCCGCGCATATTTGATGGATAGCTAAATGTGTCCGTGCCCCTTTGAAAGCGTTCATTGACGCATCTTTGCGCTGCCAAAGTCGACGAGATTCGGCTTGTGCAATTTTATGTGAATGCGCAGCGTTAGAGTTTGGGAATTCCACTATTCCCAGAATGGAACATTCTGCCCTGATTAGAACTCGGTATATTATTGTCTTTGCCTACATGGACACTACTGAGATATGGCGTTTGAAAGCCCCTACGTTGTGTGGACACTTTGCAATCGAATACAAGCGCATACGCACTTGAGTGTCGGCTTAAGGATTGGGTCAATGCTAGGCCTGCCTGTGTACAATTATCGAGGCAATCCGCACATTCAGTAGCAGGCTGTACCTGGCCCAAAGCCTAACAGATAAACTTATTCTGCTGCGGACTCTGCTTTTCATATATACCTTCTCGACCACCGATGGCACGTCCTGCATGCTCATCCCACCAGAATCCTAGCAAGTGTCGGAGCTCGTCTTGGCTGAGCATTTTCTGGGCGTGAATTCGACGTAGCCTCTGGAGCGAGTCCACAGCATTTCCGAACCATCGACTGTAGACATCTTGGTGGTGCGAGTAAAAGTTGACGTCTGGATCAGCATTGTCTGCATGTATTAATTGCCGAAACCACCGAGCAAGTTCTCTGGCATCGTCCATCGCCAAGTTTGCACCCTCAGACATAAGATTAGGCAACTCGTGAGCCGCGTCGCCAATGGAAATGACGTCCCACAGGGGTCGACGTGTGTATTGGGCAAGATACCTGTGCTCGGGTAACCGCAGACGGAGGTGGCAGTTCCAGATCTGGTCTTCGTACAGGTCATCGAGAGTGAAAAATTGCAATAGGATCTTCCTCGCGCTAGAAGAGAACTCTTGCCTAATCACTCGCGTGAATGTCTCATAGAACTTTGGTAGCACATCTCTGGCTTCTGTAACAGTTTCACCAGGGTTGTAAAAGGTGTAGGAATTGCCTCGGGACGGGCGCGAGAAGATCCAGCGTAGCTCGACTGTGTGGTCATCGCTCTTGCGATCATCTGGAAGCAAGTGGACCTTTTGTATGTATACGCAAGGCGCATTGGAACGATGGCCCCCGTCAGATAAAAAACTGATAACGTTACCCGTGCGGAAGAAGTGAGCAAATTTATCACGAAATGATGATGCACCAATCCGCCTCCTTCCATGGTATGTAGTGTATGGTAGCAGTATGGGCTTCGGTGGTAACGGCACGCCGCAGTCGAAGCAAGGTGATCTTAGTCCTCCAGCATCGACAATGATGTCGGCGTATACTGGTTGCTTGTCCGCAAAAGAAATCAGAGCACCCCCGTAAGCTTCTGTTCCTTTAATGCTCGTTACTTTGTGATTCCACTTTACTTGTACATTTTTATCCTGGAGACGCCGCACAATCCATTGGCGCACATCCTTGTCAATTGCTTGAAATGATGCTGAACCGAGGGGTGTGTTGCCAGAGATTCTACCATCTCCACCGATGATCCTGTCAACTGCGGTCTCCTGTCGGAAAGATTGCAACAGCGACGTAGAGTAGTCCCCCAAAGCTTTGACAAGAGGTCTCCATGACCGTCGTTTTAGAGTGATGGCATAATCATCACCAATCGTCTCTAGATTTCGGGCTTCGTAAATTGTGAATGGGATTTCTGATTGGCGGAGTCGACAAGCCAAACTAAGGCCTGCTATACCAGCCCCAACTATCCCAACCCTTGGAAATACGTTGGGAGGCATGGTGAGTGTGAAATCTTTGCTCGGTCATCTTGATATCACGTAGCACTGTCAATACAAAGTTTGTACAAACATCTCTAGCGAGAGATGGCTCGCTGTTGCTTGATGTGAAATGTGCCTAAACCAGTAGGCTCAGGCTGCGGAAGGGCACTGTGAACTCCCTATCTATTAATAGCTGTCATACCTGTGAGCTAGAGTTCCCCCAAGCTTCCCCAACTTGGATCTTGTCATTCATAGATCTGCCCCAGAGAAGTACCTCCACCTAGTTACCTAATTCGTAATACTGCCTAGGTCGTACCAGTTTTCCCGAGAGCAAGATTTTTGGATTCTTAAATACCTGTGTAGTTATGGGATCTTAAGGATGGGCCCGAGGAACCAAGTTTGACACGTGTGACGTCGCTGTGCTACTTCATACGGTGTGAAGATGCATTGGTTTGATCGCGCCTTCCACAACGGTCATCCTCGTGCGAAGAGCCTGTAACGAAGGTTTGTTTCTTGCAAACAACCAGTATTCTTCAGCCAACTGGGAAAGCTCGCTTCCGAAAACATTCATACCGTGAAATATAGAATGCTGGTCCACTCTATTCGTGCACGAGCTGTGGTAACTTGAGCGAGGCTTCATTCTTAAGTTTCCTACGTCGCACCCTAACTCTATCTTCAGCCTATCCTCACGATGAATCGCACTCCTAGATCCTCAGTCGATAATACCCAAAGTCCCGTCTCCTCCCCGTATCGGCAGGGCTTGCATCAGCGTCTCAGGAAAGGTTCAACTCTCAGCGGAGCGAGCACGCTTAGCTCTGAGAATGACCAAGTCCAGGACACTAGATCCGCAAAGAGCCATCTTCTTTCAATCGTTCGAGACGACTGGGAGTACTCTGAGACATCACCAGTTCCCGAGAATCTCGTAGGACACCGCGAAGCAAATGGCTATCGTTTTCGGGACGAGTCTGTCTCGGAATACGACGATAGCGAGGTCAGAGGCCATCAGAGGCGAAATGATGACCCTTACAGATTTGACAACCCCGACGACGTAGGTGCGACAGTCGCACGGCGTAGGGCGAGGAAACAGAGATTGTTGGAACAAGAGATGACCTGGAACAACGGGCTTCGCCTATGGACTCAGCGAAGAGATGCGTGGGTGGGTGCAGTTGCGCACAAGCCTGAGACGAAGCCGCCCGACAATGACAGTCCCCAGCAGAAGAAGCTTTCAAAGCACCACAAACACAGAACCAGCTCTGATTCGACGCGTCGAAGTTGTAGCTCTGTGCCTAGTTGGCCTCTACCAGAAAACAATCAAACCGCAATCGAAGCAAACGGGACAGAGCATCCCACAGGCTCTACAGTGGACACTGGTCAAGAAGCAGAACCTCCCGGGGGGCCATACCTCCCCATATATCCTCCTCTGATTCCAGCATCCAATGCTCTCCGAGCTCAGATCAAGCCAAGCGCGTACCCTACCGTGTACTCCAAAATCGTCCTTCAGTGCCTGACACCTAATGTGCCCATACCCCTAAATCATATGATCAACGCGCTTGTAGAAGGATGGAAAGCAGAAGGGAATTGGCCTCCACAGCCGGCAGATCTACAGAGCACATACGCTCGAAGAAAGAAGGGAGAATCTGCGTTCCAGAAATGGAAGCGAGAGCAGGATGAGAAGCGCAAGGCGGCAGCAGCCGCAAAAAATCGTGGAGCCCGGTACGAGATGGAAGAGCCTGAGCACAAGAGTGTGAGGAAAAGCTTAAGTGGTGCTGTGAAGAAGGCTTTTGGGCGTAGACAAACTGATGAAGCGGACGACATCGTCCAGGATCTCGAGAAAATTGGGCTGACTTTTGAGACAGACGAGGACGACAAGGACGAGGAGGAGGAGGCTGCTGCAGCACTGGGTAATGGACGTGGATAAGACACAATTGAATGGCATGACGCGTGATGAGTATCGATTATAGAGTATATACACTCACGGCAGCGATACGGCACTGGTGGGTCGCCCCCTCTGGAAGAGAGCAACCACGTGCCGCTAGCTGCGCAAGAACACAACTACGACTGCGGAAGAGACGACAAACCTTCTTTGTTATGTACAGTGACGGCAATGGAGTATGGAAAATCAATAAGCTGCCTCACCATCACAAGTCCATTTTCTCCGGCTCAAATTCTCTTTGGCTTCGACTTCTTCGTCCGTCCACCCACCTCTCTGAAGAATCTTCTTGATGATTACGTCTTTCCGTATGCTGTACTCAAGCCCATCCGCAAACACCTCTCTCCCTAGTTTGAGCTTGAAGAGAGCGTACTCATCTACCAGATCTTGGTTCTCAGGCTTCCTCAGAACATCTCTCACAGTCCTATAACAACGTATGTGCACCTGACCAGCCCAGTTCTCCTCTGTGTCAGCAATGAGGTAGAGACTTCTCTCTGGCGTACTCGAGTAGTAGGGATTGTCCTTGTGCAAATAGATTTTGAAGCTTTCTCGGCCTGGGATGCCGCCCCCATTTGGAATTTGCGTATACTTGGCGAAAGGCGCTGCCCGCGGAATCTCCCAATTGAGTGCATCGATGGCATCCTCCAGGGCTGCCGTGGATGCGAATGTGGCAAGTACATCGATATTGGGCTTTGCGGCAAGACCAGGAACGGATGTCGACCCAATATGCTCTATTTTGAGACACAGCACTGGTGGGACAGAGGTAGTGAAAAGTGTATGGAGGTGTGCGGCGATCCTGTTGAATTGAGAAGCCCAATCTGTATTGTACGGGACAACATTGACATGCCAGGTTGATTTGCGAGGATGTGGGAATATTGATTTCCTGAGAGGAGGCGTAGGCGGTCGATCAGAGTCACTCCCTTCGTCAACCTCCTCAAAGGACGGTGGCAAAGGCGTCAAGCGTGGTGAAATGGGCGAGATTGTGAAATCAGACATGGCAAATAGGTTCGGATCATTTGGTGGAGGCGTAGAACACCACCTCTTGCCCTAAGAGAAAAATTAGCACATTAGCAAAGTCTTGTTTCTCGTCGCACTGTATTGCGATGTGACGAGCGCAGAGAGACCAGGCTTGGCCATACGTGAGTGATGGAAGAAGGTAGTAGACGCTGACTTTCAAAACGTTAGTGCAGCTTCACAATAACGACGGTCTCATTTCAGTCCCCAATGGAGAGCTGTCAAAGACCAGCCTGTTCGGTACAAACTGTGACAGCCCTAGACTCATCACAGTAAAGACCAGGCGGGTCACTACAGCAGCTTTCTTTCATTCTCCCTTGGTGGCTTTCTTCAGTCGAAGTGATGTGGGTCGTGACATGTTCGACACCAAACGAGTCGAATAAACAAATTTTTACATGACTTTCGTGGATCTCGAACAGAACAAGGCGTGGTTCGTTACACAGAGCCAATATGGGGCCCTCCGAACTGAGATTGAGGCATTTGTTAGACGGCTCATGTTGTCTTCGAGCCATTCGATTGCTGCTGATAGACCTTCACCCCAAAAACCTTGTCCACGAACCACGAATGGCCAGCGACACTGATAGGGCCACCACGATGCAATGGAAGGACATGGTCTCTATTGTCCCTCCGTCGCTTTGCCAGCTCATGAAGCATAGTGCCCTGTTGGTATCGCTCTATGTCCAGTGCAGAAATCATGCCAGCTCGGTTCGCAGCGAATGCCCACAAGCCGTTAACGTGCACTTTGTCCACTATTTCGGCAGGATATGAAGCAGCAAGAAGCGTTTTCCTTCCCATACCTTGAGCGGGGACATCGCTCAAATTAACGGCTTCAAGCATGTTTCTACGGGCCTGAACTTTGCTGATTTCAATGCCTCGGAAGGGACCGAGCAAGATTGGTCCAGTGTTGCCGTAAATTGCATGATATCCACACGCCATCACGCAAGCTACTGGAAAATCAAGTCCGATGGCCAGGTTGCCACGCAGAGAGTCTCCGAAATAGATGAGCCCGTCATTGTCCCTGTCAAAGAAGGACAGATGGCGCTGGAAGGGTGTCGCGTACCGATGTAGTCCGCCTTCAGCATACATCGTCAAATGGCCGGGCTCAATGCACCCGCCTAACGATTTGAAACTCCAGACAAAACCTTCTCGAGTCAGGTGATGACCAGAAAGTGAGGAACAGGCTCACCAGGACTTAGTGCAAATTCTTTCGGATGCTCTGGCGAGGCGTGATTGCCGCACTTGCCGTAAGCCTGCAGCCCCACAACACGCCTATCTCGACCCTCGAATCTCTGCAGTCGACACGAAGAAGGTTGGTCAAGGCCTTTGAGCAGCAAACCAATTTTTCTTTGTCAGTCCAGCTGATGCTTTCCAGTGAGGGTTTCTACGTCTATCTAGCGTAATTTTCGGTATAGTATGATCGAACCAGCCACTGACTGACTGCAGCTCAAAGGAGGGAGCATCCAAGCATCGTGGGGCCCCATGAAAGGTAATTACTATTAGACCGAGCTCGCCTCCCATTTGTTGGCATAGCCGACACCATCTGCAGCAGTAAACGTGCGCGTGCATTCAAAGCTAAGCCCTGTCGTGCCCTTGTCCTAGTGAAGTGGCCAGGCGTCGATGGACGTTCAATCCGCATGAATAGTTTTTCCGAACAGCTTGCAGCTTCCAAGGGCCGAAGTGTCTCGCCAATTGGATTTACATGCTTGGCTTATCACAATGTTGAGCTGAAAAATCCGCATAATCCAGCTAGATTTATGGTGTCATATTGATTAAATCATTCAGAAGAAGCATAGAAGAAAATTGGCCGCCATTGACTGCCCACATTTTCCAGAGCTCCAAAGTGGATCTTAGCTCGAAAGCTTTAGGTGTCTTAAATGTTCAAGAAATGGCGCTTAGCAGCTCAATCAAATATGATTGGATCGACACTCGGGCTCGATTGCCGTTGCATGATATTTCATTGAAAGAGTCCTGGTCCAGCCACACGTCTCTCAACGCTTTACTCCCTTGAGCTGATCCATTATTGAACGTGAGTGTGACTCGGTAATGCACTGAACGACCCACGCCACACAAAATTGTTATTGGTTGTCGGGACTTGGCAGGCCGGACGCACTTGCATATACAGAGGCTAGAGGTAATATTTCCAGACGACAAGCATTTTCTTAATTTGCTTCCAGCCGTCATACACGAGAACGGGAGCACGCAAACATTATGCGTGCAAAGTATCCACTTTCGAGTTGAACGCATACCACCAAAGGTTGATATTGAGCCGGCATGCCAGATAAGCCGACCTGTCAAAAATGGTATCCAATCAAAGTTCTCCGCCTTTACTCGGGGCGATCTCGGGTCTTCTTGCCTATCGCCAAAAACGACTTCAATGCAACCTTGCTACCACATGATGGACGTGGAAGGGGTGTGACTGGCCAAGACCAATCCCACTTTCCCCAAAGTCTGCTATAGAAGCCTAGAGCGAACTACGGCGAATCTTCAAGGATGCGATATGCGCTAATGCACCCCAGGGCCCTAGATGGTTTCGGGCAGACTGCTGGTACTTGCAAAGCTACCATGCCGAAATTTTCCAGATGAGTACTTATAGCTGGGAACCGCTGCATTTGAAAACCTACTGGCAAGCCCAGGCAGGTTTCGAATTCGCCTTTTCGCATCAATACTTCGTACCAATTCTTCACGATGCCTTTCCAGTTCAAGAAGCCCGCCGATGAGGTCGGCTCTACTGCTGCAGCCCTGGGGGTTGGGTTCTTCATCTCTTTTGGAGGTGTTCTGTTCGGCTACGACACAGGTACCATTGGTGGTATTCTAGCCATGCCATACTGGAAAGAGACGTTCGCAACCGGTGGCAGGGATGATGTCACCTCTGACCAGAAGTCAGAGATTGTCTCCATCCTCTCCGCTGGTACTTTCTTTGGTGCTCTCTTCTCCGCTCCTGTTGCAGATTATTTGGGACGCCGATGGGGCATGATTTTCAACACTGGGGTATTTACTCTCGGAGTTATACTCCAGGTCGCTTCTGTTGATATTCCAGTGGTAAGTTACATAGCAATGTTTTTGATAACGAATATTGTGACTAAAATTGTCCTCAGCTCGTTGCTGGCCGCTTCTTTGCGGGGCTTGGTGTTGGCCTTCTTTCAGCCACCATCCCTCTCTACCAGTCTGAGACTGCGCCCAAATGGATTCGTGGCACTATTGTGGGATGCTACCAGTGGGCCATCACAATCGGCCTCCTGCTTGCTGCCATTGTCCTAAACGCCACCAAAAATCGAAAGGATACAGGCTCATATCGAATCCCACTCGCAGTGCAATTTGCGTTCTCAATTATAATGGTCGCCGGCATGATCGTCCTTCCAGAGACTCCTCGATATCTCATTAAAAAGGGCAACCCCCAGGCAGCTGCCGCATCGCTGGCTAAACTTCGACGGATGCCTATTGATCACCCGGCGCTTGTTGAGGAACTGGCCGAAATCCAGGCAAATCACGATTACGAAATGGGCATCGGTCAAGCCTCTTACCTCGCTTGTTTCAAGAGGCCAATCCTTAAGCGACAACTGACTGGCATTGGTCTTCAGAGCTTGCAGCAACTGACCGGTATCAACTTCATCTTCTACTACGGTACAAGTTACTTCTCAAACAGTGGCATCGATAACCCGTTCGTCGTTACGATGATCACCAGTGTTGTCAACGTCGTCAGCACCGTCCCAGGTCTCTTCCTCGTGGAGGCATGGGGCCGTAGAGCGCTGCTGATGTTCGGCGCTGTTGGTATGGCTGTTGCGCAGCTCATTGTCGCCTCCGTTGGCACTGCCCTCCCCGATTCGACCACTGCAAACAAGTGCTTGATCGCGTTTGTTTGTATCTATATTTTCTTCTTTGCCTGCTCGTGGGGTAAGCATGTCTCTTCACTTCAAATCCTAACTTGATGACTAACTACCCTTCTAGGCCCGTGTGCATGGGTTGTCACTGGTGAATCTTTTCCTTTGAAAGCACGAGCCAAGGGTCTCTCCATGACCACTGCCGCGAACTGGCTCCTCAACTTCATTATTGCCTATGTCACCCCTTACATGGTTGATTCTGGCCCAGGTAACGCCAACATGGGCAGTAAGGTTTTCTTCGTCTGGGGTGGATTTTGTGTGATTTGCACAGCTTTCGTCTATTTCTTCATCTATGAGACCAAGGGCCTGAGTTTGGAACAGGTTGACGAACTGTACGCCAAGACTCCTCATGCCTGGCAATCCACCGGTTTTGTCCCCACTGTCAACTTCCAAGAGGTTCAGGAAGTTGCGCATGACACTGACTCTCGCCGACATACTCTCGCCGAGCTCGAGAATGCCGCCATCAGGAGAAAGAGCACTCTTACAGGTGCTGCGTCGCATGAAGTTGTTCCTGAGAAGATCTAAATCACGGAGGGCTTAGACTGTATGACGGTTGTTATTGCCTTCGTCAATTCAACAATTATCTGAGGAGCGATTAGCTATGCGATGCCGTTCCTGGTCAATTTCTATACCCGTCGTCGTCCTCTGATACATGACACAACTGTCATAATGTATGAGATAGCAACATTATCACGTGGTCAGATCTTAGCGGGCCTCTCTCGAGCTGATTTGCACCCACAAAGCTCACACATAAATCATTCAACACAAAATGTGATTGCAGAAAGTGAAAGTAGTCCGATCGAAAATGAATACAATGATTTGCACCAATCTTCAGAATGCCTTCTTGAAAGTAACACAAGCTTCTGACAACTGCGTATGCGACCAATTACAGAGCCCCAATGCCAGTCATCTGCACGATGCGTTTGCATTTAGGCTGACCCTCTAAAATGACGACCCAATATCACATATCAATACAATCTCATCTGGTGTTTTTGGATTATCCTTTCCTGTTCAATCCGAAATGTTCATGTGTTTTGATCGAATACCATGGCCGATTCGTCCAATAGATTGCTCTCACGAGCATATCAGCTCGAGATGTTTGAAGAGTCGATGAAACGAAACGTCATCGTGGTAATGGCGACGGGTTCGGGCAAGACAAACATTGCATGCCTTAGGATTCAAGCTGAATTACGGAGCAATCCTTCAAAGCGAGTATGGTTCACAGCACCGAATACTGTTCTTGTTGAGCAACAGTATCAATTCCTGGCTTCTCAACTCCCAAGTCATCAGATGAGAACGTTGTTAGGCTCTGACAATGTTGATCGCTGGCGCAATCAGGAGGTGTGGGATGCGGCTCTCACAGAAATGGATGTCATACTTTCCACGCCTCAAGTTTTGCTCGACGCTCTTCGCAATGGTTTCGTACGTCTCGAAGATATATCGCTCCTCGTCATTGATGAAGCACATCATTGTCAAGCTGGTTCGCCGGCAGCTAAGACCATGGAAGAACAATATCACCCTCTGAAACAGCAAGATGCCACAAAAGTCCCTCGGATACTTGGACTAACTGCAAGCATACGAATCAGCAAGAAGACCGCAAGCATTCAGAAGCTTGAGTCAACTCTAGATGCTGGATGTTGCACACCGACCAGGTTCTACGACGAATATGCCACGCACGTCTACCTTCCTGAAATCATCGAGATACCGTTTGTGCCGTCAGCACAACCGGTTTCCAAGTTATTTCATGCTTTACACGATATTGTATCGAAAACAGATTTTAAGGCAGATCCACACTACAAGAACTTAGTCAGCAAAGCCTTAGCAGAAGCTAACAATGGATCTCTAGCCCAGAAACTGAAAAGAATCGAATCCAGACGAGCGACACCTGCGACCCAGGAATTGAAAAGTCTTCTCAGGAATGCCGAAGATTTGCATCAAAACTTAGGGCCTTGGGCGTCTGACTGTTTTGTTAAGAGTTGTGTCTCCAACTGGCATGAAGTCGTGTCGCAAGACAACCATTTCCATGAATCTCTTACGAGACAGTCGATGAGGTTCATTGAGGCGACGCTCAAGCCCATCCGTGATGTTGTCGCATCGTCCCAGGCTTCTTGTGAGGATTTCATATGGTCAATGAAGGCTGACGCTTTGATCCGATTTCTAGCATCGGAGTACCATCCAGGTATTGCAATCATCGTCTTCGTTGAACGCAGGTCTACAGCGTTTGCACTCTGCCGCCTCCTAAGCGCTGTAACGGAATTGAGCAAGTACCGAATCTTCTCCTTTGTGGGGCTTGCATCAGGAAGATCGGGGGGCCTCATCGAGGTCGCAGACAAGAAAGTCCAGAAGCAAGCATTTGCAGATTTTAGGACGGGATCGCAAGACGTTTGTATTGCAACTTCTGTCGCGGAGGAGGGCGTTGACATCCAGGCTGTCAATATCGTCATACGATTTGACGACCCTAAACAGTTTGTTGCCTATGTGCAAAGTCGGGGACGAGCGCGTCGGGAAAGATCAAAATTTGTGTTCTTCAACGACGGTCTTGATCGGCATCAAGACAGTAAATATGCAGGGTGGACGGCTTTCGAAAAAGAGCTCAAAGAAGAGTACGAAAATGATTTAAGGTTGTATGACACGGCCGAAAGGGCTAATCAATGCGATCGGCAATCAGTGGAAGAATATCGAGTTGCATCTACGAACGCGACCTTGCTACACCACAATGCTGTACAACACCTACAACACTTCTGCAGTGTTATGGCAAAAGGCCTTGACCCCATCTACATCTTTGATGGAATCATTGGGGAACCAGTGGGTGCCAAAGTGGTCTTACCATCCTCCGTTCCACTCCCGCTTCGAACAGCAGCCTCCAAGAGCAACTGGTTCGGCCACAAGGCGGCCAAGAGGGATGCAGCGTTTCAGGCATACAAAGCCTTGCATCTGGCAGGCTTAGTGACTGACAATCTGATGCCTTTTCAGTCAAGGACATCGAAGCAAGCACAAGTCAGGCATAGCACCCGAATGTATGCGATCCCTGGAGAATTCCAGGTCTGGCGCAAGATTCAGGACACGCAGAACTATTTCCATTACTGCATTGAAGTCAGTCATGAGGGTGAAAGCTACACAAGTCTGCTGATCGCTAGTCCTCTCTGTCTCAAGCACATTCTTCAATTCCGCTTGAGCGAAAGTGCCTCGAGAGTTGTTAACGTCAGAGTGGTTCCTCGAGTCATGCTTCAGCCCGTTGATATTATTGAATCAAACAGAACCAGTCGACAATTGTTCGAAGCTGCTTTTCGCCAGGGATCTGCATGGGAGAGCCTTGATGACCCAACACGATTGCCCTTTGTGCTCATCCCAGATGCAAGTCATGGTACGAATGACGCTTTTGCCATAAAGAGCTTGCGTGAGTTCCAAGAAGAGCGCCAACACCCATGTGAACAACAACCGATATTGTTGTGGCACGGCAAAAGCGCAAGAGCATACCTTTGGCACCCTCCGCAGTTCGAAGAACCAGTTTTCAACCCGTCCAGAATAAGCGTCGACAAAGTTAAGAAGCTGAGATTTTTTACAGCATTTTGCGGTGCTGACAAACACGAAACTCTTCCTCAACCAAGGAGCCAACTCGTGTTCGATGAATGCTTTACAAAAGGCATTGCGTCGATATACGGGCCGACTATTCTTTTCGTCCCATCCATTCTCCACATTGTGGCAGCTGCTCTGCGGGCCCAGCACGCTCGAGACACTGTTCTCGCAACTGTCGAGTTCTCCGATACAGAGTTCTTGACACCAGCGCTCATTGCGAAGTCAGCATCTGGCTTGTTTAATTACGAGCGGCTGGAGTTCTTGGGAGACGCGTATCTGAAGTTTCGTGCGTCGCTTCAGTTGTTTTTGAGTGACTCATTGGCTATGGAAGGCGTACTGACTGCCAGAGTTCAAGATATAATCAGCAATTCTCGGCTTGAACATTCCCTGAAGCAAGTCGGTCTCGAAGCTTACATCACGACAGAGGGGCCGGTTTCAAAGCACTGGAAGTTCCCCGAAACTGGAGAACATGCTCAGGAATTTCGATCACGAAAGATTCTATCCAAGACTTTGGGAGACGTGGTAGAAAGCACCTTAGCAGCTGCCTTTCTCGACGGAAGAAAATCGGGAAATGCCGATGAAAGAGCTAATCTTGCTCTGCAGCTGTTCCTACCTGAATTAGACTGGCTTTTGCCCAGAGAAGGCGTAGTGCACTTGATGAAGACAATGAAAGCTGGCGAAGAAGGGACCTCCTTGGCAGCAGCCGCCGGGAACATGTTCGGTTACCGGTTTAATGCGGCAATGTTACTTCGCGAAGCTCTCACGCATTCTACCCACCAGCATGGGCAACAATCGTTGGATAGGCTTGAGTTTCTGGGAGATGCAATCGCTGATTGGATAATTAAGGTCAGACTATTTGACCATCCAGACCTAAGCCCCGAACGTATGACTGTCTGCAGACACGCCCTAGTCAGTCACCAGCTACTTGCTTTCTGCGCACTAGGTCTTAGTCACAGTCGCCGGAGAAGATCTGTTGAGACGAGTAGAAAAGGAGTAGTCGTGTCAGAGGGCGAAAAAGTTGTTCGTTTGACAGACTTGATCGAATTTCGGGAAGCGCAGCTCCGCATACCGATCACTTCAGCCAGAGAAAAGTATCTCATTGCAAAACCGGAAATTGACAAGTCACTCGATCGTGGAACATTTCCGTGGACTCTATTGAGAGGTATTGACGCGCCAAAGATATGTAGCGACGTTATCGAGTCTGTTTTGGCAGCCGTTTATCTGGATTCTGGAGGATGCCTTGAAGAATGCGAAAAGATTCTAGACGGGCTAGGCATTTTTGCGTTGCTACAACAAATGGCAGAGAATCCGAGCTTCGAAGTCCGAACACCAGAAACGATACTGCGAGAACACTGTGCTGAGCGCCACCTAATTCCTGAGATTCGGTCAATCCGCGACGAGCAGTCTTCAGTATATGAGTCAGAAGCTATCGTTAAACGCGCAGATGGATGTGTTGTGACGGTGCATAACAGCGGCCCGAAGAAGTGTGAAGCTGAAGCAAAGTCGATCGTAGCGGAGAAAGCTCTACAAACCCTGATGGCTGGAGATATGTGCGTAGTTCCACTGACCTCAGAAGACAGAAGTCCAAACCAGGATACGATCATGAGCGGACTTCACAACTCGGACGCAGAAGGTGGGTGAATGGTATTTGAGGGCCAATCGACGATGAATTGACTGATTAGAAGTCTAAGTGTACAGCTTGTGAAAGCCGACCGACCCGTAGGATGGCGCAAACATGAATACAGCCTTGATCCACACCATAGCTATTCCTCAAGCCACGATGCTTTCTGACCATCTAGCCGGTATCGTCGTCCGAGATAGTCAAGGACGAATTGCAGCGAAGAGTCAAAAGATTTCGAGTTTCGTTCTTTCCGCGACTGACTGGACAGTGTTCTGCTTCGTAGGCTCTACTGTGGGAAAGCAGATATAGAATGAGGTCAGCTTCGGTTAGATTAGACGTATGATAGAACTAGATATGCCATCTGGCATCTTTGTGCGTGAAATAAAATAGCAACGTTGCATCTTCCGGAGCACTACAAATCTTTGAGTGATCCTTAGGTTGTTACATGCTTCCAGCGAATTCTTCACAAGAGCAAAAACACTCGTATCCCAATGGAGTGAAAACGGTTGATGCATGCGACCAAGTGAGCTCAAGTGCTATTATTGGGACAAGGGTGGGCAGGCAAGAGCTAAAGGGGCTTTTTCTGGGATGACATCACGGACCACGGACCTTATTAGGACCTCGTTCCAATATATATAATTCCTTGGTAGTTTCCAACTATATAGCTTGCAGGCATTGTCTCAAGGTCCCCTGTTTCAGGCCCGGGGGCTTAGAGGGTCTAAGTTACGCCGATGCCATCTCAGTCGTGGGGCGTCATTTGGCGAAAAGCGTTGGTCAGCGCGCCTCGACTTGTGCCAGATGCCGTCCTACGCTTCACCTCCCCAGAAGGACCTCAGCCATTTGTGATCAATATACCATCTCGTCGAGAACACTTAATCCCACTTTATGTCTTCATTCCACCATCGTCAGGTGCAGTGGACACTGAAACTGATGCAGATACCACACCGACACCGATACTAATCGACTTCCACGGAGGCGGATTCGTGCTTGGATCGTGTCAAGAACAGGCTCCCTTCTGCGCAAAGCTCTGCCGCGAGCTCAGGTGCGTTGTGGCCTCAGTGGATTATCGACTGGGTCCGAATGCTCAATTTCCTGCTGCGCTGGAGGACGCCGAGGATGTCATAAATGCTGTGCTTCAGCGCTCGGAGCCTGGCTATGCCAAACTTCGAAGCAGTATCAACGACTATCTGACAGATGCAGGTCAGTCGAGCGTAACTATAGACTCAAATCGCCTCGCCCTTTCAGGATTCAGCTCAGGCGGCAATCTTGCGCTGAATTTGGTCACGAATGTCAAAGCGCCCCAGCTTGACAAGGACTGGCACTGTCCCTTTCCCACAGACTATCCCAACGAGATTCCAGTGCTAATGTACTACGCTGCTATTGACCTTCGGGTGTTGCCGTCGGAGCGAGATGTGATTGCTGGCTTCCACGAGATACCGAAGAACTTTTTTGCATCTTTGGAACTTGAGGAGCACCTAATGCCAACTTATCTGCCGCGAGACCAAGCGACACACCCCAGAGCAAGTCCTGCCTTGGCGGATATTACTGAAGGTGGCCTTCATCCCAAAGCAAGATGCCTGCTGTTGCTCGCAGAGAAGGACTCGCTGACGCTTCAAAACGAGCTTTGGGCTGAAAAAGTAGTCGAAGCAGGGCGCGGGGAGCACGTCAGTGTTCAAAAGTATCTCGGTGTGCCCCATGGGTGGACTCAATTCCCAGACGCGTGGATGGACGCCGCTGCACTCAGCACTAAATACGAAGCTCACAACAAAGCAGCAGATTTCGTGCGAGTTATGTGGAACAAGTCGCAACATCAAATCGAGTCGTCTCCGTAGGTTCTCCGATTGTTGGAGTTGCGCAATCACTGGCCATGAAATGTTGGCCGTGTTGTGCGGCCATTTTCGACCACAACAATGGTGACTGGTTTCCGTACACAACCAAGGCACGCAACCGACACACGTTGCCACTGGACGATGGCAATGTAGATGTAGTTGAATGCATTATTGTTGACAGCAGTGAGAGACATCCCGCGACATCCCCATGGATGCCCATTCATGGTTGTCTCGCCAACGACGCTAAACCTTAAAAATGGGTACTAATAAACAGCAGAGCGCAATTGCCTACCTGTTGGGTGCAAGGACGCACCTTCCATTGCTGTAATTGGTAGTTATAACTAGCTGTCTTCCTTTCAAGACAGAACTTCAATGACAATACAATTCATGAACCCCCTAGTGCTCGCCACACAACCCAACCTAAAGCGAGACACAAATACATGGTATATTTACGAGTTGGGCGCACTGTTACGATACTGATTGTAGCAACTCTGTCATCATTTTTTTCTCAGTTGATGTGTTAGTGAATCATTTACTTCGTATCAGGATGGCACCGTCAGTCGCTCAGACGGCACGCATATTCGAAGACCACGACGCTGAGCCATATCCGAAGAAGAAAGTCATCCCGGGCTTTTCGAGTCTCATCAAGAACAAGAGGCACAAGCAGGCCAACCCAACACCTCTCGGTGAACGACACATTAATAGTCCTCCGCAACCGAAGAAGGTGCCGTTGAAAGATGAGCCTCAATCACGACCGCTTCTGCATAAGAGGAACGGTAGTGCCACCTCTTTCAAGGGCCGTCTGCTAGGGAGAGGCAAGAGTGACATAGAAGCATCGAAGAAAAACGACGAGAACGGAGCGGAGTCAAAACCGAAGAAGAAAAAGTCGTCGACGAACCTTACCAGCCTGCTCAAAAAGAGATCCAAAAAGGATTTGAAGGCCAATGAGAAGAGCGAGGATGTCAAGACACCACCACCATCGCCCACGAAAATTAGCACGCCCACACCCACACCCACACCCACACCCACACCCACACCCACACCCACACCCACACCTACGCCTACGCCTATATGGGCACAGTTTGCTACACAGCCCTTGGAACGGCAGGATGGGACCAAGCAATATCCTACTGCACTAACTCAATTATCATCCCAAAGCACGCGACCTCTGACTCCTCAGACCTACACGGATCAGCACGCAGCAGGCCCAGGAGAAATTCAGACCTGCTTTGACATTAACTCTCAACTTCGAATGCCACAGAGACCATGTCTGGAGAAGAGAGGTAGTAGAAGCTCTATCTTCACCGAGGAACTGAACGAAGCACCTCCATCACCTGTGCTGACCAACAGCGACGCTGTCTCGTCTCGACTTCGAATGCCACAGAGACCATATGTGGAGAAGAGAGGTAGTAGAAGCTCTATCTTCACCGAGGAACTGAACGAAGCACCTCCATCACCTGCGCTGACCAACAACGACGCTGTCTCTTCGAGCATCAAAGAGGCAGCGGGGCCAGAGAACGGAGGTAACCCGCAGAAAAGCAAATCAAGAATGTTTGACGCGCTGTCGGCATTCAACATGAAGTCAAGGCGAGGACGAGAGGCAGCTCAGGAGAAAGCTTCAGCAGACGGGTTGGATACGCAAGAGGTCGATTCAGCTCTGGAGAATGTGCTTGGACGGTACGATATCCCTCAGAACCTACGGGACAACATTCGAAACTTAAAGCCGGAGGTTAAGGCGGGACTGATCAAAGGAGATCGGATCGGTAGTGGATCATCGAACGGAGATGACAAGGGCCTGCTCTCGCGGAGAAGTGAGAGCGAGCGTCCGTCGAGTAAAGAGAAGGACAATGATGGCCGACGGCCACGGTCGAGGTCGCGCCCGAGGAGCAGAGTGTTTTCGATTTCGAAGAGGAGCAAGACCTCGACGTCGGCTGGACCGGAAGTGTCACGCCGGTCCCGTAGCAAGAGCCGGCCCAAATCGATCGATATGAGTTCACGGCCGCTTTCAGCCATGTCCAACATGTCGACCACGTCCTTGGTTTCACTATCCAACAATGACGGCACGTCTACGCCCGGAGACTTCATCCACTATTTGCGTGAGGTGCAGAAACCTGAGTTGGTGGAAGTGGGGAAAATCCATAAGCTGCGGATTCTGCTCCGAAACGAATCAGTCCAGTGGACGGATGCGTTTGTGAGGAACGGAGGGATGGACGAGATCGCACAGCTGCTGCGCCGGACGATGCAGATGGAGTGGAGGGAGCAACACGAAGACCTTCTCCTGCACGAAACGCTGTTGTGCATGAAAGCATTAGCTACGACCAAGCTTGCAATGCAACGGCTGGAGAGTATGGAGCAAGACCTGTTCCCAGCTCTGCTCAAGATGTTATTTGACCCGGAGCGGAAAGGACCGGCCGAGTATAGCACGCGAGCTCTGGTCATCTCACTGATCTTTGCCTATCACTCGGCCACACTGCACGCGGAGGGAGATCAGCACGAAAGGAGGAGCAGGAGTGTTTTGAAGTTGATGAGAGACGCACCGCCAGAGGAAGATAAGCAACCACTCGACTTCGTTTCGCAGATGCACACATCTCGGCCGTATCGAAGTTGGAACCGGGAGGTGACGAACGTGACGAAAGAGGTGTTTTGGCCCTTCCTGCACCACATGAATGTGATTCCTGTGGTGCAACCTGAGACGAACGAGCAGGTTTTCGGGCGAAAATACTTTCCAGCAGGTCGAACGCCTCATGCAGCAGCGGCGTATGTCGGAGGAGTTGAGTGGCAAGCTACACAGTACCTTGCCACGCACCTCGATCTCCTGAATGGATTGATCGTGTCTCTGCCGACGACAGAAGAGCGCAATCAGCTTCGGGAAGAGCTGAAGCAGTCTGGATTTGAGAAGGTGATGGGCAACAGCCTGCGGACGTGTAAAGAAAAGTTCTACGATGGGGTTCATGATGGTCTGAAAGCGTGGGTGGTGGCTGCTACAGCAGATGGCTGGCCCACCGACGATGTCCGTGCTGGGCCTCCTCGTGAGACGGGCAGCCCTAGGAAGAGCCCGGTGAAGAAGAAGCAGCAGCAGGAAGAGGCACCGCAGTTGAAGCTCGATGTCGAGCTGAATGCAAATAGGAGGGTCGATGACGGATGGCTGTAGAGCAGTCTGAGAAGGTTCAAAAATCGGTTTTAAGCCCCAGCTGATTCGGTGAGAGTGGGAAATGCATCTTTTGCTCTGGATGGGCGGTTGTCATCCATCATTGCTCATTGCTTTAGGCTGAGGTATTCACTATTACAGTTTGGACGAAGTCGATTGAAATTCATGGTACGACTGTATGAGACTTAATGCAGACAAACATTTTTTAACCACCCAGCTATTCTGTCAGTCTAAATAATTCGTCTCGAGTGCAAAGTGATGAGAGCAAACGTCGAAGTTGTGGCGAATGTGGGGGCAGCGAGGGCAGCGAGGGCAGCGAGGGCAGGTGTGGCACGTGTGTGATATTCGTGGGATATTCTACGGCAAAAGTCCGGCTCGGCGAAATTGGATGCCGGTTTCTAGATACCTTGATGCCTGAGAATGGCATTTCGTTGCGACTTGACTGCTTCGTAACCATCAAACGACGGACGGTGCCAGTTTCGTTACTCTTCTGACACACCTTCACCACCTGTTTTTCCCACGTCTGATTGCTGGCGGCTGCATGACTAGCGTGATAGACTTCAG
Organism: Incumbomyces lentus; assembly: GCA_017656005.1. Taxonomy (NCBI): domain Eukaryota; kingdom Fungi; phylum Ascomycota; class Eurotiomycetes; order Chaetothyriales; family Trichomeriaceae; genus Incumbomyces; species Incumbomyces lentus. Next base: position 3,744,608 of record JACJVT010000002.1, read on the forward strand.
CATGTCCTCCAACAATTGGGTTTGACTCTTCTTGTTCTGGTCCTGGTCCTGGTCCTGGTCGCCCGGATCATGTCAACGACAGCAACGGTGACAGCGACTACGGCCACAGCAATGGCAACGGTCTTGGGCACCTCCAACATTCGAGGCTCATCCAGCAAGACTCGCAATCTGCCCACCCGCACCTCTCGAACGGCACGCAGCAATAACCTTCGACAGAACTCCTCCTCCCTCCTCTTCTCCAATCCTCCCTCTGGCAATGCTGCGATCCAGCCCGACCCCGAACCGAATGGCTCCTCCTACCCGGCCATCACCCACTTCACCGACGCTATCGCTGCCCTGCCACGAGATTTCCGAAGACACAACTCGCTCTTGAAAGAGGTCGACGCCAAAGCATGGGCTGTGCACGACAACCTCCTCACTCTGATTCAGCAATGTCTCAACGAACGCCGGTCCCGTCCCATTCATTCTGCCTCCCAAACCGTGGCTGGCTCGGTGAGCAGCGTGGCCGGCGATGTTCCCGCCGCGAGTGTGGCCGGCAACATACTCGACAACTCATCCCAATATTCCACCACCACCAATATCGATCCAGACCTTATCCACCGACGTCGACTGTACGCAGAGTTAAGAAGCCACTTGATCCAGATGATCATGCCCCTAGATGAAAAGAATCACGTCCTCAGCAATGCAAATGACGAGCTGGCGAGACACACCCGCAGGCAAGACGAGATTTGGCCCCACATTGCCGACGAGATCTCGGAGGAAACCCGCCTGGGGAGCCTCCGGCACTGGGCCTTGACAGACCTCAATCCGACCAAGAAGGCTCAAGCCGCCGCCGCTCGAGGTCGCGATGCTGCCGCTGCTCTGCTCCCCGATAACGACGTGGCGGAGAGAAGCGAGCGACGCCGCGAAGCCGTGGCTTTGGCCAAAAGACACAAGACCACCCAGCAGGCCGACTCTGATGCAGAGCTTCGAAGAGGCACCAGGAAAGGCGTTGGCACCAAGAAACCTATCGAAACAGACAATGCCTCCGCCTCCCTCTCCGCCTCGGTGCCAGCCAACGGGAATCTCCTGGGTGTCAAGGTGGGCAAAGCTCGAGCCAACAAGAAACTCCATGAAGCCGTCTTGAAGTTGGCATCTCAACCATCATCCGGAGGCGTGTCCATGTCCCGTGAGAACTCACAGCAGGAAAATTCCAAGAAACGCAAAGCTCCCACACCCGCTGTAGGCGCTGCTCGGAAAAGGTATGCTTGCTCACTCACTCACTCTAACCACCCTCACGTTTTCCACATCTCTGACTTTTTGCTGCTCAGAATTCATCATGCCACCGTCCACCACGAGTCTCCCAAGCTCGGACATGCCTCTCTGGCAGCCGCCGTGGCCAAAGATGCTCACAAGAAAAGTCCCGCACTGGGCCACCTGCGGCCCGTGAGTGGTCGAGCACGACGAAACTCGGCTCACTCGATCGAACAAGCCAATCGTCCCTCTTCCGCAGCCTCGAGGCGGAACGGGCCGACGGCCACCAGCACCGAGCTAGATCGAGTCGCAATGGCGAGTACGGGCAAAACTACACACGAAGTGAAAAACACCATGAGAGAGGCAGCCACCACCAACAAGGGGGAGAGAATGCTGGAAGACGACATCCCTGACTCTGTCGACAACCGAATCAAAGGAGGCATCTTGCTCGAGCGATCCGCCAGTAAATCGAGCCAACTCAAACGAGAAGAGACCACTAGAGGTAGACGTACTGCATCTCCGCGACTGGCTTCACTCGAGATGTCCAAGACGGAGAGAAATGGCAAAAGCAAAGCCAAGATTGCAACCCCGGTTCTGGGCGCGTTCGCCGATGCTGATGCTCACGAATCCGCTGACTCGGGAGCGGCGGCAGAAAATGGAAATGATGTTGGGGGCATGAAAACAAAACGCCCTGCTCGACCAAGAATAAAAGATCACCATGGCCTCCACGACTCGTTATCGCCAAAGGGCTTGCCTACGAAACGAACTCACAAGAAGAACAGCTCTTACTCGCTTGCTCCTGTTGTCAGTGCGAAAAAGGATCGAGATGAGGATCCCACAATGCCCGAGCGCAAGCCGTCTTCGAACCGGACGAATGGCCGCTCTGGGAAGAACAACAGTCACACCGACGTGACGAGAGACGGCCGCAATGCCTCATCCACGCCAAAGTTTGGTGGTCTGGCAACCGACCTTGTGGAAGAACCAGACACCTTGTCCTCGGCTCACAGTGACGACGCGAAAGTGGCCAATCCTCGACGCCAATCCCAAATGCTTAGAAAAGAATCCGCCTCCTCACTCCGCTTAGACGTCAATCCCCCTGGCACCTCTGCCTCGTCTAAAGCGCTCCCTGTGTCTGCATCTCCCGGTCTGGCATCCGAAACACTTGCCACAGCCATCGGCTCTCCTGGTCCAGAAGAAGTCGAGATGGATGGTGACGGCCATGCGGACGACGAGATCGAACCCGAGATCGGGATCGAGATGGAGATCGAAGATGACGACGAGGAAGACCCCAACGAGCAGCGATACTGCTATTGCAATGGAGTGAGCTACGGTGAGATGGTGGCGTGTGATAATGTGAATTGCCCACGTGAGTGGTTCCATCTGGAGTGTACGGGACTCCGCAGCCTGCCGCCAGCGCGGAGCACGTGGTATTGTGACGAGTGCAAAGGACAAATGGTCAAGTAGGTCAGACGCAGAGCGGGACACGTATGTGTGTGTGTGTATGCGATATGCGAAGACGAATGAAGCCATCACGGTCATAATAGCGGTGTTGAAAGACAAGGGGAGACAGCAGCAGCAACGAACATGGGAATGACGATCAGGCTGCTGGAAAGCAAGATGCTTGAAGGGGCACGCCTGGTGGTTGCAGATACACCTGGCAGCTGAGCTGTGGCGTGTCAAGTGGCAAAGCAGAAGAAATAGACCAACAAAGGTCGAGCTCTACAAAGTGTCCACGGTGGGCAGCGTACCTAAGGAAGGATCTGTCTGGTAATAACGAGAGAACAGGATCGCGACTCAGCTGGGCCCAGGCTACAGGCTACAGGCTACAGGCTGCATGCATGCATGCATACATGCTCTCAGGTGAAGCGACAGAGACATCAATCATATCCTGGCAGGGTTGTAACAATACTCAAAAATCCAGCATACAGCATGCGTTCGGTATGACTGACTGCCCAGGTGGTCATGGTCTGTACTACTGAATGATAGATATGGCTTTTCCCCCCTCTTTTTCCTCTTTTTCCTCTTTTTCCTCTTTTTTGGGGTTTTTTCTAATTTTCGCTATATGCGTTGTATGCTGATGATCGTATAAGTAAGCTAAAAGGAAGGGACAGAGGAGAGAGGAGAGAGACTCTTCAACACGTGAAGCGACATAGGTTTGTCAAGATTCATTTTTTCATACACACGTGTCCAAGTTTAAAAGTTGCTATGTGTTGGTTCCCCTTAAAACCCCCTCCTATTATCAGCTGTTCCCTCTAGGCTAGGTGGAAGAGCCGGAGGAAAACAAAATTCTCTACACCACCTGCAACTGCGCCACGAGTTGCGGCGTGTGTGGGTTGTCAGGCGAGTACGTCGCCTGCAAGCTGTCCAGAATCTCTTCCGCCATGTTGTCCAGCTCGTCCTCCTTCAGGCCCGTGGCGATGGCGACCAGTTTTCGGTGCTTGCCGATGCGCTCGCCCGTCCCAGCGCTCGCCGTCAGGTCGGCAATGTCCTTGATCAGCTGCCGACGGTACCGCTGTTGGCTGTTCAACTCGACTGCCCAGGGAAGCGCAGCTTGCATCTCCTGGTTGGTGAGTGCTTGTGGGTTGGCGGAGCGAAAGGCTTGCGGATTGGTCTGTTGGTCACGCTGACGCACGTCGTTTTGCAGCTGGGCGTGGTCTTTTTGCTCGAGCAATGACTGCGTCTCCGAGAGCAATGAGTCGTATTCCTGGCGAAGTTCTTGTGTCTGGTGGTCCGTTTCGGCTTGAGCAGCAAGCTGGAAGCTTTCTTGTCGGATTTGATGGCGTTGAGCTTCAAAGACGGACAGCGTTTGCTTGGCTTCGGTAATGGCTACGTCTTTTTCCTTGATCTCGGTTTCATACAGTGTTGCTATCTTACTGCTGGCTTCTTGAGCAGCGGACTCGACTTTGGACAGGACGTTGGTGGCGGCGGACGACAGTGTCCTCCTTTGGGCAGGAGCTGTTCGACGAATCCGTCGGCTGCCAAAGACGTACGATGGTGGCGAGGAGGGCGGCTGCTCTAGTGACTCGCGCTTCTCCTTAAGAGCACGAAGATAGTCATTGGCCGTGTCACCGTTGTGGTTGGGCTGCTCACCCGCCTCGGGACAGTGGTTCAGCAGGAAGCTGGCGACTTTCATGCAGCCGTGGCGAACGGAGATCAGGACGGCGGTATCACCCACACTATCGGCAGACCGCAGGAGTGTCTGGACATAGTTCACACCCATCTCTTGCATCTTGCTGATCAGGACCTCGCAGTAGTATCGAGCACAATTCCACTTGGTTTTGGACCACAGCATTTGAGCAATGTGATGGAAGACGGTTGCGCCATATCGATCACGCTCGACAATACTTCCGGCGAGTGCTTGGACAATCTTGGGAAAGGTCTGTCGGTCGTAGTTATTTGTGAAGAGCACGGCGCGCATTAGAGGTGTTTCTTCTGAGCTGCCGGCACCAATGTTGGGATTAGCACCCCGGCCGAGGAGGTCGCGTGCCACTTGGACGTCTCCCATGGCACAAGCCCAATGCAGAGCAGTATGGCCCCGTGCATCTATGGGTCGATTCACGTCAAAACCGTCGGGTGGAAGGGGAGGATCGACCATGACTCGGTCGGGATCGTCGCCGGAGGTGATAAAGTAGTCGAGCAGCTCATCTCCATACATGGTGTGCTCTATCTCGGCGGCGTGATTGATAATCATGCCATCGTCTCTCTTTCTCTTTCGGGAGGCAATCGAGTTCTGCGACAGAGGGATGAAGTCATCGTCAGCAATGAAGGAATGCGCATCGGGCGTGATACGGTCTTGACTGTCGGCTTCGTAGTACTGCTGGGCCTGAGTCGGATCTGGATAGACCTCGCTAGCATCCTGATACACTGGTTGGGGTTGTGGCTGTGGCTGTGGCTGTGGCTTTGGCTTGGGTGCTGGCCGCTGGATGGGAGGGACTGGGGGTGCAGGAGCAGGAGCGGGTTTGTTGGCCTTGGTGCGGTTCGAAGCAGCCGTGCTGTGCTTCGGAGCCGGTGGAGGGCTTCGATCACCAGGTACATAGTCGAAAATCTTGGCGATTCGCTCGATAATGCTGTTCTTTTCTGCCAGGATGCGACCCTCATTGAGCGGGATCCAGGTGCCTTGATACTTGCCGTACCCTCCCTGGATCTTCTCGTGCACGCCCTTCTGCACCTCCCGCTCGAGAATTCGAGTTCTCGCTGGCTTATCGAAGCCGGCGATCTTCAGGATGTGCGTTGCATTGATCCAGTCATCGGAGCGGCGGCGCATGACATGGTCACTACCCGGTAGCTTGAGTTCGTATACCGGGACCTAGTACGCCAGCACAGCATGTCAGCAAGTGCTTCGACCCTGGATCATTAGTCCAAAGACTTGATAATTACATACATTGCTGTAGGTAGCCGAATAAATCTCTCCAGTTGGGTCGGCCATAGCTGGTCAAAGCACAACAGGAGGCAGTCAAGGGCGAAGGGTAATGTAGATGCGACGCTCAGGGTCGGAGTGCCATGCAGTATTAGCTAGAGGTCATCCACTCGGTGTAGTGCTGCCGTCACCAACGCTCATTCGAATCCAATCAAATGACACCGGAGCCTGCGACCATTGACGAGTCGCGTTGATGAGTCGCGGTGCACGCGTAGATACTGGCAGCAGACGCGTCGTGGGGAAAAATTTCCCACGTTTGCGCCAGTCTCGGGTCAAGGTTATTCCGACACCCGAGCCACCTGAATCCCCCGGCGAGCCTTGCAGTTGTGCCTCGCATACCTAATAAGATACCTTGAAGCTTCCATTGGCCACCACGGCACGCTCTTCCTCTGTGGCAGGTTCAACCCAATCCTTCCACGCCCAGTCTCCCATACCCTCGTGTCACGATGACGATCGTAGAAGCTATAAAAGATACAGTGGGCTTGGGTGATGGTGCGCAACTTGGCCCATGCAAAACGAACTGCAGCTGACAGCAGAGTCCAGGCACGAGCGCCCCTGCTTCTCGACAGGCCATGTCCGACGCAAAGCTGCCACTAGCATATCGAGACAGCTGTGCCCATCTTCTGATTCCTCTCAATCGCTGTCGCTTTGAAGAGTGGTATTTACCGTGGAAGTGTACGGTAGGTGCATCACCACCCAGCAAGTGACTGCACCACTAAGAATAACGCCAGGATGAACGACACAGCTACGAAAAGTGCCAATATGAGGAATTTAAGAAGAGAGTGGCCAAGATGGACGAGATCAGAGCTGCCAAAGGTGGTGCGAGGAGTAACTGATGTTCGACTAAGTCTCCCTTGAGGACGCCAGGAGGAGAATGCGTGTCACGGCGTGTATATCGCTAGCCTCCAGTCCCCATGTGCATTGGCAGGGTGTAGAGGTGTTTTGGAGTTCTACAACATGGACCAGCTTCTTCTTTCGACTGTCTTGGAGCTGACAAACTCGACTTTTTCCCCCCCCGCTACCTGGCAACGTGGACCATCCTTGGAGCACCGAACTTCTACTGTTCTGCTGTTCCATAGCTTCGGGATCTAGACTGGGCGGGTCTTCACCAACTATTGCTGACAACAGCTCGATCTTTTCGGAGGTACCTGGTCACTCTCAAGCGTGATGCGGATACCTTCAACTTGGCCCAAGAGAAATGGACACAGCAGATATCATGCGCAAGCTATGTGTGATGACCAGCGATTAGTTTGAGACGAGTGTTTGAGAAGAGTTCGTGTGGTGTTCGTTCAGACGGAGTGCTTTCCCGGAAGTTCGACATCCACTCTGTTTTTAACCCGTGGTACTACTTAGCGGGTTATGCAATAGCATAGGAACCCGACGCGCAGTGGCTGGCTACCACTTGCAGCAATTGGCTAGGACCGAAATTCTGCACCAATGAGAAATCAGCCTAGTTGCAAGAAAAAAAAAGACGATTAGAAATCCATCATTGTCATGCTCTCGCCTTGCGAAGCCAACAATCTATTGCACAGAGCTTCTGAGTAGGCAAGACATGAGTTTCGTCTTCTCTGCACCCCATTCTTTTTGCTTTTTGCCTTTTCTTCGCGTCATCCTGCTCTCGAGTCACTTGATTGGTCCCACATAACGCCATCGCACCCTCCTTACGTCCGAATTTGGCACATTCCCATCCTTTTGCTTACTGCCCTGCTACTATCTCAACGGTAATTACAGATACGTGAGGCGTCCGGCACTTGTCCTCTGTTCCAGCCCCGGCACGGATTCCCGAGGCAGACAATTTTCATTTCGTCATTGTCCAAGGTCACATGCATGAGCCCCGGCAGGATTTCCGAATATGGGTCTGTTGCAACTCGGGACGCCCTTGGGCTGGGAGAAGGCCAAATACGCTGCCTTTCAGGTTCGAGAATGGGGAATTGAGCAGCTGCTGACCATATGGCGCAACAATAAAGACAAGGAGCGTGCCGCTTTGCTCTGGGGAGATGAGATTGAGTATCTAGTTGTTGCCTTCGATGACTCCCAGCATAAAGTCCGGCTTTCATTGAGCCAGGCCGAAGTGTTGAGTGCGTTGGCTAACAGTGATAAATTGGCCAAAGATGGTCCTGTGGTTCCCGAGTACCAGGGCGGAGAGCGGGCCAAAAACCTGTCCACCAGACCAACCTTTCACCCAGAATTCGGCCGCTTCATGCTCGAGGCCACGCCGGGCAAGCCGTGGAGCATCGACTTTAAAGATCTCTTGGAAGTGGAAGACGACATGAAACGGAGACGAGTGATAGCAAAGGAACACATGTCCAAGAATCAGTACCCTGTCACCCTGACCACGTTCCCGAGACTGGGCACCAAGGATGATTTCATCACGCCTTACTTCCCGCCCTCTGGCCCCGCCTTACGATCCCAATTTGTCCCTGATGAGATCGCGAATCCTCATATCAGATTTCCCACCTTAGCGGCTAACATTCGTGGCCGGAGGGGTCGCAAAGTTGAGCTCAACGTCCCTGCGTTTAGAGACGACCAGACACCATGGCCATTCCACGATCCGACGGTCGACTACGACATGCACAACTGGCCAGAGGACGATGACGTTCGTAATGGTGCGGCAAAGGAAAACTGCGTCTATATGGACGCCATGGCTTTCGGCATGGGGAGCTGCTGTCTTCAAATTACCTTTCAAGCCAAAAACATCAACGAAGGACGAGTACTGTATGATCAACTTTCACCCCTCGGACCCATCATGCTTGCCCTCACGGCCGCTACACCGATCTACAAAGGCTTTCTCGTTGACACGGACGTCCGCTGGAATCAAATCGGAGCCGCCGTCGACGACCGAACCCGAGAAGAGTTGGGAGAGACACCACTTCAACACGACCGGTGGCGGATACCAAAGTCTCGATATGCTTCAAATAGCACCTACATTGCACAAGATTCGCGGTTACGGCGCGATTACCTCGATCCAGATATTGTCGTCGATCCGAAGTTGAAGCAGCGCCTGCTCGACGGCGGCATGGACGAGTTGCTTGCCACCCATTTTGCTCACCTCTTCATCAGAGACCCATTGGTCATCTTTTCTGAAGACCTGAACGAACTCGACGTCAACGGATCGAACCATTTCGAAAACATTCAGTCGACGAATTGGCAGCATATGCGATTCAAGCCTCCACCGCCCGACAACCCTAGCATTGGCTGGCGGGTTGAGTTTCGGAGTATGGAAATTCAGATGACTGATTTTGAAAATGCCGCGCTGAGTATATTTATTGTCTTGCTGTCAAGAGTCATCCTCTCATTTGATCTCAACTTTTACATCCCAATTCCGCGCACGACGGAGAACATGGAAACTGCCCACAAACGCGATGCAGTCCTGAAAGACAAGTTCTGGTTCAGAAAAGACCCCTTCCCATCCACAAGACGTCCGTCAGTAACACGTATACTGCATGAAAAGAAGGAGCAGCTGCGGCGAGCTGAACTGGACTCAGAAGAAGAACCAAGCCGTCGGGTGAATGGCATACCATCAAACGTCGCTGGGGATACAGCCACTGCCACGGCACCGACTGAACTCCCACCTGTCGAAGACGAATATTGCCTCCTTACCATCGACGAGATCATCAATGGTCCTAAGGGGCAGGCTAGTGATGCCACTTCAGGAAGCCAGTTCCCCGGTCTCATCCCGTTGGTACAGCACTACCTCTCATCCTTGAATTTGAGCGTGATGACGCGTTGCCAAATCGAGCGATACCTTGACCTGATCGCCAAGCGAGCAGATGGTTCACTATGGACCAATGCCAAGTGGATCAGACACTACGTGCGGCAACATCCAGATTATCGACACGACAGCGCCGTCAGTGAAAAGGTCACGTACGATTTGATCAAAACCGTCATCGAAGACATTGAGCCGAGAGAGGACTGGTCAGGGAAGGGAGGGTTCGGGTGGGAAATGTTTAAGACTGGTGGATTTTGAGTCTTGAAATGCCAGGACGGACGTTATTGCTTGCGCCGAAGCACTGTACTAGAAGTAGAAGCAATAGATGCAGAAATCGGGGTTCTAGCTGCTTTCATCGTCGTAAATATTCGTAAGCTCTAGCCAGTTTCGTTCAATTCTGCCACGTCCTCCGCCAATACATGACCATACTGGGAACCACAAATACCTTGCTCGTTTCACGTGTGGCATATCGCCCAACGTGAGCCTAGTCTTGCCCCTTTCGGTGGTGCATCAAGTCCCACCGTTGTGATAGATCCACGAGAAAGAAATGAGATCGGGCAAGGGAGATGGACTGACGGTGGAAGTGAAACCACATCCCGAGCATGCTAGGTCAGCAAAGCAGTCGACCTTGGCAAGGAGGGGTAGGAGTGGAAGCAGCTTCTAGAAAGGCTGCCATGAACATTTCAGCTCCTCGCCTCATGTTCGCGGGACGTCAGTAAATGACCAAACGTCGTTCGTGAACGAGACATCCACCTCTTTGATGGAGTTTCGGCCTGTCTCCCTGAGCACTGCTCCATGGGCCACAGTTCCCAGCACTGGAAAAACGAGTCCGACCGACAGTTGAAGCGGCAGGCAGCTCGTCAGGTACTCCGTGTGGGAAGGAGTCATGGCTCCCGAGGATCGACAGGTTCAAAGAGGAGTAGTGGTCGAAGTAGGTAGGTAGGCCCAGTATCCTAAGCCATCTCTCACCATGTCGTGTTTCATCACATTCGCATCCTCATCCAGTTGAGGGTAGTCAGTCGAATGTAATATAGTATAATATTAATTCTCAATTCTCCCCCTCCTCAATCTCAATCTCAATCTCAATCCGCTATTATTTCTTGCTCTTCTGAAACTTGATCCCATACTCTCCCACCTGGCCCGACCCATACCACTCCTCCGGCATATCCATGCCCACCCGCCGCGCCGTCAGTCTCACGCGCTCCTCGTCGTCCATGTCGGCCCCTGGATTGTAGCGCTCCAGCAGGGTGCCGTACATGCGCTGTGCTTTGAGGTACTGCACCGCTTGCTCTAGCTCTTGTCGGCGAGCCAACGCGTGGTCTGGTGAGCTGTTGCGCGGGCTGTTGACGAAGTGTTTGCGGATGCTGGACCGTAGTGGTGATGGCGCTTTGATCGAGACCCGAGCTGATTGGGGCAGCTCACGCAGGATGGCGCGGTACAAGGACCGGGCGTGGGCTTGGGCTTCCATGACAAAAAGGCCAGACAAGGCAATGCAACGCAACGCAACGAAACGCGGGGATTTGGATGAGGGTGTGAGATGGTCGAGACCACGGAATGAATGACTTCTCTACAGATGCTTCGATTTCGAGATTCCCGGACTGCAAGCTTGAAGCACCGCAAGAGAAGGCTGGACCTTGATACTAATACTGCAAGGCTACCAATGGACTCTCCCGCACTCCGCATGTCGGGGGTGTTGATCTAATAGCAGCCTTGCTTAACTAACCAGAGCCGCTTAGCCAAGAGTCAGGGGTCAGATCACAATAGATCTCCCCTTTCACGCAGGGCCATTTTATCAACACGTAAACCTCCCGCTTCGAGAGCCATTTCGAGGCGACAAATGCGAGATCAGAGGACCTGATGCTCAAGCTCAGCCGGTCCTTACCACGTAGCCAGAATGTGAACAAACGCAATTATCCATCGGCGCTGAGCGCCCTCAATTCCAACCAGACTACCTGCTACTACTACTACTGCTGGCAGTCAAATTCCAGCCAAAAAGCCATCTTCCAACTCTTCTCAACCACCACCCACCAATACAGACCGACACCAACCTCCAAGCGCGCAGTCTCAGTCTTCCTACCTCACGAGCAATTCAATCTCAAATCTCGTCTCAAGTCAGCCAGTAGTAAGACAACTAACAATACCACCACCACCACTAGTACTAGTACTAGTACTGCCAGGCCAACGGTGGTGGTATCCACCCACCACGATCTAGCATCGTACCTCCGCTACCACGACTCGCGCTGCTCGTCGTTCGACGACCCAGAGAAACGCCGCCGCTTCAGCCGGTCTTCCGTCTACCTCGGCACGCGCTACGAGTACCTGATCCAGCGGCACCTGCAGACCCATCTGGGGTTTGACCTGACACGTGTCGGGGGTAAAGGTGACGGCGGCATCGATCTCATCGGGACCTGGACTTTACCTGATCCAGTCTCGGTCTCAGCCGCAGTCTCAGCCTCGGACGGGGAGGGCTTACTTCCTACCCAGGCTATCCGAGATGACGTCCGAGTCCATCGGTCGGCAACACGACGAGCATCATCACTATCCGCAAATGCCCCTCCAGCGTTCCGCGTCCTCCTGCAGGCCAAACGCCTGACCAACAGCCGCAAGCCGATGCCAGCGCTTATGCGGGAGCTCGAAGGGACGCTGATCAGTTCGTTCTCCTCGCGGCCTCTACAGGGAGCGTTTGCCGCGCACCAGATTCGACGATCTCCTCCGTCTCCGCTCCAACTCCCCCTATCCTCGTCCCTAGAGAGCGACGACGACGAAGATGCCTCAACCAGGTACCGCGCAGACCTCTCGCATCTCCCCACGCTAGGCATCCTCGTCACCACTCGCCCGCTCACAGACGGCATCAAAGCAGCCATGTCTGCGTCCCGCCATCCGCTGATGTACATCTACCTCGAAGAGGCAGCCAGGATACCGTCAGCAGAATCGATGTTGTCGTCATCATCTTCATCACTACCTTTGGGGCACAGCCCTCCAACGCATGCCACGAGCCATCTGGCGTCGTCGTCCTTGAGATCTGATGCTTTGACTGCTCAAGCAGCCGAAGACGGTGATGATGATGATGACGATCATGCTGATGAGGAGGAGGAGGACAATGACGACGAGAGTAGTACCGCCGCATGGTTGGAAGAATCCGCTCAGAGCATCCCCGTTACCACGATCAGGCAGATCGCCTGGAATGCCGCTGCTTCGAGAGCCGGCCTGGAAGGATACGACGTGGTGAGAAAGTACTCTGCCACCGAGGCTGCAAACGCGGAACACGTCGAGCCGCCTGCGGGTGAGGCTGTGATACACTATCACGGCCACCCAGTGCGTTTTGGCACCTCTTTTGTAGACCATGCTCACAGGAGTAGCCCTGCTTAAACCATGCTCCGTCTGCACTGTGCTAAACCTCTACCGGGATGTCGTCCATTTGTCCATTTGTCGCTCACGTCTCCGGTACCGCACCTGACAGCGTAGCCGGCCGTACTCGTCAGTCTTAGTGTGTAAACGTGGTGGGCAATTCAAATCTGCCCCTACGTGGAATGACAAGCAACATCGAACACCAAATCTGCACCATTCTCATAATTTAGGGTCTGGAGACTGTCTACTCGCCCACGCCCACGCCTAATTTGGCATTTGGCATAACATGCTGCCACCAACTGCCAGGCACTTCACCCAATACGTTGGTGATGTCGCTGACCTAATTACAACAAGTGGCAGTCATTACTATGTACCTCCCAAACCAGCACAGTACGCCAAGTACCATGTTCGGCTGGCTCCGCCATCCAGCCAGCCCCAATCAAAATTCTGTTGTGAGAAGAAATGATACGCGGCTTGCGGGTTGATGATTGCAAGGTTTCCAAACAGAATGCCTTTCCATCCGCCTTGCACATTGTGCACCGGGTTGAAAGCCCCATCTGCAAAGTACATTTCCCACTCCTCCTGCACAAACCTGCGAGTCCGAGTCAAAGTGGAGAATGGCAACGCCGGAATCATCTGTATGCCTTGGATATACTCGGGGTTTGCTCCGAAGTATGTAACGTGATCCGCCTTGTTCTCAAACAGGATGCCGGTGACCTTGTTGCCAACAAACCGTGCCGGCTGGTTTTGGTTGTCAGATTCCATCAAGAAGTAACTTTGAATGCTTCGTGCAAGCACAGCCAACATGAGGTCGCCGCGGCGTTCCATGGATAAGTCACCTGTGACTCGGCCCCACATCTTGATGGCGTAAGCGAACATGGCATCTTCAGATGTCGATTCCTGGTCCTTGCCGTCACCAGTTTCGAAGAGACCTTTGGCCCAGGAGTGACCATTGTACCAGTCGAATGACCTGAATACCGGAAAATATGTGTCAAGTGTGCTAGGATTAGCCACGTCTCTGATCAAGGCATTGACATAGTCCTTGTTTGCTAGAGCCCATGCCCCATCGAGATATGCAATGACTGCGGCAGCGTGAATGAAGTAGCCATAGTGGAAATGATGGTCATTGTAGTACGAGTTGCCAAAGTCAACACCAGGATCACCGGTGACATAACTTGCTGAAGACACGAGACCTTTCCAGTCGGTATCGTAGTATAGTGGAAACTGCTGCTTGTTATTCGCAAAGGTAGCAAAAGCAGCTTTGAGCTTCTCAAGGGCTGCAGCAGCAAGGCCCGGCTTATTTACCAGATCATGCATCGTGTACACGATCTTTGCAAACTTGCTAAGACCCTTTCCGCTATAATACATACTGTTGAGATTCGTCTGTGCATCCATGTTCTGTGACGCTTCCGCAGCACTCACCTTCTGGATGAGGTCAATGGCGGCCTGGGACAGGGTCGACATTGCCTGTGCATCAGGGCGCCATGGTGCAAAGCCCATCGAAGGAGTCAGCTGCTCGTTCATGAGCCAACAATCAGCGCTGACAGCCGTTCCCACGCCTTTGGTTGTTGTTTGCAATTGTGCGTTCGACCGCACATTGTTTCTGGTCGATTTGTCGAATGAGGCAACGTGATGAGGCAACGCATACATCAGCAGAGTACTGTTACGTGCATAGGGCCCCGATTTTGACCATGATAGGCTGTACTGCGCCGAAGTGTTGGTGGCATACCCAGCCACGGCACCAGAGATCGGATACACGCCACATGCGCTATCAAAGACTCCCTCATCCGCTCCGGGAGGGAGTTTGGCTACTTGGATGATTCCAGACCACTGTTTGATACCCTGAAGCATTGTGCTTGAGGTTAGAACGAGATTGGGGTCAACACTGTAACTGGGTGCAGCGTACAGCAGCCAGACTTTGCCGTCCTCAAGGGTGACTCTGTACTTGTACACGCCAGCTTTAGGTTGTCCAGCTGAGACAACAGAGCGATAGAACACCCCAGTCTGGACTTCCGGCTGAGCTGAATCATAAATGGCAGTCACGAAAGCCATGCCTTGGACCATCGGAAACGTTATCTTGGGAGGAGCTCCTTGGATCGGACTCAGATTCGCGTTTCCTGACATGTCTTTGAGGGAATCAGTAGTAAGGACAGCTGACGGCCCAATCTCGGCAGCCGAGAGAATGATCGACTGGATGCCCAGCGGGTTGATGAAATAAGACGCTGGTGCTCCTGGAATCTGGTTGTTGTTAGGCCCGTACACCTTCTGCGAATCATCGACATGAGAGACTGCCATGCCCCAACTTTGAGCATTGCCACTACCCTTGCTCCAAGAAAGGCTGTACGGCATGACGAAAGCCGGGAAACTCTGGCTACCCAAGAAAAAGTTGAAGTAGAATTTATTTGTCTGAATGGGCCCAGTCATGCCGTAGATGCCGAGTCTCGGAACAGGGTGGCCAGGAACATTGGGTATACTGACAGGTGGTGGGTTGAGGCCAACAGGCTCGAAGAGATTTTTGCCGTCAGGTCCCATGCTATAGCTGCAAGCTGGGGTGGGTGTGGCCGTGGCCGTGGCCAGGGTCAGAGTTCCATTCGAAACTACTACCGACGCCGTACTTGTGACTGTGACGCTTGCAGTGACTGTAGTTGGACTCAAGATGGTCGCTGTTGTTTCAATCACGGTTGGCTGTGCCGAAGATATTACTACAGACGTGCCATTCGAAGTATAGGTTGTTTCTGCCACAGTTATGGAGGTAATTGAGACAACTGTAGTAACTGGCACGCTAGCAACCGTCGAATTCTGGACCACAGTCTCGAATGTACTTAATGGCAGCGTAAGCGTTGCGGTGACTGACAGCGGTGGTGCTGTTGTTGAGCCGTTCCATGATGATGCAGTTGCACTGATAGGTTGCAGCGTTGAGCTAGTGATGGTTGGCACATTTGTCGGAAATGGCTGCACGGGTGGCCTGCCTTCGGTCGCGATGGTGGTGATGATCGAGCCGGTCGTATTGGCAGAAGCCGGAATCTCGCTTGTTCGTGTCTGTGTGCTCGGGATAGAGGACAGTGTCACTGTCTCGGCTTGTCTGTCATCCTTCCGAGAAGGGTTGGGAACAACGTGATTGCCGGACAGATGGGAGTCTTGCAATGCTCGTTCTGGCGCCAAGTCATTTTGAACTGTTCATTGGGTTTAGCATATTTCGAGTTTGCTGAAAACATGCACGCTCACTATTTGTGTTTGCCTGTGTGCGTGCTCCCACCGGTACCCCTCGACCATGAACGCTAGGCAGGATAGAGATCAAAAAGGCCTGCAGGAAGTCAGTCACGCTAGGATAAGTACAAGCATGTACGATATGAGGCAGCTGCGGAGATAAAGTGTGAGAGCAACACGCAAGGAGTCGGTGTTGCCTTGGGGTTGTGGCCTTTGCTCGGGGGATCGAATCGTCAATTCATCATCGAGCTTCCGATCGTCTGGGCTGCATGAGTATGAACACCAGGACCCAGCCATCAAATCGGGCATGACAATGATCTCATACCGACCAGGGGATCTTGTCAATTTGTGCCAGTGCGGCATGTGTTGTGCAAAAGGCAGAGGCGTTAGTTGCAACAGATGTGCACATCACGATTCGATATCGACTTGCCGAGAGGTGTGAATGTTAACTGACCAAATATAAGAGACGCGCCAGTGCCTTCGCCATTTGAGGCTAGCTGAGTAGATTGCGAGCTTTAGGGAAGCCCTCCAAAGCAAAAGTACACGAACAAAAAGACTTTCTTTAGGATATCAATATGAGAACGGCCACCTAGGAAATGCAGTGGATGGAATGATAGACTGAAGGTTCGGGTATTGAGAAAACTGTTCCATTGCTGCGCTCGAGATATTCTCATGAAGACCAGACATCCTAGAGAGGGCAAGAACTCTGTTGTCAGCGTGCAGGCGCAATCACATTCTGGTGAAGGCCACGGCATCAAGGCAAGTGCGTTGGAGCACGCGTGCCTCACTCGTTGTCTGAACATAAGAAGCCCGCGCATGCCTGTGCCAGTTGAAGAATGTAAGAAGCGGACCCGTGGCTAATCACTGATGGTGGGGTGATTAAGACCCTTGCGTTGCGCGCCAAAACATTGCATTGTGTCGGACCAAAAGATGAGATCACATGGATCAAACAGTCGCCACCTGACAGATCAACTTACTTCTGTGGCTGCCGTTCTTTTGGACGAGGAACAATATTCATCTTACGTGACATCGACATTTATAGGGGAAGGTCTTGGACAGATTGGGGATGGGTTCGCCTTATGACCAAAAGGGGCTTGGCGGCAGCAAGTTTCGGGAACAAAGTCTAGCCGGACCTCGAAACTATAGAGTTGGAGGTTCAACATTGACTTGACATGAGAGTCGAGACCATTCCATTTGCGTGTAGTTATCTGGGTATGGCTTGAGCGCTCTTGAAGGAGTACAAAGTTGACCAACTAGTTGGGCAAATGAACTTCGACAAATGTCATCCTGGACTACCTTCAGACTATCGGCTTCGCAATCGGTTTAATCACTTGACCTTGTTTCAACAGAACCCTCGGTTTGATGGCATCTTGAAAATGGTTACGGGTACTCCACTCAGGACCCATTGGCAACCTCAATGACCTCTCATACTGTTGTCGAGACTCGAACGGGTGCGGGAGTTCGGTTGCCAGATATTTGCCGTTCTTCTTAACCCGTTTCTCGTTGATAATAACACGATCGAGCTTCGTGTCCTTCCTTGCTCCAGGAGCAATGCCTTTGACCATCGTGACGAATCGTCCTTTTGCCCTCTCCTGCTCCCTTTTGCTGATGCCGGCACCAGTCCAGGTACCCCATCCGGGAAGGGTGTTATCAACAACCTTGTCCCCTTCATCTTCGACAGTCTGTTTCTTCTCTTTCTCAAACTGGTTCCGCAGGTCTTCCTCATCGTCTCCGGCGAATATGTGGAGGGCAAGCTTGTCCTTGTCGTCGAGTACGCTCTGTTGCTCCTCTTCGGTTTCGGAAGGACTTGTGCACTCGTCTAATGCTGTTTGCCGCAACTCATCCGCAGCAGTAGCATTTGGAGCTTGAATTGCAGAAGCCGTACCACGGTTGATGGTTTGCTGTTGCGTCTCGGGCCTCTTTCTGGCTGCTCGTTCGTGTTTAGATACCATGCTGGTGTGCTTGTTGCTCGGTGTGATTTCAAGCGGCTTTTGCTTTGATGCTTGGTTCATTGCGCCTGGTTCACCCGCCGGCCACTCGAGATCCTCGTCTCCTGAAAGACGTTCCTCGAAATCGCTTCGCTCGACCGGAAGTTTAGGTATTGAAATTTCCTTCCCATGAGATTTGCCATACTTCTGCCGGGCTGGTAGATCATCTGCATCAGAGCCAGGCCCTGATGGCTGTTCGTCTTCATTCAAGGCCTGCCGGAGCAAGCGGAGCTCTTCATCGTTCTGAGCTTTTCGCTCTGCTTCGGCCTTTCTCATAAAGGCCATGTCTGCGAGTTTGGACTTCCCACGTGGCTCCGGGACGTCATGAAGGGTGTTTAGCCTCTGATTCCACTTTGCATCGCCCGCGACAGGATCTGAATCGTAGGACTCCTCTGACTCACTTCCACTGCCAGATTCATCCGACGCAGGAATATTCTTGCCTTCTACTCTCCTACGAAGTTCATCATTCCGACGAGCTAGCTCAGCGACTCCGATCTTAGCGTCTTCATTCCAGGTTGTCTGGCCCGTGGCTTTCGCAGCCTTGGCCCATTTACTCTCACGATGTCGAGCACCCATTCGAGCTTCAGCACGCCTCCTTTCATTACGCTCGCGCTCTTCGTCAGAGTTCAGAAGACCGGCTGCCGCTAGGCGTTCATGTTCTTGCACAGCAAACTTGTCTCGTTCTTTTCTGTGAACCCGCCGATAAGCTTTGCTCTTGATCTTCTTGATCCGCTTCGCGCGCACCTCCTCTCGGAACATGAGCTCCCTTTGCATCCTGAGCTCACGTCGCCGAGCTTGCACCTCTTCGAGTGGGAGCTGATTTTCCCTCAGCTCTTCATATTTCTGTTCATCTTCCTCAGCATCTTGACGTTCCACTGAAGTCAACCCACTTTCTTGCATAATCTCCTGTATCTTTGCCTCTAATTCAGAATGTGGCTCGATCGTGGAGATGGGTCGGAATGATTTGACGGCCGAAGCTGAGGCTTTCGTGGGATCGACGAGCGGATAGGAGACATGTTCGGCACGTCTGTTCTGCTTGACTGTATCAACCCAACGATCCATGGTTTCTTTGGTGTTGCCGTACGCAGCGACACGATCAATCCGGTCTTGCTGTCGTTTAGCCAAGGGAGCTGCCAGCTTTCCAGGAATGCCGGAGGTGTGGTTTGTAGGTCCTTCGTGCTCTGCAGCTTGTAACATTTTCAGAGACTGACGCTGGACAGGATCTTTGACATACTGCATGAGTTCGGCGGCAGTAATGCCAGAGGGTGGCAAGGCAAATGGAGAGGGTTCACTGGGTAGGTTCACAGCGGCTTTCTCAGGTAATGCTTGGGAGGAGGCAAGTTGATGATCAGGGGTCAAGCCGTCAACGAAAGTGCGTAGCCGTGTAGCAGTTTCTTCGTTTTCGTCATCGTCCGACAGCTCAACATCTCGGTATATTTGCTCATCTGAGTCTCCATCGCTGTCGTGGCCGGACATGGACTCCTCAGACTCGGCAGACTCTTCGCTGCTATCTCGCGTGGGAGAATAGGCGGGCTGCTTGGCCCTTGTCGAGTTCTTTTGCACTGCCCTCTCTTGTTCTCTTTGTATGTCTTCGTCATCAATATCCCAGGCCGCAGCAAGGTCGATAGCGTCTGGGCCGAGGTCATCTTCGTCTGATTGGCCACCAGTCTCCGGCTCATCAGACTCTTGCTCTACAAGGTCAGATTTCATTTGTCGATTCTTGGATCGCTTCGACTTGGAAGACAGGGCCGACTTTGACTCGCTACCTCGAAAAGTGAAGTCGGCAAAGCGCTCCTCATCGCTTTCGCCGAACGCTTCGTCGCTGTCAATATCGCTGTCCTCGTCGTCATCATCAACGCCTAGGTGCCAAGAGTTCCCATCCAGATCACTCCCCTCGTCCTCCGACCATTGATCGTCAGGTTGAGTGTCTATCTTGCGGCGTTTCGCTGATCTCTCGTCGACTTCAGCGCGGGTGTGAGATTGCTCAGAGTTGTCCTCGACTTCGCCAAGCCGGTGCTGTCGAATTTTGATCTTTTCGGGGAAATCTCTTTCTGCTGTCTCGAGCGCATTCAACCCCCGACCTTTCGTAGTTTTCTTTATGCGTGTATTTTTCGACTGGGCTGGGAGCAGCGAGCGACCATGGGCTTGCCGAGGCATTTTGACGTAGGAAGGAAGCGTGTTACTGCCCGTGAAGAGTTCGTCGACGGCCACAATCATGAATTTTGCGGGGACTTGGAACTTTTTCCGGAGGTGCACAAGAACCAAGTATGCAATCTGATTTCTTGGCGTGCTTGGCTAATCGATCTGCTACGGCCAAGTGAATGGTCCAAATAGGCAAATTTGTGCTGCCAGCAAAGTAGATCAAGCAGATCAAGCACCAGATAGACCTACCTACCTTGTCCTCGCTGCGCCCATTGATGTTCATACCCCTTCAGCGCGTCGCAGCACATCAGGCCTGACCCCGCTTTGCTGTGAGGATCCCCAAACAGGTTCTAGTCATCGTCTTTGCGGGCTCTTTGGATCCAGCAAGTCAGGACACGACCAGCAACATGAGGCCATCCCCCATCCTCTGCAAGCGTCTCAAAACTCGCATTTCATTCACTACCAAGCAAGTGGCGAAGGGTTTCTACCGTGGCTCGGGTACTGGCTCCCTCGGATCGCACACTCAGCACGGCCATTATCTCATCGACTGGCGCAAAGTCCGGCACTTTGTGGTACCAAATTTGAAAGATGTCAAGGCAGGTCCTACGTCCAAGTCTGTCCCGTTTGTGCTGACCTCATCCAGTTGACCCCATTTGTTAGTGGAGAGCTTTATCTGGGAGAAGAACCTTACCGCGGGCCTGATGGGCTACCCTATAAAACACGATTCGATGGCATGAAATACATCAGCTGGGTGAAAGAGGAGAACCCAGATGAGTACAATTGGGTCCTGGAGCATGAACAGGCGTCGGATCTTCAGGGCGACGAACCCCAAGAGCCGCTGCATTCGTCAAGCCTGCGAGAAGCTGCCGACCCTACAACCGCAGTGAACGAGCAGCCGGCTAGACCAGAACACGACAGACCACAAATCAGGTGAAAATAGGACCGGGTGTTGTATTACCTCAACGACATCTGTCACTACGACTAACAGTAGGCCTGGCGCACAAGGGTCCTTCAGGACGCAATTCCACAGCAAGACCAAGCCGTGCCAGCCTCGCCTAACTTGAACAAGAGATTCAAACTTGGCATGGCGACGTCGGAAGTCCGGTCATCTTCTACACATGTCGAGCAGAATACTCCTGACCACTTGTGGCGAGGCACCTCGTGCATCAAATTCAAAGCATAGCTGCTAACTTGGTCACAAACAAAGAGGTGCACTTAGGCAACGGACGATTGTGGGTCCTTCAGCACTTTAGAAATTGTCTGAACCGTATGTACATCTCGGCTTCACTGGGCAAGGCACGTGGTCTTGTGAACACAGAAGATTATGACAGTATCATTTAAAGGAGCTTTGATGGTGTTCTTTGGGCATGCGGGCTAGTCGGGTGTATTGAGCATTTCTTGTATAAAATTACGCCTGTGTTGGACAAGATGAGACCAACTAATCGACATTGTCTGTTGCTCGGAGAAATTGAAGAGTCGAGAATCCGCAAGACAACAGCTCTTCTGGGATCACTGGTTGCCAACAAAAGGAAGAAGCGGATATCTTCTTCAGCCTTCAAATCTGTCCGCGAGAGAAAACACAAAAGGCAACGGCGTGCCCTTGTATTGTTTTCTACAAATAAATGCCTATTTGAGCCCAATTAGCCAAGATTTATCACAGAAGAAGTGCACCAAACTCAGCAGCCAATACTGGCCAGGACAAATCTAAGATTGTGTTACAAATGTACAAATATCTCACAAACCATTGGAAAAGTGTAATCTGTCACGACGAACTACTGTCGCCTTTCGCTTGACAGATTTAAATACTTTGCTGACGTGCTGTGAATTTGGACCTTGATTTTCCTACCTAGGTACTTCTACGTCAATGCGGACGCGCCTCAGCGATCCAAGGAGCGAGGTCGAGACGGAGATCACAACAACTTGAAGGCTGTGCCCTTCCAGGTTCAAGTTGTGCTCACTGCAATCATCAGTCTACTACTTCGTACCAGTCGTTACGTAAGGCTAGTATATCTGGCCCACTAACCTTTTTGGGGCAGCCAAGAACGGTGCCTGGAGTAGCTTTCACCTAACCTAATATCAGTTTGAGTACTCGCTACTCTCATCGAATTCTTGCACGTTTTCACCTTTCTTCTCTGCACGTCAGGCGTTGGCATTGCGCTGGCCTGCCTCTGGGTTATTATCGGTCGTTGTTGTCGTTGTTCCACCACACATCTACATGGCAAACAGATCTGATCCGTGTCTGTCACACCATCGTTATGATGCTGACAACATTCACGAGCTGACTATAATGTGAACCATGACCATTACTTTAATCATTGGATTTCGAGGACGGTGACACGGCGAGGTCGGGCTTTCAACATCATCCTAAACTATGGCTACTCCGAGGGCCTCAACTTCGTATAAGAAGCAAGAAGGAATTTTGGCACTTTCGAAAGACAAGAACTCGCTAATATGGACTCCGTCACAACCTCCTGGCTCTTCACCAGCCTTCACCATGGATGTTACTCGAATTACTAACCTCCAACAGACCCCGGCGGACAAACCAAAGGTCATGCTGAAGGTCATCGTGACAGAGCCCGGACAATCCGAGCCGGCCTCACATATTTTTCAGTTCATTTCCAAGACAGATGCAAGAGGAGAAGCAAACACTCTGCGAGACGCTCTTAGCACTGCCATGGCGAAAGCAACTCAGAGCCCAGCTAGCCAGCCAACAGGTGGCGGGCAATCGGCAGCCATGACGATGGCCGCTGCCATCTCTGGCTCCAAAGGTTCCCTCTGGGAAGATGACGAAAAGCTTATAGCTGATGTTAGGCTTCAGCAAGCGCTGCTCAAAGACAACGCTGAGCTCCAAAAGACATTTATGGAGGCCAGGAGCCTGAAGCCAGAGTCTCTGTCGCTGACGCAATTTACTAAACAATTTTGGGCCTCTCGAGTACACTTGTTACGCGCTCATGCTCTATCACAGTCTCAAGTCAAAGGCTTGTACAATGTTTTCTCGGAGATCAAGCGCACGGACGAGGGTGGTCGACAGTCCCTCAATCTTACTCAGGAACACATCAAGGCAATTTTTGCTCAGTACCCGATCATGAGAATTGTTTATGACGAAGTACTTCCCAAAAAAATTAAAGATGAGCGAGAATTCTGGTCGAGATTCTTTCAGAGTCAGCTATACTCCACCCTTCGTGGACTGAAGGTAGACAGAAGAATGGAGGCTCGTGATGCCATCTTGGATCAGTATCTCGACCACCCTGAATTGACTGGTGCAAGGCCTACTTCGAACGAACTGCACATACCCAAATTCATCGATCTTGAAGGCAACGAGGAAAACCACAGTCAAAGGAAAGGCAACAGGCCCGACGTGGAAAATCGTCAAATTGCACTGGAAAAGGGTCCCATCATCCGTCGCCTCAACACGATCAGTGAGAAACTCTTGGCAGCAGTGAGACCTTCCGATGTTGATGCATCTGCCCCAATTGGCATTGACGAGCTTGAATATGAGCAACTTCTCCTTCGAGATCTTGCCGGAAGGGAGGATCAGCGGGGAATAGCTTTAAACATTCGTGATCAATCGCGGTTCTTTTCGAGCGATCAGACCACAAATGAGGATACTGAGGCAGCGCGCATACGAGCATTGAACCCTGCCAAGGCTGTACGATTGGTGTGCCGTGACCTAGACGAGCACTACTCTCGGCCTGGCCATGCGCCTACGGTAGAGTTCGAAGATGAAAGCGAAGACGACGCGACAGATGAGACCAGCCGATCCAAAGCGAGGCAAATTTTGTCTGGTTCAGCTCTTGCCTCACAGCACATTCGTAGCCTGATAGAGGCCCACCGTGCTCAGTACACGGAAGAAAACGCACTCAGTGTCGCGCCGAAATCGTATGGTGGCCTCTCGGAAGCTATCTACGAGCGTCTCGTGTTGACGCATGCCACTAGTCTGGAATTTCTTCACCAATTTTGGGTAGCCTTTTATTCTGGCGATCCTACACGAACCGGCGAAGTGGCATCGCTGGTCGAGTCGCTGAATCGTGCGGACGATCGTATAAGGGCAATTGCAACAGACGCTCAGAGCGAAAGAGAAGCCAAGATAAGCCACCTGGAAGCGCAGACGGCAGAGATATTCAGGAAGACTGGCAAGAGGAAGAAAGTCGACCGAAAAGCTGTAGGCGGTGGCGAAGAAGTGGTCAAGCAGTTGCTTGGACCTTGCGTCAAGAGTCTTGCAGTTGCCATCAACACATACAGAAAGGGTTACGAAGAACAACTGAGGGAAACCACACAATTGGAGGATTGAGCCAAATTTCCGATAAATTGGTCCTTTTCATGTTAGCTTATCGAACAGGATCCTCTCTCAAACAATTCGAACTCTAGTGAGCTTTGCCCGTCATGGCGAGAGGTGCAGGGGAGCCTTGCAGGCAAACGCGTTGCACTTCCACCACAATCATTTGCGTCCGGAGCTATGAACAATGGTTCCAGGCGATATTTCTCCCCAGCAGTGAAACAAACAATTTTCAGGATACATGACGCTACGAATCTACACATAACGCGTTGAGTGCGCGCACCCTGAACTTCATAGACGGATCTGACTGGCGAGTGAGGCGATTCCATCTGCAACAGAGCATGTTCACCACAAGCCTTTGGATGGGACGTTGGCGGAGGCCTAATCCCTGTGCTATACGCAGGATGCTTGCCACACATAGCAGCACTACAGGGAAATTTGCTTGGTCCTCTCTGATTCAAAGCCTATGTTTTTGGAGGCGGTCATTCACGGCTGAGTCTAAACATGGTGTGCAGCCTTAGGAAATGTCCGCACATCTGAGACTAAATCCGAAGTCACTGCAATGGAGGCTGGGGCTTTGTCGAACGGGAGGGTCGCCCGCTAACCCATTTTTGGATATGGAGTACTTCGTACTTGCTTGTCCTTGCACAAGCCACGAGCACTTGCGGTGACCCAAGCGCTTGTCCAACCAGACTGAGTTACACATTGCGTGGCAGCGACATTGTATAGCTAGCTGGCTAGATGGGGGTAGCATCAATCTCACGTGATTTGAGAAAGAAGAAGCTGAAGGCCATTTTCGAGTCGGCTGTTTTCTCGTTCACGTCCCTGTTAGGGTCATGTGCATTCCTGGCCGATTCGTTTAAAAAGGTCACAGAATATCGCACCCGTTAGGGGCGTATTATTCCAGCACGTGGCATAAGTAAGATGGTCCAGCCTCTGCTGGTGGCAGGTGTCACGCGCCAGCCCGTAACAGTCCCTTTCTATCACTCCTTATTCCTTCCCTCGGTCGACCTAAAGGTGATTAGCAGTCTTTTTTTAAGTGCGTACGGGGGAACTGACAGATAGCCAACCACATTATGGGCGTAAGCCCGCCAGAACAGCCAATGAGTATCCTTTTCCTTTTCGCCCAGGTTGGGAAGTCTCTCCAACAAAAGGTCCCTATACGCGGCGTCGCGGACAAGCGTGATGTTGAAATTCCATATTTCTAGAATCCATGGAAAGAAGCCCGAGCACTGCCAATCGAGAATGAACAACGTCTGATCATCATCATCATCACCACCACCACCACTGACAATCATGTTCCGCGGCGCTAGATCGAGGTGGCAGAACGACAGCGGGACCTGGGGTGTTGCGGCAGGTCTCCCACATGACTTGTAAGGCCTCGGCCACTCGATCCACGTAGGGCGGCAGACGGTCCAGCGGAAGCTCGGAGAGTCGTCTCCCCGGGACGAATTCCATGACGATAAACCCCGTCGGTTCGCCCCAGCGTTTGTAGAAATCCGGGCTCTGAAAGAAGCGATATACGCGCGGCACGCGGACTGACGGGCATCGCGACTCGAACAGCTTCCGCGCAAATTCTTGGTTGGCCGCTTCCGACGCGTTCACCACCGGCCCGAATTTCACTACCACGTCGTTGTTGAGCTTAACCAGAAGGTTAGACGTCCATTCGCCCAGCATACGGTCTTTATCGCCTCCCTTCTCGATGTGACTGCGCCAGTGTCGACACCAGTCGATAATCTTCTGGTCCGTCGCGCTGAATGGTCGAGATCCTCGATCCGATCGTCGGGGCAGGCGAGGGGCTCTGGACTCGGGGAAGGAGAGAGAGGGAGAGGGACAGAGAGAGGCTCATCTTGAATGGTGGCCATCGAGTAAACTATCAGCGGGAAAGGGATATGAAAGGTTGCGAGGGATGAATATATTGACGTCTTCAAGCTTAAACAAGTAGACTGAATTCAGATTAGATTTCAGATGGAATTCTCGATTGACTTTCAATCTGAACTTCCGTAGTATTTAAGAGAATGAAGAACTGGAACTAAATAAATCAGCGAGCTATAGAAATACAGCTCTGACTCTATGTTACGAGCCATAGTAGCCATGCGTATAACGAGAAGGTGAGGCGCCTCGGTAGTCATCCAAAGTGACACTTCCGACGATTAGCCGCCGGCTGAACGACGTTCCCTAATTAAGATAGGTACGGAGTACTAGCTTATAGTAATTTATCTTAGCTCGGTGCTACGACATTACAAGCCGCTAATCGAAGTAGGAAACCGTATCTCCAGATTTTAACGATAAGAGAAAGAACTTTTTGGGACCGCCTCCGTACATCGGTCATTTCCGATATGCATACTCCCCAAAAACATCAGAACGTCGATGTCAGCCAGTATGTACATCACTCTGGCTATGCGTCTAGGCCTTCGCTCTTGCTCCCATCTATCCGACTGTCCAAAACCGACCGGAAAAAGCTGAAGCCGCCGTCGTGTTCAGGAAGAAAATCAAATCTGAAGCTCGCTGTTGAGTTTTCATCATGGTTGTAGACCCGAGCTTTGATGCTTCCACCGTGGCGCATCGACTCATCTCTGAAAGAGCCATAAATGAGCACACGCCACTCAAAGTGATCTATATTGGTACGGGCATCTCAGGTATAACAGCCGCGATACTCTTCCCTCAATACGTGGCCGATATCGAGCTTGTCATATATGACAAGAATGCTGACCTAGCTGGAACGTGGTATGAGAATAGGTATCCGGGTTGTGCTTGTGGTGAGTCTTGATCAATCATAATTCTTTATGATACATCCAACCTCGAGTCGAATACGATTCGTAGTCTCATGCTTACTCTTGATGCACTTAGACATCCCAGCGCACACATACCAATTGAGCTTCGAGTCAAATACCGATTGGTCACAGTTCTACGCATCACAGCCTGAAATACTCCGATATTGGCAGAGAGTAGGCGACAAGCACAATGTTCGTCGGTTCATGAAGTTCAACCACAGGTGCGTCTCTGCAAAGTGGGACGAAGAAAGCTCAAAATGGATTGTCGCCTTCCAGAAAATGGATGAGCAAGGCAATGTTTTGGAGACCTTTGAAGACACGGCGGATGTGTTTATGACAGGCACTGGCTCACTCAATCAGTGGAAATGGCCCGATATTCCAGGGTTACACGACTTCAAGGGTAGTCTCATGCATAGTGCCGACTGGAAAACGAGCTATGACTTTACCGACAAGGATATTGCAGTGATTGGGGCTGGCAGCAGCGGCATTCAAATCGTACCAGCTCTACAGAAGCGAGTCAAACACATGGATCACTACGTGCGCGGACAAACCTGGATCGCAGCGTCATTTGCGCATGAGTTCGTTGAAGCACGCAACGACGGTCAAGATGGCAACTTCTCCTACACTGCCGAGGAACGAGAAGGCTGGCAGCGTGATCGAGCAAGCTACATCAAATACCGCAAGGCTCTCGAAGTCGCCATGCAAGGTGGTTACGCAATCACGCAAACGGGCACCAAAGAGCACAGCAGCGCTCGGGAAGCATTCGACAAAGCAATGCGAGAGCGTCTGAAGAAGAAGCCGGAGATCACCGAACACCTCCTTCCCAGCTTTCCCCCCTTCTGCAAACGCCTAACACCTGGTCCAGGCTACCTCGAGGCGCTCTGCGCCGACAACGTGAACGTGATTCCCACACGCATCGACCACGTCGACGCAACAGGGATCGTGACGAAAGACGGCCAGCACCGAAGCGTCGACGCGATCATCTGCGCCACGGGTTTCGACACCTCCTACCAAGGCCGCTTTCCAGTGGTGGGCAGAAAGGGTCAAAACCTGCAGGAACGCTACCAAAGCCGGCCGGAGACGTACCTCGGCATGTGCACGGACAATTTCCCGAACTACTTCCAGAGCCTGGGGCCCAACTCGGCGCTCGGCCACGGCAACCTCATGATCATCATCGAGTGCATCCACCGATACGTGGGGCAGATCCTGCAGAAGCTGTCGCACGGCAACACGCGCACGATCGAGCCGCACGCGCACGCGGTGCAGAACTTCACCGACTTCTGCGACGCCTACTTCAAGCGCACCGTCTTCAGCGCCGCCTGCGGCTCGTGGTACAAGACCACCCCGCCGTGGATCACAGACCCGGAGAAGCGCAAGAACGGCCGCGTCAGCGCGCTCTGGCCCGGCAGCAGCCTGCACGCGGTCGAGGCCCTGCGCGCCCCGCGCTGGGAGGACTTTGCCACGACGCCTCGCGACGGCAACGATTTCGGCTGGTTCGGCAACGGCTGGGCCACCGCCGAGAGAATTGCCGATGTCGAGGGCATGAGCTGGTATCTCAATGGAACCGCCTTTGTGCAGGACCCCCTACTACCACCCACCAGCAGCAGCAGCAGCAGCAGCAATAGCAGCGCCAGTGAAGAAGATGAAGATACGACCAACACAAAGACCGAGGCGACTGTGGCTGTGACTGCAACTGCGAGTAGGAACCCTGATCGCGGCGCTGCAGTGCTGAACGGGATGGGCAATGAGGCTGGTGTTATTGTGCCGGGTGCTGAGCTGGAGAATGACGAGGTCACGAAGCAGATCACGCTTCCGGACGAGGTTGTTGCTTCGACGTGAGAAATAGACAAACCGCCGACAATGCTGGTGGGATTTTTCCAAGTTCTGTGGTCATACTGTGTATTGTAGAAATCGATCGATTGCATACATACCAGTCTGACATTTTGTATTAGTTGGTGTGAGTGACATGCCTAGAATAGTAGAAGTTCCCTTGCTAGTCTTCGCACAGTCAGTCAGTCAATCGACCGGGATTAAACTAGAAGTCTAGAACACTTCGCGTGGTTGGTTGTGACTAGTCGGTGCGATGCAAAAGGACACTTTAAAGTTTACGAGTTCTCCTAATGAAAGAAAGGGTTTCTACTCATGGCCATTTGTAGGTTCGTGTTGTTGATACATCTATTTCCCGCTCAACGCGCCGCCTCGATGCATGTTTTGAGACGCCCTCTCCGTCTCGGCTTATCGTCGAGAAAAGACTTTGTTCGCGAGCCCGACCACGAGAACACGCACAAGCCTCCACCTGTGGAGCCATATGATGAAAACAAAAACGCCCTCTCAGAATTATAATATCGTCTTTGCCTTATATCTCCATGCCGGCCACATCTCTGTCCCCACGTAGCGGCGCGATCCCTGAAGAGTTTCCACTTGCAAATCCGAACCCGGCGCTCATCATGCCGTCTCTCGTGGTCTCGGCCAGCGCTCGCAGGCCGTCTTGCGCACCAGGAATCCCATTAACGGACAGCTGCTTCAGCTGATTCTCAACATCTCTCACCCTCTTTCGAAATCGGAGCTGATCGAGGAATAGTTGTTGTCGGCCCTTCTCGAGATCCCTGCGTTCTGCTTGTACGATTTCCTCTATTTCTGCAAATTGTGCAAGCTTGAGTTCGTATTTCTTGAGTGTGAGATTCGTGGCAGCCGACACTAATCGTGTTGCTTCTCGTTCTTCATGAGTAGCCAAGGCAGCAGAACGAGCAGCGCTCACTGCCAGCGCAGTGGTTGAGAGGTCCGTCAGAACATGTGATCGACCATTAGCGGGCTTCGTTGACGGGTCCACGTCCATGGAGTCTGTTGTCGTTGGACCATCTTCGTCAGCTGTCTCATTTGCAGTACCGTGGCCTTCCCTTGCTGTGTTTGCATCTGACTTCGTAGCACTGCCCATGCCCTTTTCGAGCTCCTTCCTTAGGTCTTTCTGCATCTGCTCGACTGATCGTTGCGAAGCGGCCGCGACAATGGACGGATCGTGCATCTGAGTGAGAAAGCTGACTGCCGACATGACCGGGTTATCCAGCTGACTTATCGGATCTCTTCCGCCAAGAGCACGGTATTCTATCGAGCCTGGACCATCTTCCATGTAATCATCGTGTATCTCTAGTTGGAGAAATTTCATGACACATTCCTCTCTGGTGCGAGTGCCTACATGGCTGGCGACCTCGTCCCAGTTGGTGTCGAAATTCTCCAGACCTTCGAGCAGTAAGAGGGTTTCTGTGTCTGTCCATGGAGCATCCTTGTCGGGAACGGTTGTGTGGGCGGGCTCCTCCATGCGAGTGAAATCAGACGAGCGATGAGTGCTCGGCATTCGGTTCTGATAGTAGCAGTTAGGGCATAGATCGTACTTGACCTCATTCGCCGTAGGATTCTGTGCGCCTGTAGGGGCATCTGACTTGGAATAATGGAAACGCGATCTCGTGCAGTCAATGCCGCATGAAAAACAGTTTATCATTTTCCTCTCTTGCTTTGCGGCGTCCTGGATTATCTTGGAGGCATCGTCGGTGGCACCGTTGGGTTCTCCATTTGTTTTTTTGCTACTATCTTCGGTTGACTTGATTTCTTTCCCTTTATCGTCGTATATGTTTCGCCGGACCTCGATATTGAGATTCGCTTTGCTCGCAGGCGTGGCAGACTTCGCTCTTTCTGTGGAGGAGTGTGGCTTGCCAGAGGTGGTGATTGTATTTGGGCCAGGCTGAAACGGCTGTAGCCCGCGAGGGGTATCGACAATGGTCCGGAAATGGCCCGTGAAGGGTGGACCAATATTGGAAGGACGAGTTTGTGGATCGACCTGCAAGCGAGTCAGTCAAGCAAGCCAAAAGGCGAAAAGGGGGTGCGACAGACCTGATAGTTGATGAGGCCCCACTGTTCAAGGAAAGCATGAACCCTCATTATGGCGCAGACGTCGCCCGCCAGGTTCCTGCGACATGCAGTCACCGTCAGATACTCGATTGGATTCAAGCGGTAGGTGTTGACCATGAAGTCGCGGTAGTCCTTGTACACCGCCGGAGTCTTGCTCCGATTACGATTATTGAAAAATTCCGGCAACGACTTCACTTCGACAGGATGTATCTGATGCATGTCGAACCATGTGCTGTAGCTAGGTAGAATGATCTGATGTGTCTGATTGATCAAATGGGAGCGTGCCGCTATTTCGATGGTCGCTTTGGACTGCGGCTGGCCATCAGCTCCGCTGGCCGGTGCAGGAGTCTGCGCGTTCTCGTCGGCGAGCCCCTTCTCAGGACTTCCCTCTTCAGCGCCTGCCATATCCGCATCCTCAGGATCGGCATCGTCGTCCTGCGCAGTCGGCAACTTAGTAGCAACCGTGTCGGGTTTCGCTCCCGGGGCATTAGACTGATCGGCGATGGCTGTGCCAGTATTTTTGACTACGCCTGCACTGATCTCACTATCGACTTGCACTGTGTCTGTGGGCAGAGATGGCTCCTCGGACTGTGTCGTTGAATGCGCCTGTCCTGCAGGCCGATCGCCTCCTAGGAGGCCTGCCGCAGAACCCTCTCTCTTAATGGGAGCCTGTTCACCGTCCATGTTGACTCGTTCGAATATCAGATTCCAGTCTGGGGCATGGATGAGAAAAAGAATGGCGCAAATGCAGGGGCGCGATGTTGATTCGCGGTGCAACTACTCCGAGCGCGACGACGAAATCCATCGCGATTGCCACCTTTGCGGACTGGTGCTGAGGTACGATCACGTGAGTGTCCTCCGTGCAAACTGAACAAACTTTCCAGCCTCGATGTGTCTTACTGCCGTTGCTGACTCGGTAGCGGAGTTAGAAAGCTGACATTAAAAGCATATTCGATCAGTGCTTAGGTGATCACCTTTTCAACCAGAGGAGCAAGACCGGCCTGAGCCTTTCTAAAATTGCGGCGAAGCCATGCAGCACTAAAATCTATGATGCGGGCTCACACTCGTTAACATTCAGGAACACCAATCATACACGGCTATCACAGGTCTTGAATAAGAATAAACCCTCCCCAAGATGCATCGCTTAATCGTAAGTACTCGCAAAGAAACAGTTTCGCCTGACCGTGCTCGGCGCTGGTTATGGCCACCATCCCATTCTCAAGTAGCTGTCGATCATTTTTCGGACCTCTTCGGCCGTAAATCTCTCGTGCTCGTATTCGAATTCTGTGGTCTTCTCAAATTTGCTGCCATCCAAGCTGAGCTCCGAGTCTTTCAAGAGCTCTTTCTCCAGGAACGGAGAAAGTGGCCCAGATCGTGTGATGCCAGCCTGCTCAACCATGTCTGCCCATGGCTGCAAAATGTCTTCGTTCAAGTCATCGACAACGTGCTCGAGGTTCATCCTGGCAAATTGCGAGACGAGAGTGCCTTGAAAGCCAGTCTTGATCCTGAAGACTTCTCCAATGATTTTGGCCATCTGTCCTTGACTTGTCTCTCCATGGTCGACTATATTGAAGACAGGCACACCCCCCACGGGACCCTCGTCCCCCTTACCTAGTGTCGGTCTTCTGTTCAGTGTGGGACTCGCTGGAGCGGAATTGTGTCGGCGCCATTCAGCAGCTGTCCACAGGGCACGAACGACATCCTCCACGTGCACTGTGTTTATCCTAAGTTCTTCCGTCCAAAGCCATTTCAACTCTCTCTGTTGTTCTTGGTATACACGTGCTAGGCAGAGGGCCTTGGCAATAAAACCCGTATCGTATTCGCCATAGACGTGAGCCAGCCGCAAGATGACTAGTTTGAGGTTGGGGATTTTGCTCAATTCTTGTTCGGCTTCCAATTTTACCTTGGCGAGCTTAATCCACGGCTTCAGCTTATCGCCTTCCACCCGAGGCGTACGATTCGACGCATACACCATGCCCGTGCTTGCCTCCACAAAGGCGCCCACTTTTCGCTTGGCTGCTTCTTTCGCAAGAGTCACACTCAGCTGGTAGCTACGCAGCTTGTAGATCTCGTATGTTTGAGACCATGCCGTCTCGCCTCCCAGATTGAAGACATAATCCCACCGTCCATCCGGAATGTTGGGGTGATCAAAGATTCGGGACATGGCATTATCGCGTGAGGCATCAGCCTGAAGGAAGATCGAGGTCGAACATGACTCTGCAAACTCGGGCGCCAGGTGTGCAAGCTGCGGAAGGACTTTATCGACGAGACGAACCGTTGAAGCAAGCTTGTTGGTTTGGATGTACCGAGCAAGGTATCGACCGATGTAACCTGGAAGCCGTTAACCACAGAAACCTTGAAACAGCCTCGATCCACAGCACATACCCAACCCGCCGATAATCAGGACGGACGGCTTTTGTTGTCCATCTGCCATGGCGAGACCGAAGTTTTTGACTCTGCACGATGTTGTAGAAGGAGAGTCTTGATGGATGGATACTTCGTGCTTGTACGTAGTGTTGTTGTGGCCCTCGTGTGACCACGTAATAGCTGTCTATCTGATGAAGTGCTGTGTGAAAGGCGTAGGCAAACCGCGGGCTCGTGGTCAACTCGGTTCTTCAAAGAGATGATACACAGTCGATACCAGCAGATGGCGCACCGTGAGCTCTGCAGGACCGATTTCGATTGTGCCCAGTTCGTTGCAGGTCGATAATGCAAGCTGGGAATAATAGTGCCCCGCTGATAGTCTGAAGATCAATGTCACTGGTTGATTTAGCACCAGCCGCGGTGTTCACTGAATTGTGGGCACAAGGTCTGGCCCACTGGCCGACTCCGTTTCGTACCTTGGATATTTTATGAACGGGAACTGCTGAATGCTGCGATACTCCAGCTCTGGCGGCGTAAATGTGCGAGGCGTTTCGTCTTTTTTTCAAGTCGGTAGTGTGTATTGATTATTTAACTTTTCTGCGACTCCAAAAAACCCGAGAATCCTCAGGGGAACAGCACGAGGGACAAGAGACTAAGGACCTGCAGCTTGCATATGATGGTGCACGGCTGCCGCCCTCTATTCGATGGGTAGACGTTTAGCAACAGTTGACTAACCAAGATCACCACAAACGCGAGGCTAAGAACTACATCTGCCTCTACTTCCATTCGAGGGAAGTGCCACTGGCTGCAGGTGGCTGAAGATCGTTCTTGCCATCATGGGAGCTTGTGGGGGATGAGTGGAGATAAGACACTTCTCGTTAGGGGCGTGGCGATCCGGCTCCTTCCCTTGCCGCTCACCTTCATCTCATGAACTTTCATTGTGGAACACTTGCACGTGCACTTGGTATCGACGACTCGGACGGACTCGGACGGTGTACAAGCTGCTGCTTTCTGGTGTTAAGTCGGAAGTATCCAAACGTTCCGGTCACGGAGCATTATGATAGTAGTCACTTCTCTTCATCTTCAACTCCGCACATGAAGCTAGAACCAAGCCCAGAGGATTTCCCTGCTTCTACCTGTCAATCCCACCAGGCCGGTAGCCTGTTAGGAGCATAGCGCATGCCTGTACGGGTCAAGTGGTCCAAGCTGATCAGACTAGAGGGGTTTGAAAGATCTGGGACCTGGATCGTGGTGATCCGTGATCGTGCAGCGGATAACTTCGTATCAGGCGCTGCGCACTAACTAGTCCCCGATTCTGACCGCCGAAAGAGCACTGACCAAACGCGAGCAAGCACGAGCATGGACAAAGTTAATCTGTTTTGGCTAGCAGACAGACTTTCCATAATGCTATCCGCTTCGCCTCACTTCTCATTATCTATGATGCGCAGTTGTCATGACGCCCCACCCACTCAGATCTGACACTGTTCGAGCGCAAGTGTCAAACGACGCAGTGCTGTACAAGTAGCCCAGCCATTCAGCCAGATACAAAGCTCAGGCTCATAGATGGCCCTGGATTTCCGCAACGCCGAGATCGCTCATGATGCCGTATGCCTTGCCGAAAGCAATAAAAATTCTTAATTAGAAGTAGCAAATAGTTATCTGGCTGCGGGTTTCGGCTGGGTCTTCACATTCGTGGAGAGCCAGCTCAACCCTTCTAACAAGCCTTCGCCTGTCGTAGCACAGCTGGGTACTACGTACCAGACCCGCTCTTTCAATTGATTTAATCGGAGCTTCTCCGTCACTTCAGTTGGGGTCATCGACCCAGGTATATCTTGCTTGTTAGCGAAAACCAGCAGCAGAGCTTCTCTCATTTCTCGATCAAGGATAATGCGGTGCAGTTCTTGTCGTGCTTCGTCTATGCGCGCTCGATCGTTGGAGTCGATGACGAAGATGAGGCCTTGTGTACCGGAGAAGTAGTGTCGCCATAGTGGTCGTATCTTGTCCTGACCACCGACATCCCATACGTTGAACTTGACATTCTTGTACGTGACTGACTCGACGTTGAAGCCGACTGTGGGGATTGTGGTCACGTCTTGTCCCAATTTCAATTTGTACAGTATCGCTGGCCACATGTTAGCGAAACCTGCCACAATGTCGGTGCGTCAAGTACGCACTCGTCTTGCCTGCTGCATCAAGACCCAGCATGAGAAGTCTCATCTCTTTCGATCCGAAGATCTTGCCCATCATTTTCGAGAGTTGGCCTCCCATGTCTGCACGATGACTGCCGAAGCAGATTGGATGCTGGAAACCGGATCGGACACTGAGCGGTGATAATTACAGACTGTCTGTACCGAAAACGCTTTGGTTAGCGCCCCAGATGCCAGGCGGCGTAAGGGACCTTTCGATTTTTATATCTCGCTCGGACTAAACGATTCCAAACTGCGGTGTGCTGGACTCTGACGCACGATGTGGTTGGCACTATGATGCGAACGTAATTGTTCCGTTCTGATCAAGAGTCAAGCGTGAAATTTTCGTTGATCAGTGCGGTTGTCACGCGCAAAATTGTTCAGAAACGTGGTGGACGGCGCGTAGAGACGCGGCCACCGGCATCCTTTTTCTCAGGGGCGCGGTTACCC
Source organism: Incumbomyces lentus (assembly GCA_017656005.1). NCBI lineage: Eukaryota > Fungi > Ascomycota > Eurotiomycetes > Chaetothyriales > Trichomeriaceae > Incumbomyces > Incumbomyces lentus. The sequence continues at coordinate 3,780,605 of JACJVT010000002.1, forward strand.
TTGCCCACATTAGGGAAAGCTCGGAGTTTAGGGGTTCATGGGCACTATTAGTAGTATTAGAAAGTTCGAAAATTCCCGAATCTGGGGATCTCGTTTGTATCAAGCAAGACTTGAACTTCAAGAACCATCATTTTCGAAGCTCGAACCTCGAACCTCGAACCTCGAACCTCGCATGCGTCGCTACAGATGATCTCTTGGCCAGGCAAATGTCATAATGATCATGCTATTTCCGTCGTCCACCCGATCGTAGCCAATTGCTGTCCTGCCTTGATTTGACGGCAACATGCCGCGAACAGCGCACGAAGCAGAGATGCTGCTATGAGGTTAGTACCAAGACTGTACAGGATGAAAGTCATTACGAAGGCTCTTTCTTGATAGATGGTTCCAAAACTTCGTCCTTGTGAAAGGTTCTCGACTCCATCCTCTTGCTATTGCCATTTAAATCTGGGCTTTTAAGGGTTGCTACAGTAGACTGGCTTGCGTTACAAAACATGAGAATTCGATCTCCAGCTGAATCTATCAAGGTAGGTGTAAGCTAGCTGCTGATAAGAGTGGGCCGTATGAGAAGTGTGCCGGGGGGGTGACTACTACATTGATCCCGCGGTCCACTATGGCCACACGTAGCCCTTCCAGTTGACTTCTAGCAATATACAAGGCCAGCCTAGGACATGTTTTTCAGCTGTATGAACATTGCGAGGCTGAAGACAGATCAGAGGTTGTGGCTTAGTGCTGGAGATAGTGCTGGAAGAGCTTAATTAGACAATAGCGACTTCAGTGCAAATGTTTCTGAAAATGGCTTGACCCCCGAGAAAATTGGTGAAGTGAATGAGTATTTGTATAGCACGCTTGTTTATAAATTAGACTAGCTATTCGTTTAGATGAGATTGCTGACTCAATGTGCGCAAGCCGAAAGAAAGGCTGGCGGATAAGCTTCCGTCCTGCCGTGTATCGACCGAATCTGACCTAAAACTGACCTGACCGACAACGCCGCTGCGATTCGCGTATGTCACCCAGAATATTGCCACCCAAGAGGATCAGAGATCACTAGATCCGAGGCCCAGACGACCGAAGGATGGGTCGACTTCTTCATAGGCCTCTTAGCATCACGGTCCGTTCATGTTCTAACTTAGCTGCATTTCTATCTTTGTCTGCTTGCCTCGCATCCTCTAGGCCGGTACAGTTGTGGGATTCCAGCATACGGTGTTTCCCACAGAAGCGCTTCTGGCAGAAGCCGCAATCCCCAACGATGGGCTGTGCAGGGGCTTTGCATCCTTCCTTGGTGCAACGCGGTCTGTTAGACTTCCGTGGTGTGGACCGTGTTGACGTGGGCGTGCTGGCGCCAGACGTTGTTGCAGATGAGGAGACTTGGGGTTGCAATGCTGGTGTGGCGAGAGCGGCTGTCATCTCCGAGCCTTCGGGTTGTTGACTATTGTGAGGGGAGGGCGTGAAGAGATTTAGGGTCGACGATTCTTCTAGCTTAAGATCGCCGACGGTCGTCGATGGGTCTAACTGCTTGCCGGCGTAGACAAGGTTGGATCCGCCTGGAAGCGTGGTAGAGGCTGAGAGGAATTCTAGGACATTTGCTATCGTGTGTGTCGGGCTAACTTTCAAGGGAATGCCTGTCGATGTGTCAGTCAAGGTAACGAAGAGGAGGGTGAACAACCCACTCTTGCCGCCGCTGGTGTTTACGACGATCTGCATCGTGGCGGAAGACGTTGTCGGAGATGGAGATCGAGCGCTTCCGGCATCCATGATGACTGTAAGAAGCAGTAGAAGGATCTGGACTCTGAATTCTTTTCTGCAGCTTAATAATGGGCAGCGATTTGACTTGTTGAGGCTAGCGACGGAGTTGAGGGAGTCGAAAGTCAGTGACTTGGAGGAGATGACGATCTGGCTTCGGCCTAGGCGATAAGACGTCCAAAGGTCCTGGCGGCTATGGATAAATACGGCGTTTGAAGTACTGGAACTAGCTAGGTAGTGGTGACACAGGCACAAGAACGCGCTTTGTGGTGGAAGCGAGTGGCGATTCGAACAGCGAGAGTGTAATAGAATACGCAGTTGTTGCGAGTCAGCTGGGTGCAGAAGTACGTAGATGTGCGTAGATCCAATGATTAGGTGAGAGGGGAATTATTGAGTGAGACTTGGACCGTGCAGCACGGAAGTATGACATCTTTATTGTCGACCGAGGAAACAGCAGATTACTACCTAACGAACAAGTATTAGGGACGGATACGTAGTACGAAGCGCCACTGCCTTCATCCACCCATCCAGCTTGCGCGCCTCTGAACTTGGAGGCGGCAACTCCTACAACCAGGGACTGCTGGCCCACCCGCGTCCTCATCAGACTTTCGGCTACTCCGTAATACCAGAAGTCGGGTCGCCCAGCCTGAGGTGGCCAAGACATGACCTCCCGACGCCCTGACTTGTTGCGCCTGCTAATGTCCATAGTCTGGCGTTGTAAGAAGGCAAGGTAGTTTAATGACCTCAAAGCCAGCTCTGTAATAGTCTCATGCAGACTGGTTAAGGATGAGGTCCGGGCAGGCCACGGTGACAGAAACCCGAGGAGCCTCACCAAACCCTGATGAAGCCTAGACCCTTGCATATCTGTGGGATGGAATTTGGGCGCTTGTCTGTTTTAGTCATAGCGATTAGCCACCCGCCCGTGGATGTTGCTTTCTTTTGCTTCTGCAGCTGTTGTTGTGCACGCCCCCGGATCGATGCCGTCAACGATCTGTCTATGTGCATGTCGATGTTGTACCCGACATGTTCGTAAATTGGGGGCCAATGGTCAGATATTGGCTTGTCATTGAACTGTCCTTGTCAACCATGCATATCCTCAAACTTGCAACCAAAGCGAACGTTTCGGAGAGCTTGAACAACTGTCATGCCTGACGGCTGTCAAAAAGGCAATGAAATTTTCGTTTTTCTAACAATGGACACGCCCAAGCCTTGCCCTCAGATATCAGAGCGTCATGCGGGAAGTACCTCGCCCAAACTCCAAATCTCGGTCAACTGAAAGCCTCCACTTTCAGAGGCTTTTGTTGAGTCAATCGTTTGCCAGAACCCAGTATGGCAGCCCCTGCCAACTCAATCACAAATATGATCAGGCAAGCCATTAACGTTATGGCACAAATCTCGTCGTAAACCTCTCATCGCCTCAATTCGACCCCGGAATCCTGCTTCTCACGTGTAAGCCCTGTGATTGGGTATTGTTTATGCATCCAAACCCAAACACTTCATCATGCATGAGCCATATCCAACAATGGTTGACGTCTGAGACAAGAGTTGGAGCAATACCACCTCACGCTGCTGGTGCCATGTCTTTTGCTATGAGCCTTCATACCACCTGACTAGAAAATGATGCGCTCTCGACGTTAACGTCGCTCTGGTCTAGAGGGCCTTCGATGAGGATATTCTGGCACTTGCCTGTGCCGTGCACCGGCCGGTGAAAAGCCGTTGCATGAATTCGGAAGCATTGTTGATGAAGTATAGTAAGTCTCTGGTTCTGGGACAGGGTTGGATTGCGTCGGAATATATTGGGAGCTTGGTGAAATGCTCATAACAAAATTCCTGGCGGGCATAAGGCTAAGGTCGAAGTAATGATCTGTGGGATACCGCGGAGCATCGTATTCACCAGGACCAACTTGTGAGTATGGCCCCTGTGCATTTGCCAACCGTGGTGTTGTGAAGTGAGCTGCTCCAGGCCCAGGTCCCAATCCAGCAACATGCCCAACTCCAGGTCTAGGCCCTAGCATAGTGGTAAAACCGAGCTGCTGTTGAGGGATCTCTCCATACTCCGGTTCCGGATTGCACCAGGGTGCTACGAAGGACCGGCAGCCTTGGGGTCCGTTGTTATCGAAGTGTTGTCTAGGACACATATACACATCGTTGTTGGCGGCTGGATTGTCTGCTGGGTGTTGATTCTGCTCTTGGAGGGCTTTCACGGCCTCAGGCCCCCCAGGATTCCGTGGAGGAGCAAAGTCCCATACACAGTCGGTGATTCTTTGCATTACACACCTCTTACATCGCCCGTGCGGGTCTCGTGGGTCTACTTGACACTACATCAGGTCAGCTGCTGGGTCGACCCATCCTCAATCCATAGCATACCCCTTTCTTCTTAGCTCGACATCGGGCGCACTTATTAACCGTGGCCATTATTTAGTGGTTGGTTCTGCAAGACGTGTTGGTCAAGGTGTTGAAGTCGTTCGTCAGACGTGGCCGGAGCAACCTATATATATAGTATACAATAAAGGGTGGATGGGGTTGAGCTCAGGCGTATACGAAAAGTGCCGTTTTGCGATCCGCACAACCGACTGAGAGAATCTGCCTACCGAGACTAACGCGCAACGTCTTTTGGCACGTTGATGAAATGCGTCGAGATGCGAGAAGGCATTAGGATCTTTGCGAGCGATGAGCATTCCGCTGGGACTTCAGCCAACTTCTGGTAGAGCCGAAGCCACGATGGACACAGGTCATACTTCGCCATTGCGAATCAAAAGCCTGTTTCGGTCTCTTGAATCTGCTTCATTCCGCAGCACTGTTCTTCCTCCTGCGCCTCGACGCCTAAGCGCGAAGGTTGCCACTTTTGTTCAACGTCTTGTTCCTGCCTGATCATTTTGAGGCGCTTTGGACCGTGGGCTGAGGGAAGGCATCAGTCTGCACTCGACGGCAAAGGAATAGACAAGATGTGTCGCTTCAGAAAGTTGCCAAACCCGCATGTCGCGGTATTCAGAAATCGGCAATTCTGCCTTCATCGTTGCGAAACCTAATTCAAGTATCAGCTACTTTAACGCTTGCTCATCGAAAAACACATGCACGTACGGCTTACAGACTTCGCGGGTGTGAGGCGGCGCACTCGAAAGAGAGGCAATAGATATGAGTTGGAGCTGCACCGCCAAGGCCAATGCAAAAGTCCTAGTCTGCGGGTCTATCTGCAGCCGCCAAGGCACTGTGAGTTGATACAGCCCTTGCGCTGAGAGCGGCGCGACTTTGGAAGAAAAATACCTAGCCAGGATGTCCGTGTACGGCTTTGGTGGATAACTCAGTTTCAAGGGCGTCTGAAAGGCCCTGATGCAGAGTTAAAGGCCTGCTCCACCGAGCATCACAGCCTCCTAAAGGTCTGCTACCAGCGAATGCAAGTTAGAACGTGTGAGTGGTCAGTTTGAAATCAGCCTCGGAAGGCCATCGAGAGTCAACAACTTGGATGGGCCTGGCATTCGATCAACTGGACAAGACTCGAGGACGTTAACCCAATCAACAAGCGTTAGGCGTTATACCTACTCGAAGCATCTAGACAACGGAGGTCGAATTCCCAAAACACAGCCGACGCTATGACTAGAACGAGTGAACATAGGAGAGGTATACGCCCGCATTTCACAGGCAACAACGAAATTGAACCTCACTTCTAGCAAGGAGCAGCACCATTCCCTGTTTGTTCTTTCCTTCAACACCTAGAGGCAGCCATTGTGGCAAAGTGTCAGATCCAAGCCGCTGACCCCGTTTTTGTGCGCTCCAATAGAAGAAGCCCAGGAGTTCACCTCCCAAGGTCTCCCATTCCAAAGCGCTAGAAAGCTTAAAGAATCACAAAAGTGTAACCAATACTCTAATACAATGCTGCGAAATATTTCCAGCAACATCAAGAAATTCAAGCGCTGTTAAATCTGATCGAGAACCTTTTCTTAATTTGAGTACAAGAGACAGCTGTGAGCAACGTGGTGCCAAGCCAGTATAAAACTCGTATTCTAACTCCCACTCATCTGAATGCTCATTTGCAATGCAGTTGACCGCCATTTGGGATAAGGGTGACTTGCGTTCAATTCTTGTGCGAAGCCGTTACGATATTAAGCGCCTTTCGGGCAACAGGCAACTTTCCGCCTAGGGTCGTACGCTATATCGACAGGGATGAGTCGTAAGGCAATATGTAGCATCATTTAAACCATATTAACTACCTATGAAGGGGGTACGATAGAAAGACGCAGCATCACTGTAACCGTTTACTGCTTGGAGCCATTGGCCGCTCTGTTTGATCATCATCATCATCAACAATTTACATCCTATTGCCTTACATGATGAGCCTGGCTCCATGTGTGATCTACTACTATTTCATGAGGTCACTGATCAGTGGCTCCTCAGGTTGCTTTGCCACAAAAAGTGGCGGTGGTAAAGCTGTCATGACCTGTGCATGACTGTGCGCGAGCTCTAAGCAGTAAGCTCCGTTGGCTGTCATGCTGTACAAAGGGCTTTTTGATGAGGTGTAAACACCAAGTAGTACTACTCCCTGTGATGAATTGCTTTTGCCGTCATCAAGTGATTTTCACCCAAGTTTTGGTGGAGTCTCTGGAGCGTCAAGCTCTAGTGTCACTTCTTTTACATCGATCAAGCCACAGGTGTGGGTTCACCTACATCGACCTCATTGTCCAATCTGTCGCGGCTACACTCATCTACGACATGTGGTGAATATGCTCATGCTTCTCAGCGATTCTACATGGTAGTAGCTAGAGTCTGATCATGCTTTGTCCTTCTACCTCAGATACCTACGTAACGATTATCAGCGTCTGTAGGGAATGATACGGCTAAACGCTGGGGGGTCTCGTCCTTACCGTCCATTGAAAAAAGTCGTTTCAAACATGGCCTGTGGAACTTTACATTCTTCACAGCTGAGCATGAATGTTATCGACAGGAGCTAGCCTTGTGACTTGGTCACCGAGGAGCAATGAAAGCGATGCATTGAGACTAAACTGGCATGTTGGGCAAGATTGTCCAGTGCTACAATTTGACCTAGGTGTTGGAGACGCGACTCACTTCTCATTCACATTATCTCGGGTTGATGTTTCGAGCTGCATTCGCAACAGGCCCAAGATTCGAAGCCCTGGTATATCCAGTAAGCAAGAATGGTTGAAGCCAGAATTACAGACCCTCTCGTCGGAAATCTGAGACAGATGAGTACAATTCGTCTGGCTCGCGATCCCCGGTAGCAAGTCTTTTGACCGCACAATAATGGCAATCACTTCTCCATGACTCTTTTTGTGTAGAATACCACGTAGCCGTTAAAACCAAATGAGTTCTGTGATACGTATTGCTGCTTCTAGTGCACACCTTTGGGCGAGGACATCCGAAAGCCTCCATAGCTATGCAACCAAGTACATTGTCAGCAGCATTGACTGCGATCGTCCGAGAGTCGAGGAGCGAGTAGGTAGGTAGTAAGGCACTGACAAGGCCAAGGCATTTGTGCAAGGCCACAACAGCTCTCCTGCATTGTTGGTCCTTGAATAAAGCTGACCAAAAGCCGATTCTCCTGACAATGATCTATACTATCGTTTCGCATAACGAAGCGTTCAGAGAATTTAGTCTTGCACACTTGAGATGAGTAGTACGCAAGCTGTGTAAGCTTCCATACAGCATCTGCTTAAGATTTTCGTGCTGTTCTCTTGAAACAAGTTCTGAACCGCATGTAGCAAAATGCAAGTCGAATAGCGATCAGTAGATCTAGAAAGTGGCAAAAAGAGCTAACGTAAATTTCGGCTCAATGGGTGAGGCTCTTCTAACAAGGCTGAAATTCAGAGATTTTGCTTTGTCTGCGGCTGACCCCAGTGAACCCATTGAGCCCAAAAACACGTTAATGGTTGTGCTTCAAGTTTGATTATTTGCTCGACAAATGCAAGATGTTAAAAAGAGACAATATATCCGCATCGTGTGTTTGAACCGACAGGGATGTACTTCGTGCACCGTACCAGAAAGCTTAAAATGTGCCGTAGTTCCAGCACTTCCAGTTCCTCTAAGCGGACGAAAAGTGATCAACCCGCTTCGAGGTACGTGCTGCCAGACACGTCTCAGCTCTTTCTGTTCATCATTCTCGGATAACGGAGTGCAACTTGAGCCTTCTTACCAGTAACGCTGGCCAGGCAGTGACACCACTTGACTGCAATTGAATTGAAATAACGTAATGATGCGGAATGGATCCATTTTAGATAACTCGTGGTGCTCAAGTCATAAGCGTGATTGATATACATTGCACGTGAAATTGCTCGACGTGGTTTCAAAACACGAAACAGACCCGATCAGGTGTCAGATTGAACAGATACCCATAACAACATCCACTCCGCCATCCTGTGATCACTATGAGCGTCCAGCATGAAGGGCAAGCTCTGCACTAAACCCTGTTGAGTTCTGACCGGCTGAAAAGCTAAAATTGCCTTCTGGGATCTAGCCAAGGTGTGCCGGTACCAAGGGAAAAGCTTAAGTTTGTAGCTCGTTTGCTCGTTCACGCTCGTTTAAGCCAAGGAAGCTTTTAGACCGAGTACAAGCATGGCAAGACCGTTCTCAGCAAGCGCATTGTGATGCATAGTATGTTAGCGGAAAGAGATGAGGTTCCGGCATAGCACCGCAACGACTCTACGACCTACGGAGAGTCGGTAGAGTTGAAGGTGTGGTGATTTCGATGATTTAATATAATTTGCGCTAGTCGGCACATCGGTTGCACCGTCGGGCGCGGCGGATCAGTAGCGTGGCGTTCATGAGATGCCAATAATAGCCGCGGGAATCGTGATCCTTCATCCATTTTTTGCGGTCAACTAACGAAGATCATTGACTCACTTTCGTACGACACAGACAAGCTTGCATTCGCTGCGAACTCCAGGTCAAGCAAGATGCAGTTGAGCTCGGTCTTCTTTAACGAGGCTGTTCCATCACAAGGATTCTCCTACAAACTGCTAGTCTCTTCTCGGCCCCCATGTGCTGCAACTTTTAGATCTTCTGGCCTTAGCAGCCTAAGCTCGCGATCAATGTTGCTATTCGTTGCAGAGGAGGGAAAGCGGATCTTGAGCTTCCGTAGCTCATCCTTTGCGACTTGGCTACTTGGGTCCCTGCTTCACGTAGTGTTCTGATCTTTTCTACTTTGACATACCTTACATGGACCATAACGGCCTAGGCCATACAGAGCCTCCATGGATGCTGTTATGAGCACGCCACTCTGCTCTCGGCTCTTGAACGACGCGGCTGCTTTCCAGTTGGCGATATCCGCACCCACTGTCACACTTTTCTCATTTGTACTTGAGTCAGGCTGAGCTTCCTCCTCGTCTATTCCTCACCCAGCGCATGCTTCGCGGTGTTGTCTGTGGCAAACATTGATCTGTTTTCGCCAATATGGAACATCAACAACCTTCATCGCAGACCTCTGATGCACCAGAGGCTGTGCCCAACCAACCGGGCTCAGCATTTGGCTTCGTAGGCTCTGACAGTTATGAATACTATGAACCGCCGCCGTCAGCGTTCGAACGGCATAGATCCCCGGTTCCAGAGTATCAACAGTACGACACGTCCCCTCGTGTATCTGCCCAATCGCCTCCTCCACCGAGCTCAGACATTGGTCGATCGCCGGACTTATCAGAAAGTGGTTTCAGCAAGACAAGACCACTGTCGCCGTCGGCACAATATTCTGAGATACATTCACCAGATCCAGAGAGAGTACATCATGATCAAGTTGATAAAGAAGCGGTGTATACTGATCAGCCGAACGCGAAGGTGCCTTCGTACTACGCAGCACCTACACCTGGCATGGTGCAGCATCAAAATTCAGGCGATCGTCCTCAAGTCTGGTCGGAGGCACAACCACAAGAAAGAGCAGCAAAAACCCCATTCTACAAGCGATGGCTATTCTGGCTAATTGTGATTGCTCTGGTCATTATCGTCGCAATCGCTATTGCTCTTGGAGTGGTCTTTGGCACCAAGAAACATTCGCACCCTGCAGACTCTAGCACTGGGAACACTGGGAACAGTACCGATAATCCTGGCCCACCCTCAAACACGACTACTCCGAACAACGGCACAACAAGTAACAAGCCTGGCGTTGATTTGCAGACAAGCGTGGGTGGCTACATCAATGATGCATATTACTCACAGAGTGGCGCCTGGAACGGTAGTGGCGTTGCCATCGCTGCCGCTAATCTCAATGAAAAGCAGAGCATTTATGCATTCTATCAGGATTCGGATGGCACGATTCAGTTCACTCTGAGGAACCCGCAAGGTCAGTGGAACCTGGTCGGACCTGTCAACTCTGGTAGCCACAAGGCTCTCAATGGCACTCCACTTTCAACGGTCAACCACTTGATTGGTAACGTACTCGTTTGGCATCTTTTCTACATCGACGAAGACTATATCATCAGAGAGCGCATCATCACGAACACGAGCACAAATGCGCCGACGCCTGTCTGGGAAGATGGTCCACTGAACGCCAAGGAACTGAAAACGTGGGAGTCCAATACTATCGGGCTTCAAGGTAGGCAGCAAACCGAATCTTGATGGGATGTAGTAGTGCTAACATCTTCTCAGCATGCTACTGGGGTAACTACTATGGCCAGTGGTCGTACGAAGCTACGCAGGCAAGCGCTGGAATACATTTGTGGTTTGCCAGCGACGCCACAATCTTCCAGCAGTATAGCTGGACAAATGGAACTTCCGACTGGAATTTTGATCAGCAATGGCCCGATCTCAGTGGAAATGGTGGTGTCGGATGTCAGACTTGGGACACTGGCATGACTGAATACGTGTGGTTTGTTGACACTTCCGACAAGCTGTCTATGTTCTGGCGAGACAACAACCGTACGGCCAATTCCACTGAGAATCACCCCATCGGCGTCTGGACTCCAGGTAAGTCACTCAACTTTACCACCACGCACTCGAATTCGTGCTAACCCGTTTCTTAGTCAACATTGGTGTTGACGGTGTCCAAACAGACTCTGGCCTAGGGTACACCAATTACATGATCTGGCAAGCTGATGATACCACGATTCGCGGAGCTAATGTGACATGGGGGGCCGAGAACACCACCATCGCAGCAGGCGATGGCGACCAGGGCAGAGACACCTGGACCTTACAATGGGGAGGCGACGATGTTCATGCTATTCGAGGCACTCACCTCTCTATCACTGCAATCTCCACTGGCTCGCAAGGTGCTTCGTTGCTGGTTTTCTTCCAGGAAACTGGCGATGACGTATCGATGTACACTAGAGATGCTTTTACGAGTGGCGCTCTGTGGCAACAAGCTCCGCAGAACCCTGTTGAGCCAGCGGGGGACTCAGGGGACAATTGAGTAGTGTCTTTAAAAATAGTGTAAAATGGGGATTCTCGCCGAGCTCGAAGACGTTTAATGGCTTTGGCTCAATTTGGTGAGAATACCAATGTGGAGTATGGTTCGGAAGAAAGAATCTCGACGGCATGCAGCTGTGCCGAGAGCATCGGTAATTACTTGTGATACCCAAACAGCAAAGCAAGCTGTCACAACTCTCACTATTCTCGTGATAGATTTCCAGGTTTAAATCGTAAGGGCAGGGCTGCCTGAGGCACCGCTGCGCTTTCCCTAAACAAGAGTAGTAAACAAAAGCATCCCCCTGTCATGTAACCCGCTCGACTGCACAGATGTCAGTTTTGCTCATGAATGAGCTACATAAATCTCTAAGTGTGGTTGCCAGACTCTATCGTTTTGTTGCCGGTCAGGCGACGAAGAAATGATCCCGGACGTTCTGCTCGACAATTCCTGGTCGGTGCAAAATATCATCGCGACTCAAGGGCACTCGGAGGCTCTTTCTGCTCTATTGAGGGGCGCGAGTGAGACAAGTAAACGGGCACGGTACCTTCAGAATCTTTCACAGGAATGCTATCAGTTCATTTGGTCACGAAAACGCGCTGAGCCCAAGGACGAACTCCAGGATTATGCCGAGAAATCTGGTCAATTGAGAGAGAGTGTCATTTCTGATATCAGACCCGAGACGCGTCATGTTGGGTTTCCCTTTTCAGCCCGACCACTAGGTCTATTGATAGAGTCCAGGCACCAAAAGAAAACCTTTCGACTTGCTCTCCTCTGGGGACGCAATCCAGATCGGACCGCGTGTCCGGCGGCGGCAGTCCTGACTACAGGAAGTCAAGGCCATAGCAAGCACGTCAAGGAGTGGTTAGAGATTAAATTTGGCATAGACACAAGCCAGCATCTTCGGCTACCCTCGACAACGATTTTACAGGGGTGTTCGGAGTATCTTCACGCTCTGAACTCGGCGTGGACTGCTACAACAGACTGCTCGACCACGCTTAGGCAGGCAGCCCTGAATCAGGTCATTGGGAGTCTGAAGTTGACCATCTCGTTCTCGAACGCTGGAAAAGGGGCAATATCGACAAAGCTCAAGACGATAGAGTGTGACATCCCTGCAGAGACGATCGATGCAATTATGCAGAAAAATGTAAACAGTGGCACGAGGAGCTCTGAATTTCTTAAAGAGCTTTCAACACTTTTGCACGAAAGGACTGGTTTGAAGCTGCCCATTTGTTTGTCGAGCAACGACGACGTGATCCCTGGCGGAGATGAGATGCAAGAGCCCCCGTTGAGGGTTTCTAGGATTTCATGTGCAGGCTTTGCCGTCAGCATTGAGGGTCGGATCAAATTTCCCAGCAGACCTATCGAGCGCGCAGAGGCTGTTGGGTATGAAGAGGGCTTGGTACGAGCAGCCGACATGAGGCTACTGGAGATTGTTATTGAAGAAGCTGGAAAAAAGAATCAGCTTTGATTGAGGGGTATTAGGGGTTTTCAGTCATAGAAAGACTACATGAACGAGACGCATAGACGTCCGAGACCTGCGCAACAGCTAATACATGACAAGACCAGCTCACACCAACTGGGTCAGTATGCCTCTGGTCCTGTCAGACTACAGGACTGCCGAACAGAGACGGCCTGCATATCTTTTGGTTGGGCTAAAGGAAGTCAGGTCACGGCCGCTTCAGTTTATGGCCAGGTGGAAAAGGAAGCCATGAGGTGATGAGGTGAAGCAGCTCAAAGTAATAGCAGACAGCTAGTTCGACGGATGGTTTCTTCGAATTGGATGAGAGATTTAGCTCCCGGAACTGAGCGTGGAGGATGGAACTGGAAAAGATGGGCACAATTTTGTAGTATTAGGTGTGTCCAATGTGCACCCTTGTCGACGTCAACGGCAAGTAGATCATCCCCAGAGATTGCACCCGTAGCAGGAGAAAGACACGAGTAATATTACTAGGCAGGAAATCAAATCATATGTACGGCCACGGTACGGCGTATTACCTGGGGTAGAGAAGTCCGTGCCCGATCCAGTGATGTTGCAGGCGTAGGGGTTAGCCCCGCAGGACCTCCTGTCGATATTCCGAAATTATTATTAGCGCGTAGTCTTGTCTTTGATGTGGAAATGCGGCCCAGAATAATAGCCAATGGGCAGTGTGGGGACGAGCTAGTGCTCACTCGTGATTTGTCGCCATCTAGTTGCTGAGCCACGGGGATGGGAGCAAAGCCGGACTAGGGACATCTGGTGTCTCACAACACATGGGAAAAAGACTCGGAAAGTTTCGAGGTCGATTTCACAACATCGATAAAGCCAGCATCGTCTCGTTTTTTTTTGGCACTGACTAATGTCGCTACGCTTCACATCGATTCTATATCACAATCAACATTCAACACTGTTCATTCATGCATCAACTCCAACATAAACATTAACGGCAGTGTCCACCACCTCCAGCCCCTTTGATGTCCATCCGAAGTCGCCTCGTCTGCAGCGTGTCTTCAGACTTGACCAGCGAGACCAACACTTACTGAACGGCACATCAACGATTTCCTGGGCCGCTGGGCCGTGGCCGCAGTCATGAAGAGCCAGCCAGTGATTTCCCTCTTCTCTGCTCTCCTCCTTTTCTTCATATCCGCCACCTCAGCATGGCCAAGCGGACTCGACGCAGCCCGCCCTGGCGCTCTCATGGCTAGACAAGACTCGCAGCCGTCAGGTTCGTGAAAACTGTAGAATGGAGGACCAGAAGCTGACATGGACTGAACAGCACAAGAGACTGCCGCCCCACAATCTGATTCTGCCTCAGCTTCGGAAGCCCCTTCGGACTCTGCTGCCGAATCCGCATCGCCGACGTCGGGTGATGGCAGTCACAACAGTGATGGTGCGAGTGCGAGTGCGAGCGCCAGTGCATCTGGCTCCAACGCCGCGGCATCAGGCTCAGTAACAGGTTCGGCCAAGGCCTCGATGACGGGAGGATCAAGCCACCGCAATGGAACAACCACCAAGCCCATTGACCCGCGTATGCCGCCGGGAGGGGTCTCGATGATCACTCCAGCAGCGACAGACGGCATGACTTTTGTTAAAGTTGGTAACCAAGTCACCTTCAAGTGGAACTATACCAGGTGTGTATCAAATCTCAATTACAATCACAATCTCAACCCCAACACTCGATTCTAACTTCCTTTCTAGCTTGAGTGTCACCCCTGATTACATCGATGTGGTCGCTACCAACGCTGTCAACAGCCAGACCTATACCATTGCTGGCAATCAATCCTTCCAAGAGACGCAAGCCGTAACCTGGGACACGGATGAATTCACAAAGACCACCGACCTGCCGTTTGTTATTGCCACTTATACCCTCATGGTGAGCATACCCTGGTGACTGACTGACTGACTGATCTGCTGCTAACTCGACAAGATCTACGATGCCAACAGCGATCCCACGGCTATTCCGAGCGCCGGCTACCTAGGCGCTTTCCAAAATCTCCAGTTCGGCATCTACACGCCTCAGCCATACACACCTCTCAACGAGTTCCGCTGTGCCACCTGCAACAACGCCATCTCGCCGCACGAGAAACAAGCACTAAGTGTCATCCTCGGTACTTGCGCCATCACCATCCTGTCATTCACCTGGTTTATCTCCGGCGTTTTCCGTCACGTCTAGATGCGTGACGAGCTAAAAACAGAATGGCGATTCTCTTCGTGATTACTCGAAGCGTTTACCATATACTTGATGATTACATTTTTTGCATAGCGTCACGGCTCGAACGATTTTCATTGATTGGACGAGGCCACCATACCAAAAAGAGCAAGACTACGGCATAATGACTTGTTCCCAAACCGGATTCTGGATCAATGCTAGCGGGGTCACAAACTGTTCGTTGGAGTCAGGGTGTACGGGACGCTGCGTCGCGGATGCACGCCGTCTGACTAATTTTTTCTGGGGAACGGATGATCTACAGGAAAGATTTGGAAAAGAGATATTGGTTGATAATGCTGGTTCCGAAAATACGCAAGCCTTTACTTTTCAATCGTCCCTTCCAGTCCCCCGCAATGCCCCTGGTTGAGTTTGAAAATCTGTTTGCTTTAGCCTTTTCTCGCTTTTCACCGCCTGTTTGTTCCTGGCGAACTGCGAGGGTAGATGACTAACGATTCCTAGGGGGCCGTGGAACCGACATAGTATTTATTGTGGGCTCGACGAGCACGACTGCTGCAAATTTTCCCATCGCCAAAGCTTCCTGTTCCACATGAGACCCGCCGAGCAACTGCAAATGGATCAACACTCGTTTTGGAATTGCTTGTTGAGCATTCTTCTCCCTGATCCATGACAAATGCAAGGCAAAAGAGTGGGAACGACCAGATGTCGAAGATTTCAACCACGACTTGCGCAAATGACAGAATGTTCAAGCCCGATCTTGTGAATGGCTTGTCAAGTTCGAGCCTGAACCTTTCAGCCGAGCGGGAAGCAGACTGCGTCCACACGATGCAATCGTCCTCGAGTATTTGACATCAGGGGAAGAAAGAGCTCAGTTGTTGATAGCATAGACGGCAAACAGATGAAGATGGCAGGCAAGACATATTACGTGGTGGCAAGTATATATGTATATAAGGGTAAGACGCTACGGACTCACATCATCTGTCTTTCAACTGACACAGCAAAAAGGCTTCACTACATTCAGGCCATCACAGTCTAAATAAGAGTTGTGCACCGCGATACTGGACCTCCCACGACCACATCGTCTCCGACCCGAAGAAGTGGCAGGACAACGACAGAGCAAAGCATACCAACAACGTCGACACCAAAGCTTGACCTCTTCGATTAGTCCTGCTTTTTCTCACCACGAGACGTTCGTCATCAAACCGGGGGGTTCCAGTCTTGTCCAACAAGCTCAACCACAGCTCAGGCCATGGCCAATGTGACTCCCAGCGCGAGCGCTCAATCCCGTCCCACCTCGGCCTCCACAGCAGTTCCAGCCGCTCGCAAATTCAAGACAAAGTCCAACAACTGCGACACGGGCTCGGCCTCGGGTGACCCATTGACGGGCTGTCACCAGCACCAGCACCAGCGCCAGCAGCAGTATGAATATAAATATCATGATCATAAGCACCTGCAGCAGCAACAACAGCAGCAAGAACAACAACACGCTGCATTCATCCAGCAGCTCGTCGAAATCGGAGAAGACGAGCAGACCATCAGGATCCTATTCGAGGCCGAGTTCCCCGTTGCGGACTTTGATGATCATGCTGCTGCTGCTGCTACTGCTGGTGCTGCTGGTATAACATATATACCGAAGTTGAAGACGAAGTCGGGAGCCGCTGGGGCCTTGACATTTGGGATTTGAACTCGAGTCCTCCGAGGTTGTCCGGAGAGGCCCCGGAGAAAAAGGAAGAGGCCGAGGACAAAAAGGAAGAGGAGGAGGAGGAGGAGGAGGAGAAGGAAGAAGAGGAAGAGGAAGAGGAAGAGACAGATGAAGAGAAGGAGGAGGAGGAGAAGGAAGAGGAAGAGACAGATGAAGAGAGGGATGAGGATGACAAGGATGAAGAGACGGAGGAGGACAAGGACGAGGATAGAGGAACAATTCTTATATGAAGTGCATTCCTTGTCTGGCCTAAGCCTGCGCGCATTCCAGCTGCACCGGAACTATGTATATCCATCCCATATCTACAACCATCTTATGCAAACACAAACTACCATGGGACAAGAAGAGCTGAGGCACACACTGAGGATTTTCGTTTAACGTGCTTGGTGGGGAGCCCCCGTCAGCACGCCCCGTACAAACTTGTCTTGTGTCCCCTTTGCTCTGTGTGGTTTGATTGAGCATACATGTCTATGTCTACCTGCGGTTCAGCTTGTGATTTCTGGGCTTAGGCCCGGTGCAGATAATAGTACGAAGTAATAGTGGTGACGGTTGCTGTAGTGGCAGTGGCAGTGGCAGTGGCTACGGTTCAAGGGATGCCTTGCCATGAAGACAACGACATGCACGGTACGAGGTGGCGCCGTCGCCGACGTGATATGCCGATTAATACTATTAGTATGGTGGTGTGTGTGCTCTTTTGCCTACTTACCCTGCCTACTTACCCTGCCTGCCTGCCTGTTTGTAGCCGAGTGCCTCGCAGCTAGTGTCTCCAGACCTGTACTATGTACACCACACATACTACTACTTGGGAAATACCTTTGGGAAATGCAAAACTCAAACAATACTGTTTCATTACGAATATCGTCATTGATGCGCATATGCGCTCAAGGACAACGTGCTATTGCAATAACCCTCTGTACAAAGCCTGTGCAATGCAATGCCGATGCCAATGTATGTGTACACCCGTGCTCTCGTCTCCACACCGTGCTATCCATATGACCAGCTAATATACCTTTTTACAGTGCTTTCTCGTTTCGGGTGCTCCTGGAAAATGCAAAATTAGGAGAGCCTCACCAGATGCAACCACAACGCCTGACTTTCGTAAACTCGCCGGCTTGGCTAACAAGGACAGCTCCCAACCAGGTCATCTACTATCGTACACTTGAATTAAGTAATGGATTGCCTCCACCGATCAATGCTGGCCCTCTTCTGCGGATCGAGCCGAGCTCCCGTGCGCCGATCATCATACGACCGAGGAACAGCCATGACGCGATTCATTGGCATTTGCATTCCGCCCGTGCCTGCGCCCATTCTCATATTTGAAGCCATCGGGTTGTACATTGCGTTCATGTTGGGGTTATTGTATGGATATTGAATCGTGCCAAAGTTGTTGCGGTTATTGTATGGATATTGAGTCGTGCCAAAGTTGTTGGGGTTATTGTATGGATATTGAGTCGTGCCAAAGTTGCCAAAACCGGCCATCGGCCCGCTCGCATTCATTCCCATGTTGGTGGTGCCATTCATCATGCGCAAGTTGGGCATTGACTGCATAGAATGCATCTCGGGCAATTGTGGCGGCTGCAAACCTGTGAATTGCGCTGGAAGCGCTTGCATTTGCTGGTGTTGAAGTTGCTGTTGTGAGTAATCTCCCTGGATGCCTCGGCCAAGGCGTGATTGGTTTGAAACATATGTAGGCGGTTTTCGTTCCACAGCTTGTGGTGAAGGCATCGCCTTTGAATCGGGTTGTTGCGCTTGGATGTGCTCGACTAGTGGCACGCTATTATCTCTGCGATTAAGCAAAAGCGAGACCCTTGACTCTGCCGAGATTAGGCGCTCATCAGTACGTGGTCGGATGGGATTCGCTCGGAGCAGGTCACCCATGCTGGTCTTTGATTTGAGCGAAACACCGTTCCTCTCGGCTTCGGCTTGGAGACGTTTCTTGCGTTGTCCGAGGGTCTCTTCTTTGTCCGGGTCAGCAGGCTCGGAGGTCTTTGAACCTCCAATTTCTTCCGCTGCTATTCCTAGTTGGCCAGCAATGTCATCCGCCAGACTGGAGCGCCCGTCCAGAGCAGCCAATTTAATGGCAGGTGCCGGCTCTTCTTGCACCGGGCTTGGTCGCGTTGGGGGAAAGCCAGGCTTGTGCTCTTCGCCTCGCAATCTAGCTCTTCGGAAGCTCAAAGGCTCGTTTTCTTCAAGCTCTTTCTTCTCCATGAGACCGAGCGGCCTGTTGAGATTGGCGTGATTTTGTCGCTCTTTCTCAGGAAACAGCACGCCCAAGGGCACATCTTCGTCGTCATAGTTTGCTTTGTCAACGGCATCTCGATCTTCCCAGGCGAGCGCTACATGTTTTTGCTTGCGTGATTTCTGCTGCAGCTGCGACACGGCATCCAACTCTAATAAGGTTGAATGCATGCCGGTCGGAAAAGCGTTTGCAGCGGTTCTGTTTCGTAGCTTCTGCTGAGCTTTCCTCAATTGCAATTCTGCTAGCAGTGTCGTTGGTGCACCCAGGAAGCCAAGTTGATGTTGCGGTTCCGCTTCGTCCTCTTCTTCTGAGCCGATCTGCTCGCCTTCAGCATCCAGCTTCGCATCCTCTACTAGCTCATCTGCATCTGGCGCGATTGACCGGTCGGCAGCCTTTTCTAGGTCGTCATCGGGGACGTCAACCTCAGTGTCAAGACTCTGAGATGGGCGGCGGCCTCTGGACGTTGTTGCGCTCGACTTGCGATTGCCCAAGATGTTGCTCAAAGAGCTTGTCCGTTTCTTGTTGATTTCAGACGATTTCCTGTTGTGGCCAGGTTCCCGTCCGTAGACTTCGCGGCCCAGATGACCAGCGATGGGATGGTCGACGAATGCACTCACGGGAGCATGAGCTGCTGCATCAAGAATGCTGTCGAGTGCCATCACAGCAGAACCATGCTTGAGCTGTATTTCACTCCTGGATCCTGGCGTATCGAAAAAGGCGCTTGCTCGCAGCTGTGGAGGAAGTCTGATGGCCCTTCTTGGCGGCTCCTCTTCCAGCTCGGCATCAGTATCCGCATTGGCAAGCCAGGCTGCCGACTTGCGTTGCCCGGTGGGTATTGCATTGAGGGCTTGGGTCCGCCTCTTCACCTGTTGTAACCAGTTATGCTTGGAAAGTCGCTTCGGAAGGTTTAAGATGGCAGGCACGGGAGCTGGGTAAAAAACCATCTTCCCGTTGGGTTGCGATTCACTGAAGACTTTCGAGTCTCTTGCTAGTGGCGGGTGGCTCAGTGAGATGCGTCTGGACGGGTCTTCATCTTTTGGATTTGGAGAGAAGTGGATGCCATCAAAGTCGGTAAACAGATTCTGGGCTTGTCGGTAGGTATCGTTCGACGCTGACGTTCCAGGTCGGTCGTCAACAGAATAGTGAGAGAAGGATCGCTCCTTGTCCGTGGACTGTCTCAGTTGCATGGCGTGACCAGGACGGGCAAGCACCATGGCTGATTCCAATGGCCGACCCTCAAGCTCGGGTTCGGGAAGTGGAAATTTGCGCTGCGAGGTCACGGAACCAATGGGAGATTTCATGAAGCCAGCAGCAGGAAAATATCCTCCTGACCGAGCAGTAGCGTTAACCCCAATGATCGAATTCGACAGTGAAGTAGAAGTGAACTGTGTGCTGCGAGTTCCTGAGGCTGAGCGTGCACGCTGTCCCCGGTTCATCCTCTGGAGCTCTTCGTCTATGCTTGAAGCCAAGCTGATTCGTTCAGCGCTATCTTCCAAGGCCCGGACATTCTTCACATAGGCACCTTGTAGAGACTGCAGATCGGGGGTAGGGTTATGAAGAGGCAGGTGGCGACCGATGGAGGCAGTCCTGACGGGAGTATCTTCCTTCGTCCTTGTCGAGTTTGGGGCTGCTGCCATACGCTGAGGAAGCCGAGGGGTGATTTGTGCTTGTTCATAGTCATCGTCCTCCACCAGGTCGTAGGATTGGGTCGAACGTTGGGAACCGGTCAGAGATTTGTGCACTTCGGCCACCGACTCTCTCTGTTTGGCGGGAGGCTCGTCGACAAGGTCTTCAAAAGCGGCTGACTGAGGCCTATGGGTGACTGCAGGCAGTGTCGGCGAAGGCGTCAAAGCATTTGCACCAATGTGCCACTGGGCCTGATGCCAGTGGGCCTTTTCATGGGGAAGCCTGCTCGACGCCATTCCGGGCGTATGAGGCGACGGCAAGATCCAGATCACTTACTTGGTGCAAGAAACGAGTGGGATTTCATGCTCGTGTGTCGACAACAAACAAAATAAACAATAGGGTTCTGCCAAAACTTGTTGATGCCGTTGATGCCGGGAAACGACTTGCAGCGCGGTTGGAGAAAACGACGGATATTGGTTCGACTTGTCCGCAGCGGTGCGTGCATATTATGGGTGATGAGCATATATACTTATGCGTGTCTCGGTATCGTGCAGGAGCCATCTGCCAATCGCGCTTTCGAGTATTAAAACACCGGCAAAGACTTGGGTGGACCTGCTGAGCTGGGGTAGCCACGGTCGGTCGCTAGAGATAAGCGCAATCAAGTCCCCTAATACGGCATATTCCGTATTATTAGAGCTGCCTCAGGCCCGGCTATCTCTGTACCTGCCACCTGCCACCTGCCACCTGCCTTACAGTAGGATTTGGCGGTTGCGCTGGCAGAGACTGCTACAAGATAACGAGCCAGTGGATAATTGTTATCACGGATCTACCTCGAGTTAAACAGAGAACTTGATAGAGTTGGCATTATATATGCCGAGCCCCCCCCCCAGCTCGAACAACACTATTGAATGTTGCCAGTCTACGGAATACAAGGTTTACCACAGCAGCGGCCACAGCGACATTTCTGGCTGTGCGATGAGAAATGAAAAAGGCCACGACGCCCTTCAGGTATTTGCAGAAAGCAATGGTTATGATGGGAATCACAAATTGGAGAATATGTGTAGAGAGGACAATGTGAACACACCCGACTAGATGGGAGGCACATTATTTACAAAGGCGTGCAAGGGCACTCCCGCTTGGGGCAATCCATGGTCCGAACGAAGTATTCCTTCCGCTCCGTACTATACGAAGTACCTGCTGCCGTGCCTGAACATGAACCGCGGATCTGCCGTGTCCTATCACCTCTTTTGAGTTCGTAAAGCCAATGAGCATTGCAGATCCTTCAATACAAAAACGGTCGATAGGCCGGGTCCCTGCTTTGCGCAACCCTGAAAGGGGGCCACGAAAGACAGGGTGCTCGACATCGACTTACACAGTCAGCACGAGGCACGGAGTACCTGAACGATCCTGAACGATCTTGCGCTCTCAAGCCCAGATGGTCACACTTATTATTCCTTCATGGCTCTGGAAGATGCGTAGCAGGCGTCTCCAACATACGACTGTAGAAGCACAGAGCTGCTCGACATACATCTGATGCTTCATACCCGTGACCCTGAAATTGATCGTACGACTTTGCCAGCCAGGTCGGCAGCATCTAACCTTGTCCTACACCATCTACTCTTCCAACGGCGATTCTCCATATGCCTTGTGCGACGAGTCTTATCTTGCTTGCACTGTGGCTTGCCTTCTATTGACCTACATACCAAGCGAGATTGCCGACGGGATCCCTCTACAGTCTTATCTTGATAACATTTATACGCCAGATTGTCGTTCAAGTTTGAGAAGGCTGGCCGACGAGGCCTTCGGCCAGATTTGGATTATTATCAACAATGCGCGATCAATAATAATACCCCGTGCCCATGGTGCTCACCTGAAATCAAATATCTGTGTCTTCTCACATTCGGATCGGTGAGCTTGAACTTGGGCTGCTGCATCCAGCTAGCTATTGCACAGCCATTGCCTTCGGGTCCGCTCGTATAATGAAATGAGCGCATCAGATGAGTTTTTCTGCTCCCCGTGCGGTGTTGCCAAACCTGAAGCTGCTCATCATGAAACTCCACCACACCACCAAAAGGAGCTAGTCTGTTTTTGGAGAGCACGTCGCCGTGTTCCCCCTCCAAAATGTACTATCAGTTGGCAATTAAGAGAGCAGTCAATTTTCAACCCCTTCTGCCTGTCTGTCTCCACCAAAGTTCTGTAACATCGCTTGTTGATGCCAAGTTCCACTTCCGCTGACAGAATCTCGGGTGGCTTCGGCGACAATTCAAACGTCGACTCAAGGCGAATCGCTTGAGTCTCGAGTCCAACTGATCAGTCGCCAAAATACAGGGAAGGCTGCCTGACCACCTGCGGCGAGCTGCAGAACTAGTCCTCTCGCTCTTCCCATCTTCTCACCTGACTATCTGCCTTTCTAACTATAACGATGACTCCATTGGGCCTTCCACGTACAATAAGGGCACAACTATACTCCAGGTCTCCAATTGTACCTTGGAACTACCCGATTACTCCTCGACTAACTAGGCGACTTGACCAGGTGTGGATGGTCGGCTTCGCACGGAAGATGTCTGTTCAGCCTCGCACCTTTCCAAGTGACGGCTTCGCCACCCTCCCGAAGAATGAGAAGTTCGAGGAGGAGAGACTCATTAGCTATAAAGCTGAAAATTTCTATCCCGTCCAACTTGGCGAGATCTTCGAGTCGAGGTACCAGGTCGTCGCAAAAGTGGGCTTTGGCACAGCCTCCACCGTCTGGCTCTGTCGAGATCTACAGTAAGTCAACTTTCTTTATCTTGTGTTTCTGTGGCACCCTGCTAACTGCTGTTAAGTAAAAACGCTCTAGTTACTCTTAAAGTCTGCATCGTCGGAGAAGATAATCCGCAGGAATTAACCATTTCTCACTATATCAAGTCTATCGACGCGGAGCACCCTGGTAAAGAAAGGCTGCGTGTGTCGTTAGACGACTTCCGTACTAGAGAGGCCCTTATGGATCTCACCAATGCTTAATTTTCTCGACACTAGGCATGACACTAACTAATCTACGAGATCTATTCGAGGACAGGGCTCTTGAAAAGACACTTTTACAGAAATTTTTATACTTAACTGTGACAGGCTTAGACTTCTTACACCAGGCGGGGGTAGTTAGTGCATACAGGTCGGTCCTTATATCCGGGTATATTATAGTAACTAAGAAGTACCCTAGACCTGTCGCCTAATAACATCCTAGTCGGGGCCGACGCTATCGCGATATTTAAGGTCGAGCAGGCCGAACTGGCTAGCCCGTCGCCGCGTAAGGTCTTAGCGGATCGCACTATCTATCTTTCCTATGCTATGCCAACGACCTACGATCCACCAGTTATTACCGATTTTGGCGCCGCTCGTTTAGGAGATCCGGGGCAGAAGCACTCTGGCGACGTTATGCCAGGGGTTTTCCGAGCGCCTGAGATTGTTGCTGGTATGGAGTGGGACTCGAAGATAGACATCTGGTCTGTTGGAGTCATGGTACGTACTACGGCGCTCTAAGATTTTATGTATCACTTTTAACACATCTATAGATTTGGAGCCTGTTCGAAGGCGGTAATCTCTTCTCTGCCGTCAAGGATGGCCATCTAAACGATGAGCTCCACTTTGCTGAGATGGTCTCTCTTATGGGACCCCCACCAAAGCAGTTTTTGCAGCGTAGCGATCGATGTCGTCAGTACTGGGACTCAGAAGGTAAGAGCTCCCAGTTCTAATCGGTGGTCTATACCTCTCGGAACGGCCTCACTAACGATCAAAGGTAACTGGATTGCTGTAACACCGATTCCTGACCAGACTCTTGAGTCGCGCGAGACACGTCTGCAGGGGAAGGACAAGGAACTGCTTCTCGCCCTCGCGCGCAAAATCTTGTGCTGGCTTCCAGAAGAGAGGCCGTCGGCCGAGGACCTTTACGATGATGATTTCCTCACTCAATTTGCACCTAAGGATCAGCTAGGTGCCCCATGAGCACTAGAGAGTTCGTTATGCTGTAGAGAAACAGGCCTTCGAGCGTGTAAGGAGTGTCCCGCCATGCTTTTATCGCATTTCTGGAACTATGTGAAACATCGGATTGAGCATCACTGTGGATGCCGTGAGTGCGATGAAGATTTTATTGATGATAATAACCTGGTTATGGTCGGTCACGAGAGTTGAGCCTGACCAAAGACAGAAGCAGCAGCTAATGGTGAGGCTAGCACCGACCGGATTCTGAGCGGGACACTGCTGATTTCAAGCTCTTCATGAAGCAGTCAGGCAGAAACTCAGTCTCGCTACAAATGGAAATAGGGTAGGATGAGGAGGACATTGCGCTCGAGTAGCCAGGGGCATGTAGCCAGCAAGCTGAAGCATAACTTCTCTACCACGTCGTCCCATCGAGTTCTTTGTCATGTTACCGTCTACATCCCTTCTACACCATCCTTGCTCATGTCTTCTGTAAAGGTGACGCGGGCCCTGGGGAAACCCAATGCGTGCAGCTCGATCGTCCGCAGTAGTAGATCACATGCTCGCCTTTCTCGAGCAGAAGGTTTCTTTCCATCCTACCGCTGTAGTCCTCGACGCAGCGAGGATATCAAACCTCGCACCGAAGTACCAGAGTCAAGGACGATGGCAGGAGGCGGAAGAGCTCCTTTTTTTTTTGTGCAAGTGATGGAGAATCGCAAGAGCAAGCTAGGGGCGGACCATCCACCCCTCTACGCTGGACCGCATGGCCAACCTCGCATTGACGTACGGGAACCAAGGACGGTGGTGGCAGGAGGCTGAAAAGCTGTTTGTGCAAGTGACGCTTCCTAGCACTGCCTCCCGCGCGCCCCACACCATTCGTTGTCCCTTTTCAGGCTTGTACTAGTTCCAATCATGCTCCCAGAGGGGGACAGACAATGTGGGAAAAATTGCCCTCGACGATCA
Organism: Incumbomyces lentus; assembly: GCA_017656005.1. Classification (NCBI taxonomy): domain Eukaryota; kingdom Fungi; phylum Ascomycota; class Eurotiomycetes; order Chaetothyriales; family Trichomeriaceae; genus Incumbomyces; species Incumbomyces lentus. The sequence goes on from JACJVT010000002.1 coordinate 3,805,813, forward strand.
TCCAAGTTTTGCCCGCGCTTGGTTCTCCAAGACCGCCAACATCTTCTTGAACTCGGCGTCTTTGTCATTGGCATTCGTATCAAATGAGGCAGTCTTACATACTCGCGCAATGCTGGACTTGTAGCTTGAGTCGAATTGCTAGGCTGCAGATCACTATCGGATTCAGTACTCACAGCACGTGGAGCCCTTGATGAGATCACATTGAATAGCTCCTCATTACTCATCTGCCTGAAGGCACCATAGCCACAATGTTTGAAGGCGCAGCTTAACGATAGAAGTATCGTATTATAGGGGTCCAAAACAGTCGGCAACTCTGACCAGTCTGACCACTATAATGGAGTACCCGATCGCCCGGTCACAATGTTCGGTATCTCTTTGGGTGTTCCAGCTCCCGTAACTCTTACTGCGCCCAAGGCGCTCACTCCGCCCTCGTGTTAAAGCCCCCATTCATCGCTTCTCAATGAGTTGTTTCAGCATATTGATCTGCTCCTTGCATTGTTCTTCCTGTCGAGTTACCTGTTCCTTGTATTGTTCTTCTTGTCGAGTTACCTGTTCCTTACTCTGTCTCTGCTGCTCGGCTAATTGTTTTTGTAAACTCTGTATCACATTTTTGAGTTCAGCGGCAAGCCCACGACGGCTGCTAGATTTCTTGAGGCCTTCATCTTGCGACTCGAGTCCACTGAAGTCCTCCTGCGAAGCCTGGACACTGATATCGTCAAATGTAGCAGTTAGCCCAAATGACTGTGCGGCAGGATCGGATAGTGTATCAATCGTACTTTTTAGGCGTTCCAAGAACGGCAACGCGAACATTTGGCAAACATTCAGCGTGAATTGCTTCTGAACATGGTCGATTGCCAACAAATGCTCTCGATACATGGAGATGACGATGGCATTCTAAACTTGGGAATGAGAACCTTTGGCTTGTACTTGATCTCCATGTCGGAGGTCGCCGGTGTCTTGGAGGTCGCCAGTGTCTTGGTGGTCGCCAGTGTCTTGGTGGTCGCCAGTGTCTTGTATTCGATCCCCACGTCAGTGGTCGCCAGTATCTTCGAATAGATACGCTTTGGTAGCCGGGAGAAAATGTTCCTCCAGGGTGTCCAAATTGAAACACCTAAGTAGAACGATCTTGCAACCGAGAAGATACAATTCTAGATAATATACGAAGTACCTGCAAAGGTGATGAGTGAGAAGAGGATGAGTGAGAAGAGGATGAGTGAGAAGAGGATGAGTGAGAAGAGGATGAGTGAGAAGAGGATGAGTGAGAAGAGGATGAGTGAGAAGAGGATGAGTGAGAAGAGGATGAGTGAGAAGAGGATGAGTGAGAAGAGGATGAGTGAAAAGATGATGAGTGTTGCAAGTAACGCGGGACGCGTAGGGGATTATAAAGAGGGACTAAAGCTAGTTTGCACCTTCCGTTTGCACCGTATCAGTACCATAAGTAAGTATCCAAGAAGAACACAATTGCCCCCCCTCAAAAAAGACGAAGTCGTCCGCGACTTCATCACCTTTATCCTGTCGGAGAGCAGTGTTACAAGCATCTCATCGCGCTCTGGGGCCCTCCCCGAGAACGGGCGCAAGGGCCGCGCACGGCGACCGCGAGCCCACTGCCTTACCATTGCGCTGACGTGTTTCACATGCATGCCGATCGTTGGATTTCTCGACTTTGCTTGCATCAGGTGTTGGCCTGGAATCATTGTGCCGTTTGCTCGAGCTTCTGAGTATGCGTTCAGGATTTGCGGGCGGTCGGGCGAAGAGATTGGTGGCACTGGTGGAGGTGTTGCTGGTGCTGGCGAAGGTGATGAGGGTTACAGTCCGGTCTGGTCGCTAGATGTGGTGTCCGCACCCGTGGCTTCATCTGTGAGGTCGATAAACTTCTCTAACGGGATCCTTCGTGGAATATGGCGCATGGGACGTGCTGGAGTGCCTCCCACGCAGACGATGAGAGGCAGGAGTTATGGTGTTGCCGTTCAAGTGATGACCATTTTGACCACTTTGCGCGCCGTGGCTTTGAGGCGACAGCAAGGGAGGCGCATTCATGTCGTACAGCTTGCTCGTGGGCAAGTGGAACGGAGATGATGTGAGCGACGACTACTGCTTGAAACTAGGGTAGCATCGGGAGAATAGCGGCTTGCAGCATTGAGGTCGGAGTTAGGCTCCTCATCCAACTCCTGGATTTCCTTCTTTCTGCTGCCAACACTCCCATGCGTGCGCCTTGTTTGTATATCCCGCCAAGTCTCATCATCAAGTGGCTCACTCTTGAAGACACGAGGAGCTTCGGGACCCGTGAAGCTGTCCAGGAGATCCCCAAGATCCGGTATGCTACGGCGAGCGTTACCATTGTGTTGGGTCCCCTCAGCAGCGCGGACAGCTCTACCTCAGGCCTTGACGGTCCGGCGGGCCTACATTTAAGCGGGGGATATGGATATGGGCTGACTACATTCCCTGGCATAGCTGCTGCTACCATACTGTGTTGGCGGTCTTCGTCTGATGGCCCTCACCTGCTCTGGCGTTTTACATCCTCCTGGAAAAGGAGAGAATATTGGCAGTACCACGGCGACAAAGCTCTGGAGTATGGCATTAAAGGCATCAGTATTATGATTTGTAACTGGTTACTGGACCATAATATTGGCGGGTCTGATCTGATGGCGAAGGAGCCCACTGGAACGTGAAGGAGTGTATCTTTATACCTATGGAATTGATCAGCGGAGGCGGTTTTCCCGGGCTTGTGGGTATGAATTTCAGGTCCAGGGATACTACCGTAGCCGGATTGTTCTCTGTGTATTTGATTGGGTCAGCCACAGTTAATGATGGTAGTCGTGCTATTCTGGCCTCGAGGCGACCAGTATCGTAGCGGGAAGTAAAGATGTAAGTATTTAGAGCGGCCTGACGCGACCTTCACTTTTAGCTAGATCAATTCACTTTCCTTGAATTATTTCACAGAGATAAATGAGGAAACTTAAAATAGGTACTGAAAGCATCCTTCAAGGCTACCCAGCAAGGGTGGACACGTGACCAAAGTGCCCTCTGATGCACGGAGGCGGTGCCACGGGGAGGAGATGGTGAATGGGGAGCGAGAAGGACCCATTCGCTAAGTAGAGCAGGTGTGTCCCACGGTGGCGGTGACCAAACAAGGGGGAACTTCTTTGTGCCCATCAATGGTTAAATATCGGTTCCACTTTGAATGGTTCCATCCAAAGTGGCACTTCCGACGATTAACCGCCGGCCCACGCGGGGTCATAGGGGCTCAATAGGCCAGGCTCTTTTAACAAGGCTGAAGTTTTGGCTGCGGCGACTCGGTTTCTCCTCGACCACTTTTGATTTCCCCTACCAAGAAGTCCCAATTCTCTACCACATATCGCGGTATGATGCGAGGTCAAAGGGTAAACGGCCAACGTATACTCCCTTCGATAAGCTCTGAAGCGGCGATGGATCTTGTTTGCGTTTGTCCCGAAACCAAGCAGGCGGCTACGTGCCTGTTTTGTTCACACCCTGCAATCGGTGCCTATTCACGGAAGTTGCATTTGGTGAAGGAAGGAAGTTTCTAATTATGGGTAGTTGTCAGAAGCCAATCCGCGGCAATTTGTCCCAAGTGCCATCGACGAGAAAACAACATCAGTTACCACTTTCACCAGCTGTGTGCGGATGCAGTTAACAAGGGGTGCTCGGCAATTAGAGAAGGTGAAACCAGCCTGGAATCTACGACCTCCATCCTCTTAAACAGTACAAGGGCGTTGGTGCCACCACATGCGACTACGGATGATAATACAGCGATCTATTTCGACCACCTCTTCGATGAACCAATCCAGGCAGTGATAGGAAACCGATTTCCACTAGAGCTGCTCAAATGCTCCCCCCCCCGAAATCCAATGGCTTATCTGCAAATATTTAGCTCCGTTTCCCGAGCTTGTCGCAATAGCGCAGACAGAAAGAGTGCTTACATTGGTCGATGAGCTCAGTCGAATCCGACCAGATGCGACTCACATCGAGGGCATAGCTCCCGGGAAATTGCTATACCTAACGTTTAAACATTTTGGAGGCATCCGGTACCTTTCCAGCATTAGAGAAGGAAAAGAACATCTGAAGAATGGCCAATTGCTCAAGATTTCTGGCACAGGCTTGATTGTTTACAGGGATGATTTCGCCATCCTCGATATTTACTGTGCGGACAATAAAGCTTACACGCCAAAACTCCAGGAGCGTTCTGTATATTACTCAACTATTGACTTCGGAAAGTCTGATTCGAAAGGAATAGCTTGCGTGGCATATTCTGACGTAAGTACGGTCAAGTGGCTGTCCCTAACAACACTAACAGATACAGGGACTTTTCCTAAGAACGTTGGTTTCCGCTTTAAAGAAGTCACCTACAACATCTCCTCTGATAGAATGGAACACGCCATTACCGCCGATGCAGAATAGCACATCGTTCTCCATTGCTCTACCCGACTTGCGCCTCGGCGTAATTGAGCGCCGTGATTACCATAATTTAATAAATACTACGGGAATATCTGCGGTTGTCCGAAATGGAAAGACAGTCGGTATTTATGCCCATCGGCAGGATTCAGATCAGCGTAACTTCAAGTTATTTGCTACAAAGTTCGATCAGCTCTTTCCAGAGAGTACACTAATCTTTATGTTCTTTCCAATCGCGCATCAAGAACGGATACGTGCCGTTGGCCTCCGTAGGCTCAAGGATGTTAGGTTCCTAGCATGTTGTCCCGTTATCTAGGTATGTTGCCTCTATAGCCACTTTTCCGCACTGCAGCAAAACCTAACTGATAAAGGTTTCTACCGACCACGGAAGGACCTTTACCTTTGGTCCGAAAGTCTAGGCATCCTCCGAACGCTCCTTTGAGTACGAAGTTGTGCGACCTAATGCCGATGACGCAGTTGAGGGCCTGTATCACTCCCCTGTCAGTCGCAATGCACCAGCTTTCGAGGAAGTTGGTGTGTTAATACCAGATGACTACAGCAGAATGACGGGAAGCAATATCTACCCCACTATGGATATACTATGCCCTCCTTTCGGTGCCCCAAACCTGGATTGGAGTTTGAGTAGGGCCTGTATTGACGGCGCCGCAGATTTGCAACTTTGCAGGGCTGGTGCAACAGAGGATAGGTGCTTGGGAGTATTGCTAATATACACAAATGGTTACAGGGAGTGTCTAGGACAAATTCGTTTCGACAAGTACTTGTCTGAGCCGATCAAGGTGCAGGATTGTTACTTCCTTAACCAGATGACTAATCGGACATCATACGTCTCGATTAGAGCGCATTCTCCACCTGACAAAATGGAGCTAGAGCAAGGATGGGCCAAATTTCCTACTCATGGGCACCTAGTGTGGTGGTTCGGCCCAAATGGCAGCACCATTTCACCAGAATGAATCGGAGAACGATGCATCTGCAAACCAGTTTGCTCCAGATGGTTGTGCCTCTTGGGGAGAAAAATATCATGTTGCCGTTCGCATCGGAAACGAGGCAGCAGCCCTTTTTACAACTCAATGAGCACTGTGATTCATTTGTGATTGCTACCTAACAAAACAAAACGAGAGAAAGGTAAATGAAAGGTGGTCCTTGAAGGCTAACAGTTATTATTACAATGGTTCAGGGGCTTTTTTCGCTGGAACGCCATAGCGGCGCATTTAGATGAATTGCCGTGATGGGCGGACGGATAGACAATCGATGCCAGTGGTGTTATTTACATATAGCATCGCGCCTCTCTTCTATGAGCGCTTTTACTCTACACAAAATCCGAATTGCAGTGCCTTATTCAAGGAAAGTCTCCCGTGAAGGCATTAAAATCTTCCAACGGTTCGTTTAACACTTGTAATTTACCAACCTCTTCTAACCAGTTGCAGATGTGCGAAAAGAGAATGGGTCATTGGGCGCAATGCGGTCATAATTGTTTCATGGATTTCCTACGTTGCAGAACATCGCTTGGCCGTCCTGATGGGGCCTCAGCCACGGGCAACATGTGGGACCTTCCGCAGAGTCTCGATGTGCAAGATAGGAACCAGAAACACCACCTAATAATATTAGTTCGGGCCGGTTCCATGCGTTAGCTTGTTTAGGGCCTGTTCGGAACGATCATTAGCAACTAAAGTCCTAAACAGGCCCTAAGTCTTTGGAGTCCGCGACCAAGGGTACCTTAAAATTGGGGCACCCAAACAAGCGGTGTCGGGTTTTAATGTAATAAGTCTAACTGCCTATAACTTCTTCTAAATTATTCTATCACATTGACATTTCAAGCCTTCAGTTTCGAAAATGGGCGGTAACTTGATATCCTTCGAAAGACCAGTCAGAGTTATAATTAGAGCTCACGAACATTGGCACAACGACTATTTGAATATTATAAAAGATTGGTTTCGGTTCTGTAGTGACGACAATCCTAAGCCCTGGCCAGAAAAGCGTTATTTCCACCTCTCCGATATTATTAAGCGACGCTTTCACATTATCGTTGATATGAATATACGTGGTTGGGAGGGTGATTCAATGGATGATCTGCCATACGAAATATACCGATTGTATAAGCCCGACCCTAGCGACTCGTAAGTCTTACTAAACAAATCTAGAACACTTTCATTGATAAACCTAGGAAATTCGTTCGTCTCGATCCTAATAAACAAAAGGAGTGGTACAAATTCGCTAGAGAATTTACAAGCGGAATATCGTGGGGCAAAGAATAATGGTAAGGATGTCCCAAAGACATCCCGACAGGGGCTGGCAAAAGGTATCTATATAGGGACAACTCGTGCAATACGAGGCCAATAATATGTATTTCTGTAAAGCGAACAACTGTCAGGATCCAGGACCCCTGATAAGGTATGAGGCTTGGCGGAGTATTTGGCTATATAGCTGCAGTAGAGATCAGCTCTTAGATAGCTCTCCAAGCGTTGAATCGCTGTCTATAGGTTGGCCACGTTGGCCCGAGGTAGAGAAACAATAGACACCATAGTAGCACTAGGATGGGACCGGCAGTGATTCACCTCGGATACGTGCTATCGCCTCGGCGGAGGCTTTCGACCTTCACGATGTTGAAGTGCAAGATTATCTGATTTGGCAAGAGTCACGAGTTTCCGGTGAGAGGTACAAAGAGGATCTCCAAAGCCTGGCGATGAAATCATGAACTAGCTTTCTGAAGGCCAGGCATCAGAGGCCGTTGGAAAAATGAGGGGTGATACGTGGGTTTACGAGCGAGGACGAGCACGGGGACGAGGTAAACACCTTAAGGACTAGGATGCTAGACACGCCGCCACGAGTTCGTGCTTTCTCTTATTCCAGGCACATCTAACGCTCTCGAAGATACCAAGGATCTTGTGTCCTTGTCTTTTCGCCGTAGAAGTTCGCCGAATCCTTATGTAAGCTAAAATTTATATCATTTCCTAGTGGCCACTCTATCATCCGAGCCTCGGTTCGCACGTGCCCACATCCGCTCCGAGACGGCAAGATTTCACTCAAGACTCCGCATGATTCCGCGGCTTAATAAGGGATGGTAAGCCTATGACTCGACGCAGAAGAATTTCTCAGAAACATATTACTATACTTGTGTTGCCGCATCAAGCTTGATTAAATCTGTATACATAACACTATCACTCCTATCAGACCGGAGTCACTGTCAATTAATACGTACAAGTTACTAAGAAAGAGGCAGAGGGAATATCTCATCATCACACAGCAAATCAAATTGTTTGTCTTGAAAAATCCACACATAGAAAATATCGCCAGCAATAAGCAACATCGATTTCTTGACATACGGCCACAAGTCATAGATCAAACACTCCCTACGCCAACATAGGATACACGCGCTTGGCAAGGTCCTGACCATGGCAGTCGCGCAACTAGTAACAAGTCCCTCGTCGGGAACATCACTGCAATCGAGTTCGCCAAAAACCAACGGGACTACGTCCACTAGCGACACCGACTACAACCCCGAGTTGTTCGACTCGATTGCGTCGTGTATAGAATCTTTCCGCCGCGGCGAATTCGTCATAGTGCTGGATTCACCGTCGCGAGAAAATGAAGGCGACCTCATTATCGCCGCTTCCAAAATCACCCCTCAGCAAATGGCATTCATGGTCCGACACTCCTCGGGCATCATCTGCACTCCTTTATCGCATTCTCTGTGTGACTCGCTAGATCTACATCAGATGGTCGCTCTATCGGAGAATGCAGATCCGAACCGAACAGCTTACACGGTCTCCGTGGATTCAAATCACGAGACCGTAACTACGGGCATATCTGCGTACGACCGTGCGCTTACGTGTAACGAACTTGCACGGAAAGGGGCGCAGCCAACTGACTTTCGAAGACCAGGCCACGTCTTCCCACTGAGGGCGCGGCCCGGAGGAGTGCGGCAGCGGATGGGACACACTGAGGCAGCGGTCGAGTTTTGTAGATTAGCCGGGCTGAGGCAGGTAGGTGTTATCAGTGAAATCGTGGAAGCGGGAGTGGAGGTAGAAGGAGCAGCAGAGCTGAAAGGTGGAGAGAGCATGTTGAGAAGAGATGGTTGTCTGGACTTTGCTCGGAGATATGGCTTGAGGATTTGTACTGTGGAGGCATTGAAGGACTATGTGGAAAAGACGGAAGGTAAGCTAGAACTGAATGGTCTGCATGGCATATGAGAGCAGTACCAGAGAGCTCGCAGCTGTGGTGTCAAGGCTACAAGGCGAAACCCTTTTTCTCCCAGAAAAAGAGTCCTCGAAAGCTACATCTGCAGAATCGACAGCGGAGAGGAGGATAGATACTCGACAAGACCATCATGTAACAAAAAACCTTCATCAATCGAACTCAGCTCATGTTCTTGCTTGTCAGTGTCTACATGATTGCCCCCGGAACATCGCAAGTCCGACTGTGCAAGCCGACCCAACCGAGTAGCCATAACATGGTAGCCAGGAGTTTCCAGCAATAGTACGACCAAGCCTTGCATGGCCGCAACCTACAAAAAAATTTATGCACGATCCTGCAGGGCCTGGCCACCGTAAAGGCCAAAGCCGATGACGCCACCTGCGCCCGCCCAACCCTGCCACAACTGCGTTTTCGACGTTCGCTAGTAATCTGAAATCACCACCACTGGCACGCAGAACTATTTTTAGACCTCCGCTCTCTGCTAACGTTGAGCGGCGAATTTATTCCTGGTAAATACCCCCTCTCCCCCAGGTGGCCTGGGGAGGCCGGGCTGATCCGGCACACTATTTGAAGCAAGTGCTTACTTTCTCGTTAGTAACGGCCTTGATCTTTTTATCTTTACGTTTTGAGCGTGGCGAGTGAATACGGCACCGGGCACTGATGAAGAGGTGGTGTAGGGTCGCAGTTCAATCGGTCGTGTGTGTGGTTTGAAATGATGTCGGTGCGTGGAGCTGCGAAGATCACTGCTACGTCGACGCTGTATATAGACTTGCTTCTTTATTTATGGATTGGCTTGGCTTGGCTCTTGAGCGTATGGAGCGTCTCTGAGCATAGACTATGGAGAGGTGAGAAAATATTCCCAAGGAAGTTTGCGTGGCGTTAGCTTTTCACGGTTCTTAGTCGTGGAGTGTTTGGGCTCGGACATTGGCAAGCAGCACCAGTGTTTTACAGAGCAGAACGTCTTTTTTCAGAGGAGGTCAGTATGGGCTCTGACAAGGGAGACGATGGAAGTTCCAAGACTAGCGAATGGAGGGTGCTCACGGTTTGGGTAGTCCTGCCGCTGTATGTGCTCCGTCCCACCCACAGACTGCATCATCAGGCCTGTTGCATAATCTTGCAGGTGTGCTTTATGCTTTGCTTTTTCCTTGCAAATGTTGGAAGGGGCCGCGGCCAGACGCTGCGCTAAGGCCCAACTGCTGTTTCTGAATCCGCACTCCTGTGTGCTACGTTCGGGCAGATTGTGGATGTTATGCATGGGAGCTGAGCGCGAGCTATTCGGCAGCGCAGCAGCAGAAGTGCAGGCTTGAGAAGCAAGATTCACATTCCCTAATTTGTGCTGGGCAGAACAATCGTGTTGCCTATTGAGGCTTTGTACGAGGCGGCAATACTCAGCTGTGGTAAGTGGCTGAACGGACACGGTGCCAAATTGGGACTTGGGTGGTCTAGAAGTAGGCGAGGGGGCGCCACACTTGCTTTAATAATAATATTAAATATTATTAGGGAAGTGGCCCCAGATTTGCAGCGTGACTAGTGTATTTATTTACCAGCTTAGGCTTGGGTCGTCAGGCTAATCCAGGTGCATGGCTCCATATCGAAAATCCACCACGCCGAGTTGTGACCTAGCGACATTATTAGTATGATAGGGCGTCGAAGTCGTTGGTGGGCTGTGCGGATTGGCAATGTCAGACAGTACTGTGTCAGAGCAATAATATGCAAGACCCAGGCCTTTCTGACCGAAGTGGGCATACATTTCATACTCCATTTTCAAGGTCGATACTAGTACCGGAACTGAAGGGGACGAGTACGACGACAATCTTTCAGCATCATACCATTGCACATATCCTCTTCCTAGTGGAACTATCCAGGGCGGTTCATTCACTCTTTTTCGAAGCCGCGTGCTCCTGGGCAGTCGTGGTGGAAAATTTGCACAGCCAAGTGTAATTCAACTTCGCTCTTCGTCATTGCCCCACGACGACGATTTCCACTGTGACATGAGCCTGCCAATTCGTGGGACAGAATACCGATCACCTTCAACACACAACTTGTTGCTGAAACGAGGCAACAATGCAAGCAAACCGGCGGTGATTGGGATCGCTGCAACCGCCACGGTGCTAGTTCTTCTTATCATAGGGGGTCTGCTCTTTTGTTTCTTCCGACGACGAAGAAGGAAGAGGCTTTACCACCAAACTGATGAGTTCCATATATACGGAAAGGATTCGACAAGTCTCGGGAATCGGACGAGTAAGGCGCCATTGATAGGACAGGATGACCACATCCACCCAGACGAACACGAAGGTAGCCCCGTACCTCGGTATAATCAAGATGATGACGTGCCATCTATCGCTCCAAGCATACCTCGTCGAACTTTGAGCGTGTCGACAGCTCGCTCATCGCCACCATCCTACGCAGCGGCAGTGCGATCGTTGGTGGGATTAAAGTTAGGCACCGAACGCGATGGCGGTACGGTACGCAGCAGCCACCGGTCGGGGCCGAGTCAAGGCGGGTCAGACGGTCTAAGGCCGTTGTTGTTGGTGAATGGTCGACAGGGCGATGAAGACGCGAACGACAAGTCAAGGTCACCCTCACCCGAGCCGGCCGAGGATGGGAGTAGCAGCTTACCAGTAATACCAAGAAGACCTTCAGGAATGCCAAGAGCGGAGAGCCGTTTCAAGGAAGAAGATGTTGACATGTGAAGTTGAGGAAGGCACACATCAAAAGAACGGCGGTAACTGCAAACGGCCGAAGAAGCTCAAACTTTCCATACCAGCCTTGAAGAGGCCATCTTGCTGGCTCACACAAGTTACAGATTGCCACCGATTCTCGTTGTTGCATAGCATAGCAACCGTGAAAGGTGGTGGCAGCAGTAATTCGAGCATATCTGGATTCGCCGCCATGACGCAGGCGTGAAAATGATTTGGCGACTGACAAGATTTCCACAGCATTTGTCAGGGTCTTGTATGCCTGGGATTGGGTCTGAATGATCGTAGTCCCTGATGTCTGTATCTCTAGGCCTGCAGTGGGCCACGAACACACGGGTGTTGACTGGAAACCATGTTTTCGATTGAGTCTCTGCAGGCGAGCGAACCTTGCGTAGAGAAGTTATTTTCCTTTTTGACGTAGAGCGGAATAGTCTCTAAAGAGACCAGCCATATGCTTATTAGTTTGTTTTGTGGATTGACGATTTTTCCTGACCTTTGCCTTTGTCTTGGCCACTGCCTTGTTCTCAGCGACTTGACCCGCAGGTGTACGTCTAGCTTGAATCAAGGCTCGAATTACATCGTCCTTGGGCGGCAGAGGTATGCCCATCCACAAATCAACAAATTCCCTGTCCAATGGAGCAGAGAGGGTAGGATCATCGGCGAAAATGAGGCGTGGTGTATTGTCTTTCTTGTTTCGCAACACCACAACCTTGTGTTCAGTCTCTAATTTATCAATCGAAGATTCGCAGTCCGGCCAACCTTTCTTCAGTTTGGGAAATTCAAGGCCAACCAACTCCGACTGGGCCTGAAACCAGCTTATCATCTCCTCTGGCGACCGAATCGGGTAGGGAGGTTTATAGCGATAAGTTTTGTGCAATTCATTGACGGCGATCTCGGGATCTCTATTCATGAAGATCTTGAACACTTTGACAAGATTGTGGTCCTCGCGCTCGGTCGCGTTGAAGACAAACTTGATCACATCGTCCCATGGGAGCGAAGAAGGAAACTTGTCTTTCAGCCGTTCGAGGGCATGTTGAGACTGAGTTTGCGCTTTAGCAATGGCAGGATCTCTAGTGCCTAAAGGCATGACGAAAGATACCACACTTCGCAGACCCGAAGGTAAAGGGACGAGTCGGGAGGGTGGAGGAGGATCAGAAGCAGGACGGCAAGGAACAAGGATTCGGGTTATTGAAAGAACCTAAGTTACATCAAAATTGGCATGGGAAGAATGGGAGACTGTTCCCAGTCAGGTCAGACGTCGCATTGAAACGATGCTTGATACTTCTTGTACCAAGTCATTGGGAATGAAAGGACAGAAACCCTAGCCACTATGGTATAATTCGTACTTCGCGCTGTGGGTGCCTTGACGCCTGAGAATAGTGCCGTAACTAGGAGGGTAAGTGGGTCTTGTCGCGCTAACTTAGTGATGCTTGCGGCAGGTGCCAGGTGCGTAGAACGCGGCTGCCGTTCTCGAGACCGTGCAGTGGCACCGACCGTGGTCTTTCCATTTGATCAGCACCTTCCCTTCTTCTCTGAACAAAGTCATTCATTACGTATTTCCCTGTGAGATCAGCTAGTGTATCCCGGCGCATTCGCAACGCCTTCTCGACCCTGAAATTAGAGCAGGCATATTCATTTCATGTTCGGCGCAAGCAGGTATCCAATTTGTCCCTCACAACCTCTACCCATCGAGTCGCTTCCACATTGCCGCCATGGCGGCCGACATTGATGTGCGCACAATCGCCATCTTTGCTTCTGTCCCTGAGTCGACCGTCAACACCATCCTCGCTGAGCCGACCGCAGATTTGGTCCAGAACTTCCTGCAAGGCCTGGGAAAGAAGGCAAAGCACTGCGATGAGGTCAAAGCCCAGAAGACGAAACTAGAGGTCGAGCTCGAAACAGTCGTAAGGACCAATGAGTCCAAGACGAAAGTGCTGCAGAACTCTCGCGACAAAGCTTTGGCCGACGTCAGCAAATTGAGAGAAGACTTGCAAACTGCAGAGTCGACTCGAGCTCGAGCTCACTCCGAGTTGGAACGAATACAACAAAACATCGAGTCTGAAGCCTCGGACACTGCTAATCTCAGGAACAGAATAGCCTCACTGGAGACGTCGCACCGTGACACGCTTTCCTTACTTGACTCCAAGTCGAAAGAAGTCGATCGATTAGCACAGGACGTGACAAACGAACACAAGAAGGTGGTAGATTTGCGACGCGACCTTTCCAAGCTTGAGCAAGAGAAACAAGATGCTTCGTCCGCTGCCACGAGTGCTCGATTTCGACAGGCGAGTCTCGAGCAAGAGCTGGAACTTCAGAAGAAGAACATCGATTGGTACGAGGATGAGCGAAAAATCAAGAATGAGGAACATCAAAAATTCCGTAGAGAGAAAAACGCCAGGGTTGCCGACTTGCAACGATCCTTAGACCAGCAAATCGAACAGACCGACTCGCTCCGACGATCAGACAACGCACAAAGGGCACAATTAGAGGATTCCGCGGCCAGAAATGAGGACTTGCTAAAGCAACTGGAGAAACTGCAGCAAGAGCAGGTCACCGAGGCAGAATCTCATCGTGTCGAAGTGGACGATCTAAAGCGGCTAGTCGACCTTCAAAAGGCATCTGCCGACACTGCCAAAGCTCGCGTCGAAGAACTCTCGACCGCCCTCGATGAGGCTCGCGAGGACGCCTCCGACGAGATTGGCAGAATCAGAGCTGAAGTCCAAGAAGAGCACAACAATCTTCAGGCTGCCGAACAGCGTGTGGCAGAACTCGAAGCCACGGTTGCAACCCTTGAAGCTCAGCACCTCCAATCTCAAAGTCGCCCTGTGACGCCTCTTGGCGGAGCCAACGGTCCGCTTCCGACCACGCCTGCACGCCCTGGAACTCCACTTGCCTCTTTCACTCCGCGCTCTACTCATCGATTCAAGAATAGCATGACCACCACCCAAATGTATGCAGAGTACACCAAGATCGAAAAAGAGCTAGCCAACGAGAGAAGAGCCAACAGACAGCTCCAAGAATATGTCGACTCGATGCTAGAGAGTCTGGAAGCAAGCAAACCCCAGATTGACGAGTTGCGCGAAGATCAATCTCGACTTCAGAATGAGGTGGTCGAGATGTCTCAGCTGGCGGATGAGGCTAAGCAGCAACGCGATGCTGCAACAAAAGAAGCACAAATCCTGCAAGGTCAGCTTGACAAGACAAGAACCGAGGTCGGAGAAGCACAACAGAGGTGCCGCGACCTAGGCTCTCAAGTCCGGCGCCTTCTACTCGAGCAACAGGCTGGTGCTCTCAACGATGTCGAATATGACCGACTTGTCGCAGAGCTGGAAGATGTTAATCGACGTGAGATGGACCACTTGTCGAGCGCTCAGCAAAATGTCAACCGATATCTGATCAAGTTCCGCTCGATAGCGGAGCTGCAATCACTCAATGAGACGCAGCTCGGAACTATCAGGAACTTGGTCGCGCAGTTGGAAAGCCGAGAATTTCGAGCAACGCAACAGAAGTATGAGCAGCTCGAAAAGGACCTCCAAGCCGCAAATACTAGGATCAATGACTACCAAGGAGAAATTGAGCGAATGGTTACACAAACCAAGTCCTTCGTCAAGGAGAGAGACATGTTTAGGAGCATGCTAACACGACGAGGTCAGCTCGATCCAACTGACTTTTCGCGATCCCTGCCGGCAGGTGGTCCGGCTACGTCGTTGGGTGCTGAACGTGCTTCTCCCGTTCTTGAGAACGATCTGGCTAAACTTCTGAAGGAGTTACAAGCTCAATACGACACCTTCCGACGCGAAGCAACAACTGACACAAATTCACTAAAGAACCAAATAGCGGAGTTGTCAAAACGCAATTCAGATCTACAAATGGAGGCAAGTAAAAGCCTAGGCCAACTCACAGCATCGACACAGCGGTATGAGATGCTGCAGGCAAACTATGCGACACTCAAAGTTGACCACCAGGAGCTGCAAAAGCGCTCAAATGCGGCAGTGGAAGCTGTTACAAAACAAGAGCTGAGGACTCAGCAGGCTGCAGAAGAGCTTGTTGATGCTAGAGGAATGGTTGATGTGCTGCGCAGAGAGTCCGCCAATCTGAAGGCTGAAAAAGATCTATGGAAATCTGTCGAAAAACGTCTTGTCGATGACAACGAAGCCATGCGCAATGAGCGATCTCGACTGGACCAGTTGAATGCTAATCTTCAGAATCTTGTCACTGAAAAAGAGCATGCAGAATCAGACTACCGAAGGCGATACCAGTCCCAAATGGAAAGGCTTGAGAACGAGCTCCAGACAGCTAAGCGGCGGCTCGAGCAGGAAATGGACGAAGCGAAACAGCTCGCCTCGAGACGCAACTACGAAAATGATCAAAGTCAGAAGCGCATCGACGAGCTTGTAGCAAGCTTGAGCTCTACTCGAGAAGAGCTCGCAGCGGCAAAGACAACAAGAGATCATCTTCAAGCCAGGGTTGACGAGATGACCATTGAGTTACGCTCCGCCGAAGAACGCGTTGAATTACTAGCACGGCCTCCAAGCACTCCTGCACCCCATGTCAACGGCACGGAGGATGGCACTCTGAGCAGAGAGCAGGAATTGGCCCTCGAGATATCGGAGCTGAAAAGAGATCTAGAATTGAAATCCGCTGAACTGGTTAAGGCAGAAGAGCATGTCGAAGAGTTCAAAGCTATCGCTCAAGAAGCCGAAGATCGCCTGCAGCAGCTTGTAGAAACCAACGATGAAGACAAGGCGGACTTACAGGCGTCTGTTACGGAGAAGGAACGGAGGGTTCAGGATCTGCAACAACGCGTTGAAGATATCTCTGCTGAGCTTAGCACGACGAACTCAGAGCTTTCCAAACTCCGCGACAAGCAAGCTGAACATGAGCGATTGTTGGACGATCAGAAGTCGACACACCAAGCAGAGATCGATCATTATAAGGCAGCCACGGAAAAAGCTACGGAACAAGCAAACTTGTATCGCGAGGCTTGTAAGGAACAGCAAAACATTGCCGAGCAGACGCAGCAAAACTATGAGACGGAGTTGGTCAAGCATACAGAAGCAGTAAAAAACCTACAGACAGTACGTACCGAGGCGAACAGCGTACGTCTTGAACTAGCAGAAGCCAAGACAAAGGCGGAGAATGCAGGGCGAGAATTGGAACAACAGCAAACAAGCTGGCTGGATATCGAAAGCCGTTACAAACAAGAACTTGTCGACCTCAAACACCGGCGTGAAGAAGTTGAACAGCACAACAAAAGTTTGCACGCTTCGCTGGAAACACTCAATACGCAGCTCGCATCACTGCAACGGGGTAAGTCTGTTGCGACCCGAAGCGATGAGAACGACGCAGCGTATGCCGAGTCACAGGACCTCAGCAGTCTACATGAGGTTATCAAATACTTACGACAAGAAAAAGAGATTGTGGAAGTTCGGCACCACATGGCCAGCAATGAACTTGACCGGCTCAAAAGACAAATGGATGCCACTCAGTCTCAACTAGATGATGCCAGGCTGAAATTGGACCAACAGCAACGCGCTGCCATTGATTTTGAGAAAAATGCCATGAATCACAATAAACTCATCGAGACTTTGAACGAGCTCAATCTCTACCGAGAGAGTGTCGTAACTTTGCGAACAGAGAAGAAAAATGCTGAGCAAGCTTTGCGCGAGAGAAATCAAAAAGTTGAGCAGCTCGAACAAGAGCTCATTCCATTGAGGGCCCGAATTGCCGAACTTGAACATCTAAACGAGCTAAAGCAAGGCGAGATCGATCTGCTTCAAAAGGATCGTGACAGTTGGCAACAGCGGACCCAGAACATTTTGTCAAAGTACGATCGAGTCGATGCTGCAGAGCTCGAAGGGCTGAAGAGTCAAGTCGCTGAACTTGAAGCACAAAAGGAACAGGCACTAACAACCCAAACTGCGCTACAAGCCCAAGTCGATGGGTTTCCAATTTCGATCGAGGCTGCAAAAGCGGAACAAAAAGAGAGACTCAGAGAACAGTTCATGAAGAGAGATCGCGAAATGAAGGAAAAGCGAACACAGCTGCAGACGGAACTCGACGCAGCAACTGCCCGAGAGAATGAGCTCAAAGCAACCATAGCTGACTTGCGAAGTGCGGAAGAAAATACTACCTCTACAGCTGATCAGCAAACGTTCATTCTACGAATCCAAGAACTCGAGGCTCAAGTCCAGGAGCTTGAGAAGACCACCACAGAGAAAGAAGCTCAACTTCAGGCTTCGGCAGCAAAGCAGCAAGACTTCAAACTTCGGGACGAGGAGTTGAGAAAGCGACTCAATGAACGTCTTGCTACGGTAAAGAAGGAAGCAGAAGCTGCAAAGCAAGCAGCGCTTGACGAGTTGCGTACAGTACTTACGGAGCAACATCAGAAAGACCTGGAAGATCTCAGAGCGCAAGTCGCGTCAGAAACTGATAAGGACTCAATACCGGTGGAGACGTCTGCCGAGGAAGGCCAAGCCAAAGGACCAACAGGATTTGAAGACCTACTGAAAACCATAACCCCTGAACAGGCGAAAATCTTCGTGCAACAGAATGAGACAGTGTCTAGCATTGTCAGAAGCAACATTCGAAACAAGACGGAGAAGGAAATGGCCGCGTTTAGAGAACAATGGGCAAAGGACCACCCCTCAGCCACTTCTGAAGAAGTCGATGCGCAAGTCCTGGAAGCTGAGAAGCGATTCGCTGCCGAGAAGGAAGAGATTCTACGTCAGAAGGATGAGGAGCTGGAGAGCGAGCGTGCAAATATCATCAAGCAGCAGCAAGATGTCTTTGAGGCAGAAAAGCAAGCATTATTCGACGAGCACCAACAGAAGCTCAATGACGAGGTATCCAAGGCCAAGACGACAGCCGAGAAGATGGCTCAAGGAAAATTGACGCTGATCCAGAAGCAGTCTGCTAACAACCTAGCCAAGATCAATACGGTTAAGAAAGCCGCGGAAGAGACCCCTGAAAAGGCTGTGAGAGAAGTTTGGGAGATTGCCAAATCTGCTAAACCACCTGTTGAAGCACCTAAGCCTGTTCCTTCGCGGCCACCACCAGTCACTCAGACGGCTGCTGTTGCACAAGTTGCGCCTGGGCCATCGGCGAACCTGCCAAAAGAAGAGTCGAAGCCTGAGCAAATACCTGAGATCAACGGCGCTTCTTCGCCAGCAGCAAAAGCTGGTTCTCAAGACCCTGAAGTAGTGTCAGAACCTACCAAGCCGCCGCAGTCTACGCCAGCTACCAACACACAGGTGCAAACCCAAGTGGCTCGGCCCACAGGCCTTCCTCAACCTGCTTCACAGCTGCCTCGAGGTAGCTTCTCGAATCGTGGTCAACGAGGCAATACTCAAGGTGGTCGTGGCACAGGTATTCCTCGACCAGGGAGCGCAGTTGGTAATCACGGTGGCAACACGAATATTCGAGGCCGTGGTGGCAGCCGTGGGGGTCACAACCCTTCCAGTCCAAGCAGAGGCGGCGTGTCATTAAATCCTCAAGCACACCAATTTACACCAGGCAAAAGACCTAGGGAAGAAGGCGCTGAGGAGGGTAATATAGGCAAGCGCATTCGAGGCGGCGGTGCTGGCTCCTAGGTGGAGCCGTGCGAAGGATCCAAGAGCGTTAGAAATAGCCCGATTCCTGATAGCGATACTTGTGAATCAGAAGAGTGAGAGTAGGTGTTCTCAAATGAGCAACTGTCGGCAAGAATACTTATAGTATTGTAGAAATGTTTCCCCAGACACAAAGGTGTCGAGAAGGGTCAGAAAGCACGGCCAAATGATATATCCTTGCTCCCGATTTGTTGAAATGCAACATCTACCATGTAGTAAAGCCCCTGCTGTCGGTCACCTATCGCTCTTCTGCATGGACGCACAGACTGACTGCATTTGCCACAACTACTCAAGTACACACATACACAATATTGTCATGGGCTCTTTCCTTTCTCATGGCCGAACTGCACAATCAACCCAGAAAGCGCGTATCTATCGTAGTTTGCCACGCATATCCACTTTTGCCCCACCGAACCATCTATTATGTTCTGTAAGTGTTTATCTTCTTCATTTCATTTGCATCATGACGTTTTGGATCGAACAGGTGATTCGCCCTTTTCATGCTTCAACATCTGGAGTCTGCCCCCTCGTGTAGCGGAGAGATCGCCGAATTGGAACTGTCAGCAGGATGGCTTTCGGCTCGAAAACCATGCTTGCACTTCTTGCAAAAAGCTTCTTTCCTTCAATCCCGCAGAGGCAAACCCTGCGTTTACGAATTTCGGCCAGGTGTTCGTCAAGACCATGTACTTGATGCTCGCTTCGGCGTGGTCAAATATGTCAGGACCAAAGCCATGCGGAATGGGGACATATTCTGGGAGTAGCTTTGCGGCTGTGTCGGTCATCTCGTAGGATTGCAGGACTGCCTGCTGTTTGCTGTGATTGTGCTCGGATGCTTGGAGGATGAACTCTGTGCTGTTGTCCGTGGCGTTGGTTTGTTGGGTTTTGTGTGAGTGGACCGAAATGCCGTCGACTTTGACCCCTGGGGAAGATTCAATGTCCTCATGAAAGGCAGAGGGGTTAGGACCAAGCCAGGTTCTGAAGTTGCAGTCCTCGAAGGGCGTCACGGCGCTAGATCCGGAGTTGTTGAGTTTATGGCCATACAGCATTATCGCTGCACCATCGAAAACTGCTTCGAGTTCTTTGAGATGCGTGTGAGAAATGTTTATTGGATAGTCCGAGTATTTGAGAGAGACATAAGAGGCATAGATGTCGACCGCGCGTTTGAATTGCTGACGTTGGAGAGCTTGGTTGTTGATTTCATGCATGCTTGGACGTCGCAGAAAACCTGAACGCGACGGAGAGGACGGAGTCCAGGAGCGCCTCCAGTCCAACAGGCTAGTCAGAAAGCTGATGTTTTCTCCGGTGAAGTCTTTCAGAGCTGCGAAGAGAAGCAGTGGCTGCGGGTTGGTACGGATGGCACTCTCGAGTGCAGTCATGGTGTACATCTCTCCTCGTCTACTACATGTTGTACTTCCTGTGGAAGGGCTTTTGGACAATCTCGAGCTGATTTCCACATTTGTTGAACCTAATGAAGTTCCATTATTCTTGTATTCCCATTTTGCAATGATGTCGAGCGTTTCTGACTGTAGACGGTGATTCTTCACGACTTGCCAGCAGGGGACAAATATTAGGAATGCTTCGATGAGGAAAATCGACGGCGCGAACCTGACAGCTTTTAGCAGGTTGCGTTCGAGTCAACGCAGGGACTTACCAAAGTGGTGGTACATAATAGCGATTAACAATCGACATGTCTGGGATGTACAAAGCGCACAACCACATTGGAGTTGCAAAAAGACTGTCATTTGTTAGCATGAATCCATTTCTTTCACGAATGACACTCACCCAGCCAAGCAGCAGAATGTGGTTTGCTTGCGCCAGCCATGTACATCTGAAATGTCGCGAACCTGCCAAAGCAGGTAGGGAGCATAGCACCAGGACCAGAAAAACTGCCAGAAAATAGATGGGATCCTAAATCTATATTAGCAAAAGTCACTGGACACTATTGATGTCTTCTTACCATTCCCAGCCCCGTCGGCAAGCAATTCTTTTAGCTGGATCACATTGGCTAACACCAGCCGGTAATTTGAGGTCGTCAACATGATACTCGAAAATCATCTTGTCGCATTCAGGACTGCCGTCTTTGGCGTTCTCTGCCGGCCCCGTCAGCCCGAATCCTGAGTGGAATTTTCGGGATATCAGAAAGATGACCATAGCAATGATGACCTAGCATATTGTTAATCAAATGGACCAAATTGAAAATAATGTTCTGCCTGGTACCTGAATGCACATGCCATAGGCAATGAAAACCACAGTTCTCTTGACACGGTCCCTCACGTACAGATACTTCATGTATCGGCGCCATCTCACTGCGTATCTAGCCTCCAGAATTTTCTTGGTGTGTGTCCCATTAGTGGTATACCGTCGCTGCAAGTCTGCGATGTGAAGCAGTTGCGTATTGCAGGCTTGGAACAACGCAATACCGAGAGGTAGGTAGATACTCATTATCCAGTATTCAGTAGCACACGGAAAGAATCCTTGTAGGATATACGCGACCATACACAGTACCCAATAAACGTGGAGAATAGCGACAGCGCTGACGGCAAGAGGAACGTTGCGAATCCGGAGGAATGGTAGATGTCGCTTCGAAATGAGGAAGAAGATACCCATCAGCAAAATGATGGTCCAAATTGTGGCGATGGAGACATAGGCCCAACCAAGGCCGTCCAAGTTGAACTCCAGAGTCATCGTGTAACCGTTAGCGAACGACATTCCGCAGTCAGGAGGTCAAGACCTTGAAGGTATTATGTATCGAACGTTGAGGTGTCCTGACGCGGGTATGCAGTAGACCGAAATTCCTCAAAGCCAGCCGACCTGCAGCGTGGAAAAGAGTGTACGAAAAACGTGGCGTGGTATTTGGAAGAAATGATTAGCGATCTTAAAGTATAATAAAAATGGAAACAGAGTGAAGATAGGCAATGTAAAAGAAAATAATCCGCTGCGCTTGTAAGGTTTCTCAAGAAGCCACCCACCCTTGAGGCATCACAAATCTCATGAAAAGCCAGCAGAAGAGGCACAATCTAGATTATGCATTGCAGCGCCCTCCTGCTCCCATACTAGTGTGAGGCACGAGTCTCGTTGCTCTTGCCGTCCTTTGTGCGGAACATTAAACCAGCTGGTTCAAAGCTGTCCATCTTAGCAAACACTTCAGGCGTCCTTCGACAGAGGAGGTGGGGTCGCACGAGCTGTGTTCCGGAAGACATAGCATTCACAGATACCACATAGGTTCTTGAACACCTTCACGTAGAGGATGTCAGAGAAATTGACGATAGCCGCCCGCATGCATTCCTTGCAACACGTCTTGCTCGCGAGATCACACACAGTCCTGTCCATTTTCCGCCTTCGATAATCGGAGCGGAAGCCGGCATAATCACGTCACACGTAGTGTAGTCGTGGTTAAGGACTTACTGGATTTGATGGCTTTCAAGAGTGAATATGGGGAATTTATTCTATGCACCTTCCGATGGTAGGTTGAAGTCAGAAGTAACATAGGCGTTCGACTACATATTTCGTAAACGTCAGTCTGCCCGAGTTCTTGGCTCGAGCTGGAACATGTCGGGTAAGGAAGGACGGCGACACAAATCGGAACTGTGCGACATGCTCGCGCACCTTTCATTCGCGTTCTCCTCCAGTCAGAGCTCGGTGAGAGGCATACACGGGTATGTGCAATGGGATCAAATTAGTTCACATGTGCCTCCTCGAAGCTCATTCCATTTCGTTGGCCTGGTTATACAACAAGCCATCAAATAGTGCCACTTGTTGTGATCAAAGGCCTGCTCTTCGTACAATCATCATTGGGATAGCAACTGAGAGATGCTGGACAGTGCAGTATGTTCCTGCGAGCCTCGAATTAGCGTTGTGGAAGGGATGGTGGTGTAACATGACTTTCGATTAAAAACATCCTCAGAGATCTTGGTTGGAAAAGATACGATCATGTCAGGAAGATCATATACTATCTAGGCGTGCAAAGGTTTTAATCCTTGGAAAGGGTAAATGCAACGGGCGGAATTTCAAGCACTTACAATCATTTCATATAATCGAGTTTGAGCCCTTGATCTATGGTACTGTCAGCCCCTGGTTCTGTGTGGTACTATGTGGTGATATGGTGAAGATGCGGAGAAGTTCAGCATATGTAAGAATTGGATATCAGTTTTCAAGTACTGTTTTGAGACCCAGGCAGAGCCTCCAGTAACTTGAATCAATCGCAAATTATGGTCATCAGGTGTGCAGGTATCGCGAGAGATGAGATTACTCACAGATGCGGCCTTGAAGGATCGGATACTGGCATTTGCTTCAGGTGCACAGAATCAGCTGCATGACGGCAGAGTTCAACAATCAAACACTCCTGTGAAGAAATTGAGAGCTGTGAAGGCGCCAAGGGAAGACGCTGGACTAGACCACAAACGGATATCGCGGGTATGTGATTTTCTGATGTGAAGGCCTCAGGCAGCAGAAATTGCCAAGAATTATGCGGCGCCATTTTCACACACGGAAGATGCGCCAAGTTTGCGCTGCTGAGATCCACGATTTTGGAATAAGACTTCTAGGCTGGCAACCTCCTTGTCACCACTATTACGACCATTACTCTCCTCCGACAGTGCATCGATCTCCTTTTACTATGGCCGACAAAATTGATATCAAGCTCGCCGGTTGGAAGCTGGTTGAGGTTGGCAGAGTCGTCTACGTTCGAAGTGGTGAACACGAAGGCAAGCTTGCAACAATTGTTGAGATAATAGACCCCAACAGAGTATGTGATGGAAATTTGGGATCCGCAGAGCACCGAACTCACAATCATTCAGGTTCTTGTCGACGGACCATCCAAAGTTGAAGGACGAGGCGTACCGCGAACACCAATTCCTTTGAGCGCTGTTTCCCTTACGAAGATCGTCATCCCCAGACTGCCGAGAGGCGCCGGAACCGGGCCAGTGTCGAAACTCTGGGAGAAGGAGGAAGTCGATAAGAAATGGGAGGAGTCTGCCTGGCACAAGAAGCAAGAACAGCAAGGCCGGAGGAGAAATCTGACTGATTTTGAACGATTTAAGGTCATGCGATTGAAGAAGCAGGTAAGTCTGCTGTCACAAAATTTCCACGCCAAAAACCGCGAAACTCGCATGCTGACATCAAGATGTAGGCCAACTTCGAGACAAAGAAGGCTTTCGCAAAAGTTCGAGCGTCTGCCTAAGCGTTGACTTTGTATTCTTGCGTCTGTCGATTTGTGGGAAGTGGAGCATAGCGTGCGCGATGGCACAGCATTCGGCGCGCATGTGGACGGTCAATACCCTAGCAGCAAGACGAAGTTCCAAAGAGTAACGGGGTGGAGATGCTGCTCATTTCAGAGCTTGAGAACTCGGTCTCAATGCTCGGATTTCGTGACATAAAGGCTGGAAGAGCCAGAACCCGACTTAAACGCCAGGTAAATGGTTGAGGTTCATTTACGATCACGGCAACCCAAGGTCACCCACTACAAATCTTTAAGTACCAATCCACAATTCAAGATGGGCATGGCGGATCAACCCGTCAGGAAAGTTTCAAAACGTAAAATCATGTTGTATCCATTAATTTGCAAGGATATATGTGCTTGTTATCTTAGGAGTGAACGTCCTAGTCATGCCGTGTTCTGTCTTTGATTTTTGCCAAGAGTAGTGAATTCTGTCGTGCTGCATACGAATGATCTCTTATCCACGCCATGTTCGAGGCCGGGTCCCAAACCACGATGCCTGCAGTATGGTCCTATTATCCCTGCAAATCATTGAATATGCGGCCCCGAAAGAGCCGTGTGCCCATCGTGCCGAGCCAAAACGGCCTCACCGGACTATTGAAAAGGAGTGTCCTTCTCAAAGTTGAGTGGGAGCAGTAGAACTCATCAAAGGTCAATTGCATTGAAACCCTCATCAAAGACAATCAGCAGGATAGAAAGATTCGAGTATGCTTTGTGATTCGCTGCTTTGACCAAGAAGACAAGTACTAAAGGTCAGAGACGTGACAGGTTACCATACCTTTGGCAGAGCTCTTTGTTGCATTTTACCGTCCGCCTTATAGCAATTACAAACACTGGGCACTATATCTGCGAACCAACGAAGACAACATCATCTTTGAGGTCATCGGGGCGCACCCGAACTTCCAGCGTAACGTGGTACACGAAACCAGAGAACTCATCAAGATTTCTGCGGATGATCTTGATGGACAAATTTTCTCTATTGGACATCCCAACGGTGAAAGAAGTAGCTGCGAAAATACACGTCGACAACGAAACTCTGGAGTGGGATTGTCAGGACTATGTCATAGAAGTACTCGAGAAGCTGGAGGAGGAATGCGTCGTTGATGGAGATGACAAGGAGTATAAGAAGACCGGGAAGACCTCAAAGGAAAAGCGCGGTGCGCAGGTCTGAATACCAAATAGGCGTTATTCAAGATGCCGGCCCCAAGCATAATCCAGAAGCCAGTGTATAGGAAATCTGGGAGGTGAGATGGATGGTGGAAGGAACTGATACCAATCCAATTGCTCGTTCGTTGCTAAACAATTGGTGATTTTGGTAGCTTCATAGTAATCGGGGTAGAAGCCGCTCGTCTCCCAATCAATGATGCCAGTGACCTTGCAAATGTTGTCGTCTGCCATTTCGACGAGAATATTTTCCGGTCGTAGATCGCCGTGTGTAAAAACAATCCGAGAATTATCATCTCGGGTAAAAGAACGTAGGAAGTCGATGAATATAAAGCTTCCATACTTCGGGTTGGAAAATTGGAAATCCTTGAAGTCTTTGATATTGTAGATTGGCTGCGTGCTGCGGCGAAGATGTCGTCGCCGGTCCTTACAACCTTCGCCGCCAACACCGCCTAGGCAAGCTCCATCGGGAAATGGGAGTGTTCTGAGGCGTTCAAAATAACTCTCTAACTGCTCGCGCACTGAAGATTTCTGCTCTGTCGACAGACTCATCCATTTTGCTTCAAGAGTCGACCCCGGTAATAGCGAAAGAAATGTGATTGAAACATGTCCGAGGCGAATAAGACCCAGGAGCTTGGGTGCTGGTATTTCAGAGATGTGTTTCTGCAAATATTGGAGAGTGTTGGCTTCGGTAGAATCTTCTGTGCCCCATTCCAGCTTGGCAACGATGTGGTCATTGCATTTCACCACCATTTTCTTCGAAGGATCGGGACTGTTGCTGATGACTTCGCTCTTTCGAATCACGTTGACAAGATCCGAGGCGAACCGTGGATGCCTCTCCAAGTCTGTCGAGGATGCTCTTATCTCATCGAACACCAGAACTTGAACTGCACTGGCTACAGGGATGATAATCTTGATTGCGTGCGATGCATGGAGGAGGAAGCGTATATCGCTCCAGATTGGAGAAGATTCACCACGTTCAAGGAGGATATGCTTTGCAGGGTTCACTGGTACCTGTCAGCTTAGGCGCGAGTAAATGCCCATCATAGTGGGCTGACCAGGGCTAGGAATGGTGAGGTCTTTCTTTTCACGCAATCGAGTTAAGTAGTTACTTGGAAATTTGGAAAGCAAGTCGATCTCGGGATCAGACTCGGCCGCAGTTTGTAGCATTTTCAAGACGCGCTTGTTGAATTCCACGGCCTCGGTGGGCAAACAAGAAGTAGACTCAAATGGTCTCTTGGTAGCCATGGTTGAGAATGAGCTGCAAATCAGATTGGTGAAGCAATTCCCAGACAGACACCTCAAATATACCAAGCAAAAAGCAGCTTCCAAGTTCGCGCCCGGCTGGGAAGCTCGACGTACTCCGTACAGGTCACGTGAAAATTCTAGGCTGCGAGGCTAAAAGACCGAATAGCTGACTGTGCAGGTCAACCTGATCGTCGTTGGGGGACAAGAGGGTCTCGCTCGTCGCTGAAAGGTCAGTGGCCAAAGCCACTCGCTTGGTCGTAGATAGAAGGGCTGGTTTTCGAGGCATAGCGACGGACCGATGATAGGCACGTGTTAGAGTGAGGGAGACAGGGCGGCAGAGGGGAGACGACAAGAACCATTTTGATGGCGAGCAAGGAGCCGATCTCGCAGAACCACGGACACTCGTCGTCCCAGGACGTGCGTGTGGGTGAGCAGTGAGCGCGGCAGGGTGAGGCTTGGTGGACTGAAGCGGCGTGCCTCTCACGTGACTAGACTGAAGTGGCGTGTTCTGCGGCTTCGAATGCCAAGACTTCCCGCTGGGCACATTTTCGGCCGCGCGCCGCGGTTGCGACTTCTCACTTGAAAGCTCACTGCACTTCACCGTTCGCCACGCATAGTCTATTAAGTAAGTCTTCCCTGCTGGTAGTAAGGACATTGCCGTAGTTCGCATCTGTCTGCGTGGCGAAAATCAGGGGACTGACCCGCATTCATTAGCAAGTATCAATATCGCCATAGCCAACATGTCTGAATTACGAATCGAAGAACTTCCTGATGACCATGAGGAGACCAAGAAGCCAACCGCAGAGGATGTTTCCGACAGCTCTGACTCTGACGAGGCAGGCGAGAACGAGGGTGACGCCAGCATTCCTGCAGGGTCGCAAGTAGCGGTCCACAGCCGAAACGAGAAGAAGGCTCGGAAAGCTATCGCTAAGCTCGGCTTAAAGCATATCCCGGGCATTACGCGAGTGACTCTGCGAAGACCAAAGGGGGTATGTTTGAATTGAATCATGAAGCGGGGAACCAAGAGCTGACAGCGTCCAAGATCCTGTTCGTCATTTCCAACCCAGATGTCTACAAGTCTCCATCTAGCAACACCTACATGTATGTGTCCTGTCAATTTCTTTCGGTTCTGCAAGCTGACGCGCAAGCAGAATCTTCGGCGAAGCTAAAATCGAAGATCTCAACTCCCAACAACAAGCCGCTGCAGCACAGCAGCTTGCCGCCCAAGAGGCTGCCAATGCTGGCACCGATCACGCCGGTCACGGTCACGATCACGATCACGGTGCAGACAAGGGCAAGGAGAAAGTCGAAGAGAAGAAGGTTGAGGAGGACGACGATGATGAAGAAGAGGTGGATGACTCCGGCCTCGAGCAGAAAGATATCGAGCTCGTTATGACTCAGGCCACTGTGTCGAGGAAGAAGGCTGTGAAAGCTCTCAAGGACAACAGCAACGATATAGTCAATTCGATCATGGCGCTGAGTGTATGATAGGGCCGGCAAGGTAACAACTTGGACTGTTAGCCGTGAGTATCCCGTATGTACTCGGCCATCTTGTGCAAATTCAAAACCGTGTGGTACGGAAAAGCATTCGAATGCGCGATGAGACAAATTGAATATTTCCACCAGCCTTTAGCCTTGAGTCGACATCATCATACTGGCCACGAATTGAAGAGAAAGGCAAAAACCGACTAACTCGAGACAGAACACCTCTTCAAATAGCTTACGATTCCCAGGCCGTCACTGATAATTTGTTGTTTTGGGGGGCTATCGGATCACAGAGAAGCAAGATCTTGAGCAGCTCAAACAAGTTAGCACTTAGGACATTGCTTTGAAAAGCACAGCAATGAGTCATGATGTCGTCAACATCTAGTCATCCAACACGGTGTCATGCTGCCAATTACGATTTATGAGTTCCTCGCTCAATGTATCAATCCAGTCCCTGAGTACTTTACCGAAAGCGATCCTAGACTCAATGGCCTCGTCATTAGGATCATACTTCTCGAAAACCATGCCAGTACTGCCTGGGCAATAGAAGAGGTCCTTTCGCTTCAGACACTCGTCGACATCAGCAGCCAGGCCACGACGAAACCTCGCCCATTCATACATTGCATCGGTGAGCACCAACATACAGAATTGATTTCCATTGTGACTAGTTGAAGACCCACTCTTAAGGATGATCTTTCCTGTCGACGCAAACCTGGGATAAGCTCGAAATTTTTGATGAAGTTGGGTCGGAAGCATGCGTCCAGATGATACCTCGCCGTCGACGGATTCTGTTGTTGTATGTCCGGGGCCAAGATGCGCCGTCAGGCTTTGGAGCAGGTCGAAGCCTGTGCTCGACACCTTGTGGGCAAGTGCATCACTGATCGACCATTTAACGTGGTGCCTACCTGGACCTGTTGTGCGCGTTGCATAGCATTGCGCAACACCAAGCGCAGCGTAAACTCCATCTCTGTGCTCACACGCAAGAAATGTTGTGGCCAGGTCTTTCAAGCAAGTGCAATTGTGGGGATCTCCAAATGGAAGAGGTATGTTGTTCACGATTTTTGACAATACCGATAGCGTTTCCGGGGGGAAAACGATACAATCGAGTCTCCGGACTATTTGCCACGCATCGACATCCACAAAAGTCGTGTACGTCAGAAAGAAACAACAAGGCTCTCCCAAGCCAACGAATTCGTTCGTATGCCTCTGACCAAGCCATTGCTGCTGGATGATGTCAATGCCATACGCATCTGTGGTTAGACATCGTGGATCGTCGAGAGTTTGTACCAAGAACGAGCCTGTATCAGGGCTGTCGCTGACTTCAGACGTCAGCCATCTCCTTAAGAACCTCTCATCCGAAGGTACCTCCACGCGGCTGAAGACTCGTTTTACCTTCTGTGCGTGGGATACCACTGCCTTTTGCCCCATTCCATCGCTCGTTTGAAAATGCTCTATTTGCAAAAATGGTACGGAGTCTTCCTCATCGTCTGCAGCACCAGTACCATCTCCCACGGCTTTAATGTGGTTGTCGTCGAGAACATCCAGTTCCTCCACAACAAGAGCATGGACACCGAATTGTGCACCATCCGCAGCAGCTTCGGCATAGGCAGCAGGTGTCGCCGGATCAACATCCGAGTCATGGATCGACATTGTTGTGATTGTCGGAGTATAAAGACGCCTTCCATCACGTCCGCCGGCGAGACAGCTGAGAATCGTGCGACGATGCTTGGTAGCGGCCCAGTCGCATATGTGATCAAGTATGAGTAAAAGCTGTAGTGCTTTGTCATGAGATCGCATCGACCCTTCCCACAAATCGAAGATGCGCTGCGAGAGTCAGCGCCAGAGCGACATTAAACGTACAGCTTCACCCACATATTTTGTTTGGTCTGTAACGCACCCATATACATGGGCATGATCTCCGTCATATGCTAGGAACCAAACAAGCGGATGGATCGTTATCTCGCTCTTATTCGACAGCTCGGCTTGTAATTTGAGGAAAGTCTTGATTGGGAATGCTGTCTGGCTTTCTGCATGCTCGATTCCCTCTCCTCCAAAGGATGCCTTTGCCTCGACCACTAGAAACGGGTAGACGAGCTGATTGAAGTCTTGGAACGGGCCGTGACGAACATCCTGGTGGGTTTCAACAAGGGTTCGTAACAGAGTCATGGAGTTCAAGCCAATGACCTTGTCAGGCTTTCTCTGATGATCCAGACGTCTATCTTCCATGAAACTGTCGACAAAGGCTTCTGACTTGGTTCGGAAGATATTTTCCGTCCCAGATGCATAGCTAAATCCAGTCACATAAGCATCCAAGGATTCTGGATATTTAGATTTCGACTCACCGATCGAAGCGTTGATCAGAATCACATACACAACGGATTCGAGTCTGAGCTTCGAGGGTTCGTTGCTCTCTCTCATTCAAATAGGGCATAATTTCTCTTGTCCACGCACGATGGCCGCATTCTGGGCTACGTAGGGGTTATCAACGGTATTCACTGAGCAAGCAGTCACTCACCAGTTGAGCGGGGCGTTGAACCGATGAAAGAGGTGCGTTTCGACAGAGTCCCGCCATTCTCTCTCCGTCGCAAGGTCCTCTCGGCATCGAGAAGCAGAGTGAACCAAAGCATTTACTCTCAGGAGCATCTCATCCCGTGAGTGAGGATCCGGATCGTCTGGATAGCGGGTATCTTGTCGGTCGTACACCCTGCGGAAAAGGGCTTCATGCTCCTGTGGCCATGCCCTGGGACGGACCGGTCCCTCAAAGTAAATGTTAGCATCCTTGATTGCCCTCCGAAATCTCAGTGCTTCTGTACGCTCTGATGGTCTAGCAAGCATGTTAGCGAGGCACGATCAATCACAACCGCCGTGCCGCAAATATCTTCTTGTGACACCTGAAGATCAGGTCTGTTGGTTGAACAGAAGCCTCCCAGGACGCTCGCAAGGAATAGACCCCGATCAGCTGAGCATCTGCATTGCATATGTCTAGTTAGTCAATGCGCCTTCTACTCTGCCTTGCAAGTCCGCTTTGCAGCCAATCGCGGAAGCACCCTGGCAGCACATGAAACAAGACCTGGTTGGTGTGGCTCCACTGCATAGATATTACCCGTTATAGTTAAATGAGTGTCTTCGCGCATTCAATTTTGTGCTTTACGGGTCTCATAGTGCTCCAGGGTCACAGTTGCATGATTCATAGAGGGCAACTTGTGGCTGAACATTGCCACAATAGCGACCGATATGGGATATTGCTAAAGCTTCTAAACTTATCAACGCCAGCGATCTTTTGCTAGTGCTTGTGGATGATGGCCTATTTAGCAGTACCTCTCACTGCTTACTCACTTGTGAAGTGCCCCTTGATATGTTGTTAGGTCTCGAAAGACATGCCATCCTCGCTATCAGCAACTACTGTTTCCTGTCCCTCCGTAAGCAGCACTCTGCCCTTGCAGATCAAGCGTCGTCTCGACTTGTCTAAATGCTGTACAGCTTCTGAGCTGATGAATGCGCAATAATCAAACTGATCCTTCTTAAGATCCCATATGTACACAGCTGGGTGCAGGCACAGCCGCACAACTGGCCGTACGAGTTTGGCTGGATCTAGGTCATCTGTGCTTGGGTTTTCAGGCGTCATGCAATCCTCATCGTAATGCGATCCCGATGTTAAAAACTTCACCTCAAACAACCAGGGACTAATTAGCGCTTCTTTTTTCAGTTTAAGCGCACATTCAAAGGCTTCTGCACATTCCCCTGTAGTTAATAATGTAGAATCTGGTTCCTGAGTGTGGAGATCATCAAGGCTTGGGGAGAGTTGCTCTATCAGCGGTGTTACCATGTTGCAGAAATTCAGAGCAATCTCTGTACTCTTTTGCCTCAGCATTCCTGAATCAAGCAAGTCATGTTCAATCCATCTTTTGTGAGCAAGAAAATCGACACAAGCGAGCGCTTCGGCGCCGTCTATACCAGTCAGTACGTGTACCAATCAGGTCTTATAAACTTACGCCTTGTCCGGATTAGATCCCGATAGTTCTCCAAGATGACATGCCTGCCATTAAGCAAGCGCTCGAAGGAAGTATCGAACACCTGCTGGGCTGAAACAGCAGAGAGGAATGCCCGAACAAGGAACGAAAGATCGACCTTTACGCCTGGCCGGAGGACAAGATCCTCGGGATCAAATCGAGAATAGCCACGTCCGAATAATCTCTGGACTAGTGAGTAGGGCACGTTTGCCACGATTGAGCACATTTGCTCGCCTGTTAGCACAGCATCACACCCACTTGTCGCATGGAGTGTGCGCTGTTTGAAGTCTGTAGCTAAACTTACAGCTTTTTGTAATGCCTGCTGACTGTGAGATATACTTTGCAAATCAAAGTAAGGTCGCTCAGCTTTTTCTTTGCGGAGCGCTGCTTCGGATTTTCTCAATTCGTTCCTCAGCTCGGCGATCAACCCCATTTGTTCACCGGGACCTCCGAGCTTAGCCGGTGCAGTAAGGGTTTGGTGTTTGTCTCGAAGCGACTTGTGTTCAGCTTTCTCTGCTGTCAAGTCTTCTTCGAGTTGTTTGACTCGATCTTTCCAGTGCCAGCACTCGCCTTGCAACAAGACATCGAGTTGCTGGAGATGTCTGTGGGATCTTGCGTGTCTTGTGTCTTTGACCATTTCGTGCAAGTACGATGATGCAGAATGAAATCCATCTAGCTCCGACCCGACGCTCTTTGTGGAAACCGTTGATGACAATGGCTTCGGTGGCGGAGAGAGCGGTGGACTTGAGAGCTCTGAAGTAGATTTTGCTTCTGGACGATGTTCTGGTACGTAGTCAAGATCTAGTCGCTGCACTTTTTCTCGGCGGACATTCTGGGATATGGATGAGCTCAAATCAGAGTTCGAGGAGATCGCGGACTCAGGAACGCTTCCCTTGAAGCTCTGCGACTTATTCCATTAGCACCAATCCTGAAGCTTGAAGACTATGAGGTCAGCTCATAGATCGCTACATACCTGTTTCAAGGGTGTATCACGTCCAACACGCTTGGAATTCAAGACGCTATCTGCTTGGGGATTCAACTTTCGCTTCTTCGGGCTACACTCCGTGTCTGGTAATTCCCATCCATTGTCGAAGAACAACGAAAGATTTGTTCGAGAGACCCGTCTCGTGACCCTTTTCCTTGAATCGTGGTCCTGCGATTGATTGATAACTGCTTCTGTTTTGAGCAACTGCAAACACTCGTCGACTTGCTCACAATCATGAGGTTGTAATTTGAAGAGTGCCTTCGAGCCTTGTCGCACAAGATCGTAATGCGTCGGATCTGAGAAGCGTTTCTCCAAGGAGGATTTTCGTTGCTCCACCTCAGGTGCCAAGAAGAGTCTTCCAAACTTGTCGGTGAGATAGGCGGCGACCTGCTCAAAGATCCCATCTTTCAGAAGTTGTTGATGGGCAAATGAATGGGCCAGAATCTTGTAATCAAAGCTTGCTATAAGTGCAATTTCTTCCGCATCGCAAGATTCTTGACGTGTCAACGATGCCGAAGCTTTGGTCATCGATGCGTTTAGCCGCCCCCGCCTGCCTCGCCTGCGTCTGCCCATCCTGGTAAATGACAAACTGTCCTGCGTTACCCAAGTAGAGTCCTCACATGACAACGCCAGGCTCGACAGTAGTGAGTGCGTAAAACTTTGCGTAAAAGATGAGAATCAACACTGTACCCTCCCCAGCTCTGGTATCTAATCAAACCTTTAAAGCCATCACGCACCCCCAAGGTTCGGGTACTGTTTCGTAAGCACCGAGCCACGAGAGGTGAGCAAAGTCATCTTGACAAGATATCAACAAAACGCTGCGCCTCGACTTATGCATTTGGTTCCTGGCAGATCCGGTAAGAGTGGCTGAAGAATGCAAGCAATGTTGACAGGGATCAATGTTGCATCCGGCAGGCGATCCGGACTCTGTGATTGTCTCAGTTGTTTCGATGCGGCGTCAAGGTGGTCAAGATGATTGGCGATTCCCGGCAACGAGAATCTACACGCTAGGATAGAGGAAGCTTAGTGCCGAGCATAACTCCTTGGAGACGCCGGAAGCGCTTCAAGCTCCCTGGCTCCAGCAGGGGCCGTTGTGTTGCGCTTAAGCACCTTGGAAAGTCTAATATGATTCATTCGATGAGGTGGACATTGTTCAGCAAAGCTTACGAGGCAACGCCATGGTTGCTGCGTTCTCTCTGGTGCTGGGAGCAACCAGAGGCACCAGTCTATGCATAATTTGCAACCATTGTCCAGCTGTGCCAGCTGGTGCTAGACTTATCACTTCCTTTCAAACGAGAAATCGTGGCAGGCATCTTGGACAACGACCGCTTTTAAAGCTTTGGCCATTGATCGTATGCTTGAAAGTTCAAAGATGCCTGCTTGGTCCTATGCAAGGCGCACTTCAGTGGAAACCCTGGTCAGTTTCATGCGCGGCGGTCTGCTACATGGTCTGTTTCTGCCCTGCCCTGCCCTGTCCTTCCCTGCCGTGCTGCTTTAGGCACCCGGGATGTGTTGCCTGGCAGTTTTGCACATCCCTGTCCATCATAAGTGGTCATTTGAGAGTAATGGATGCCAGCAACAATATCACCACATACTTGGTCGCTAATCATGATATTCTCTTTCGTAAGTACCGTATCGTGGGATAGTACCAGAGGATAGTACCAAAAGCCAATATCAACTGCCTATCATGGATGTGGAAATGCATCTTGCAGATGATCTCGATCCCTACGAAGAATCCCCCGTCGCATACTTTAAAATTGCCCTCGACTTTGGCACGACGCGTACTTCAGTGGCATTCATGAAATATGATCAACCAGAACTGCCTCCAGGAAGAACTGTTAACGCAGAGAAAGACATTTTCCTCATCGACGACTTTCCAGATGCGCCTCCGAGTATTTTCGATCACAGGCAGGAGGTACCAACCGAGCTTTGGTTCCCTCCTGCGAAGCGGTTGCTGTCTCAATCTGGCAACGGTCCCATGTCATTTCTTACCGATGTGCCCACCCCATCGACAAACAGCGAAGACTCGGAATTTGAAGACGTAGATGGCGTGGCTGAGATGGATGCTTACATGGCAACAATGGAAGATGATGTCAGATGGGGTTACGGTGTCCACGCTCGATTGTCAGACTTAGGTATTGAGAACGACGAAGGCCAGAGTATCATCAACATGAAATTACTTCTCGGCGAAACCGATGACAAAGACATCAACCGAGTTCGCAAAGACATTGAAGCTGATGTCATTAGATTGAAGAAAAGAAAATTCATCAAAACCCCGAACGATATCTTCTTCATTTACCTGCAGAAGTTGTTTCAACATGTTCACAAACAGCTCACTGACCTCTACGGGTTCAATGAGAACTGCTTCGTCGAACCGATATTGTGTGTCCCTGCAATGTGGAAACCCAAAGCCCTTCGCGTCATGGTAGACGCTGCATCGAAAGCAATGCGCGAGGTTGGGCTGTTTGGCAGCTTCAAGGAAGATCCACAATTTTTTATTGTTTCCGAGCCTGAGGCAGCTAGTACGCTGGTTTTGGACCAGTATAGAGGCTATATCAGGGTAAGTACCACCTTCCAGCGGTCGATGTGAAGCTCAACCATACAGCCAAAAGAGACCTTTGTTCTACTCGACGCTGGCGGAGGAACCGTTGATGCTGTCACTTACTCTGTCAACTCGATCGACCCGTTGCGCCTTGAGAGGGAGGAAGTCAGAGAAGAAGGTATGATGGCAAGCCGTATGAAAAGCGTTGCTAAAGCGCAGCAGCTAAATTGTGCGGTTCGAGTTATCTAAATCTTGCCTTCAAGAAAATCCTGAACGATAGGCTTTCGACAGAAGATCTTACGCCTTACCATGCTCCTATCAACAGAATAATTGACCAAGCAGTGCAGACGTTCGAGTATAAAGACAAGCGAACCATAGATGCCACAAAGGAACAGCCTAATGCATTGGTCGAGGTCCGTGATGTATTGAACAACAAACCAAAGCGGTTTCGACGAAATTCTGTACATCTGAAGAAGTGAGACTCTTGATGAAGTCCTGTGAACTCTAAGAATAGCTGACATTTGTGGTAGAGAAGAAATATTGGAGATTTTTCTTCCACGCCTTGAGGATGTCGCCAAGCTCATGGAGGATCAGCTGGAAGCTGCGTCGTCTTTGAACGTGAAGGTATTGCGCACGTCCTCGTGCAAACAGCCTCAAAACGTGCTAATCTCTGATACAGAGTGTTATATTGATAGGAGGGTTCTCGTCCTCCATATCATTGCGTACCTATCTTCAACAACGACTAAGGGTGTTTAATTCTACCCACGGCACCAGCGCTCAAGTAAAGCATATCCAGGTTCCGTGCGTTGGCGTCATAAATCTCTTATTTTCGAACGTACATCGTACTAACATTGACTAGGAGCACTGCGGTTGCCAAGGGTGCTATTCTACGAGCTGCTCGGAAGGAAAGCGGTCCAAAGAGGACATTAAGATCCAGCTACGGGATCTTACGCAAGGAGCAATACCAGCCAGGCTGTTTTCCTGCCCACAAAGAGCTAGGTAGACGGCGCGATCGTATTGATGGCCAATACTATATCAATACCATCGACTGGATGCTCGTCAAGGTGCGTGAAAGCCGACATACAGCTTACGGGTTGTTTTTTTTATTGACCCTATTAAATTTATGCAGGGCCAAGAACTTCAAAAAGAACACTTCGCACACCGACGTTGTATTCATCATTTCAGCAAAAGTAACAAAGCGCTTAGATGTGAGGAAATCCTGTATGTCGCCGATGAATTTTGCGAGTCCCACTACACTCGAACACATCCTAAAAATCGAGGTATGTCTGCACCTTTCATGACATGTTTCGTGTTTTTCTGACCTGGGCGTGTCATGCAGGTGCCGAGAAGGAGTGTGGAATCGTCGTGGACATGACATTTTTGAAGACGGAAAATTTGATCCAATTGATCACTCCTGAACGCGGCACCAACCTGAAACCCTACTACGAAGTCGTTCTAGATCTGGTGATGAAGGTCGAGGGCCGCAACATCACTGTCGAGGCGAGATGGCCGCCTCTTCTAGAAAATGAGACATATGATGAAGTCAACGGGTATCATCCGGGCGAAGTACGAGGGTTGGTCCGTCGGTCGATTGCGGCAGCATTCGACTACGGTACAGAGTAGAAGTAGATAGAGGTAGAGGTAGAGGTAGAAAGGATAGCGACTTTATTGTTTCTTGGCGCTCTGCGAATGCACGACTGCAAAAATCCATCACGGCGTGAATAATAATGCTACTTCAAGCCAAGTTCAGATGTAATGTACTTTTACTATCTCGTTTAGCTACGTATTTACCAGCAATTTTCCATCTCATAGAGTGCGGTTACAGTACAAAAACTGCCAAGACACCTTTCAACTCCAGGTCCAAAATACACACTACGTTCACTTCGTCTATCCCCAGCGTTTGCAAATTTGCTCTGAAAAATGCTTACAGGCCTTTGAATCTCGCCCATCCAGCCGCTCCTGGCTTTGACTGCGGCGAAACCTGCACCACCCTGGAGGAAATCTCGTATCCCCGGCCTTCCTCTGCAACTTTCCCACTCACCTCGCGTCGCCTTGCCATTCCCTTCCCAAAACTGGGTTCCAAGCCGGCATAGCCACCAGCTAGGTCGAACCCAGTCGAATTGGAGATCTGACGCTGTCCATTCCACTGGCGAGGCGGGCTCGCTTCACCAACCAAGACAGCGGAAGCATGCTTGATTTGGCCCTGGTGGCTTGGCTGAGAGCCGGTGTGGTAAGGGTCATATCCGTCGTCACTCCCTGAGGCGTCCGATGCATACACTTCGAAGTTGCCGCTGTCGCTTGATTTTGAAGTGTCCGCGCGTTGAAGGCCATCAAAGTGGCTTTCACGGTCGATACCTTGGGAGGCACGAGTCGGCGAGCCACCCATGGATGTTCGCAAGTCGCCGTAGAAGCGAGCCTTAGTGCCGCTGCCGACGAAGCTTGAAGGCTTAGATGCAGGTGTCGCGTACTGTGTAACTGAATTTGGATCGGCTTCGTGAAGGGTGTGTCGAGGAGGAGTGGTAAAAGCTGGCTTTGCAAGAGGTCTGGGCATCGCTTTCTCGTCCTTAAAGCGTTGATCAACAGGGGTGGGTGGGTTCATGGCCAGCGGCTCTCGACTTCGCTTCTTTTGGGTGGTAGACGATGTTTGATGGCTTAGACCAAGCGGTTCCGCGAGTGGCATTTGGTTCTCCTGATCAATGGCTGCGCTATGTTGCGTTGGGCCGCCCGTCGAAGGTCTTGATACTGTCAGATCGAAGGAGGATTGGCGGACCAGATGCCTCTCGTGGTCAGAGATGGCGGAGACAGGAGACATTGTCCGGACCTCTCTCTCAAATTCTTCCTGTTGATAATCGCTGATTTCCGATGGCATACCTTCATAATCCGAATACGACAACCATGAGCTGGGGCGAGAAGGGGGACTTGAGACTGCAAGGCCCGAAGATCGAGCGGGTTTGTGGTCGAGGCCAGCGCCAGCAGGGCGAGCGTTCACAGCGGGTACCTTGGCCGAAGTAGGACGTGAGAGGGAGAGGTCTTCTCGACTAAGAGACATTGACGCCCGAGCGCTATAGGGGTCTTTCAACTCATTTACAAAGTCTTTCTTGAATGAGAATGAATCCGTGTCTGCAGAATCGGTGCGTGCATGCTTAAATGGGGCCCGTCTACCCTGGGCAGTGACTTGCGAGAAGCGCTTTGAGGCGAGGGTCGAGTTGCTCAAGTGCTTCTCGTATAGCAGCTCTGATTTCTTGCGCTTATGGTCGGGCCTTGCAGTCAAAGTCTCTCTGTCTTCTAGAGGGTTCATGTCTGGCGGTAAATGTGTAACTTTGCGGTACGTGACAGCAAGATAGATGTCTAAGAGCAACGAGCTGACCAAGAGAGCGCTCTCCACGCCGCAAATGATCATGAATGCTTGAATGATCTTGTAGTCGATAGTGTTATCATTGAATAGCGTTTCCCAACCATAGGTGTTCGAGGAGAAATCCATTGAGGCCATGTAAGAGGATATGGCGAAAAAGGGGATCAGACCAACATCCAGGAGCCCAGCAAACATGTGATAGCTTGCAGTCGAGGCTGGAGGTCGACTGTTGATGCTTCGGCAGAGGAAATAGGTGGCATAGAGCGTGTGCAAAAGTGCCACAGCAGGCCCGACTCTTGTGATCCATCCAACTGCGGTGCTGGTCTTTCTGATCGTGATAATACAGAAGACACCACCCACGGCCCCAATTAGAGCGAACGCCCGCAGTGCTCTCTGCACTCTCCACACAAATTTGACGCGGTCTTTCGTGTTAGGGTTCATCGGCACGAAGTTGGTGTTGCCATATGGCGACTGGTAGTACTGGCACTCGAGTTAGCAAAGCGTATGTCCAGAGTTCTATAGCAGCCTTACCGAGTCTGGATGCCTGTTGAAATCGACGAGCGGGCCATCTTTTTGTGCCTTTGGTGGTTTGGGGGCCCACGACGCTTGAGTGACGGCTTTCGGATTGAATGATGAGTTCACCGGACCCCCGAAGGTGTAGGTTGAAGGCCTATCGTAGATGAAGGGTGGTTCAACACCCATTATGAGTGCTACAATTGCTTGCGGTGGCGGTTTAGTCTTTAGCAAGTTCGGTGGAATGCGAAGAAAGTGGACGTGCGTGCTTCCTGGCATAAAGAGCCAGCCCAGCCGCAAAGATGCATCGGCGGGGAAGAGGTTGGGAAGGGCTGGTCGTCAAGGGCAACGAGAACATGCTAGTCTGTATCGGGCTTAGAGGCTATCCATTCCACGCCACTTTTATGTATCCACTTTTACCTCTCGTCCCTGTCGAATAGGCCTACTCTCAAACTCCATCCATACGGGATTCCTGCGTGGAAAGATTCTCCAAGAGATGATCAAGAGAACACTGACAACTACACGATTGATTGGTGTCTATTTAGTGGCAGTCCGCTCCTAAATCCTGTGCTTGCTTGGGAACATTTGACAATCGATGGGATCCTCTACTCGGCGGCTAAAGCTCATCGGCAAGAAGATTGAGCTATCAGAGGCCCTTACTGATGAAGATAACATCCTCCAAGAGCTGCAATATCCCAAGAAAAGAATTAACTTGATAGTTCTGCTTCTTTAAGAGTGAGCACGAGATCCTTCGCGTTATGGCACAGCATCTGAACATCAAAACGAATGCCTACAATATCTGAATG
Source organism: Incumbomyces lentus (assembly GCA_017656005.1). Taxonomy (NCBI): domain Eukaryota; kingdom Fungi; phylum Ascomycota; class Eurotiomycetes; order Chaetothyriales; family Trichomeriaceae; genus Incumbomyces; species Incumbomyces lentus. The sequence continues at coordinate 3,846,064 of JACJVT010000002.1, forward strand.
GCGCCATGGAAGCTTCAATCTATGTATCCCTATTTACGTCAATTGGAATGGATGCACGCGCGTTTTATTCCAGGTTCCTCTCCCATACAAAATCGGAGAGGATTTGTTACCTGGAAACGCTGATAAGAAGCTTCGATGTGAAGCGGCTACGTACATCTATATTCAAGAATACTATCCGGAAGTCACCATCCCTATACTATTAGGCTTTGGCTTCTGCACTGGTGTCAGCGTAAGTCTATCCCTTTAACCGTACTTTTTCAGGTCTAATGCTCAACAGTTCACTGCTCTTGAGAACACTTCCTTTTTATGCCAGCTAGGGCGATGGTTCTTTCGCACTCTCTTTAAATATCCCTTACCGTCCCGTTTCGTCCCTGCCAATCTATCTCCTACCTTTCGTACGGGTTACCTTCTTCTACAATATGTTGAGAATGGACGGATGCTCTCTGAAACATTTGATTCTCACATACACGATCCATCGCGGCGGCAGAACCTATTCAGCGACCTCTCACGGATCATGGTCTCATTGGCGAGAAGACCTCAGCCTCGAATTGGCTCTTTTACTATTGACAACGCTGGATTTGTATCACTTTCTAACCGTCCCTTAACGCTCCGGCTCCAGGCTCGATTCTCTTGGGATAAGGATTTTCCTGATATCTCACAATATTGGAGCATAAACATGTCCAAGACTATCAATTTAAAGCTAGAGGAGAGGAAAGATTATCTCCAACAGTTAGCGAGTCAGATTCCGATTGCGACAGTAGCAATTCAAGCTGAATTATTGAAGGCATTTACTTTCTTTTATCCAGAGCTGCCTTTCCGGAAGAAGATAATTGTGCGACATCCATCCTTTTAGCCCCAATCTTAGCCTGTTTATACTTCTCTGCGTTGTCTTTGCCTTCAAGTATCTTCAGAGTTTTTCTGTCTGACTGTGGTTGCTGGTGTGGAAGGTGCGAAACAGTGGGGCTATAACTGCGGTTTTTGTCTTTTCATCTCTTGATCATCAACATAACATACATTACACTTCACACTGGTACGTCGTAAACTTTTTCTTTACCATAGCTAAGCAATTGTAGACTGTTCATTTTGGTTGGTCGGGAAAGTTGCCGTTTCGAGACAAGCAGAATTGGTTCAAGTCGCTCCAGTGTACCACTCGAGGCAACCTGCGCACCTGCGCCACAAGCTGCCGGTGGTTGCTCGATGGCGAGCGGCGACAGACTTATTCCACCACCTTGCTGCTGTATGCTGCAACTACAAAGCCACTTGGCGACGCCCTGTGTTGTGAGGAGCAGAGCTTGTGATCTTCAAGATGCTCCTCAAGCCGAAAATCGACCAGCACAAGGACATGTCGAGCTCGCAAACGCACGAGCTGCAGAGGAGCCGCGCGCGAGACTGGTTGATATGGCGGCCAGTTGTGCTGGCCACGACCCTCCTGGCCCTGCTGTCGCTGGGCTTCATCGTGCACGCGTCAATGACCCTCCAAGTTGACCCACAAGGATGTGTCATGCCCATGATGAGCCCGACCTACCTCAAACTCTCCGGCTTCGACACGGAGCATTCGAGATTCGCCAGCAAATATTCGCTCTACCTGTACCGAGAAGAAGGCGTCGATAAGTACTCGCATAAAAACATGGGTCTGAGAGGCGCCCCAGTGCTATTCCTTCCGGGCAATGCTGGCAGCTACAAACAAGTTCGATCCCTATCTTCAGAGGCTTCCCACTACTTTTACAACAACCTTCGAAACGACCAAAGGGCCAGGGACAATGGGGTGCGGGCACTCGATTTCTTCACTGTAGACTTCAATGAGGATCTAGCCGCGTTCCACGGCCAGACAGTCATAGATCAGGCCGAGTACGTCAACGAAGCAATTGCTTACATCCTCTCACTATACCACCATGCGAACAAACTGAGTCGCGACTCGGACCTGCCTGACCCGAGTTCTGTCATCTTGATTGGTCACTCAATGGGTGGAATCGTTGCCAGGACCGCCCTGGTCAACACAAAATATCAAGCCAACTCAGTCAACACCATCATCACAATGTCGACGCCACATGCACGGCCCCCTGTGTCATTTGACGCTGAGATTGTCTCCTTGTATGACCAGATCAACCAGTATTGGAGGGGGTCATACCTCCAGAAAATGTCAAGCAACAATCCACTTTCCCAGACGACCTTGATCTCAATAGCTGGAGGAGGCAGAGACACCACTGTGCCCTCCGACTATACCAGTGTTTCTTCTCTTGTCCCAGAAACCCATGGCTTCACCGTCTTCACCTCGACGATTCCTGGCGTCTGGACGAGCATGGACCACTTAGCCATCACCTGGGCTGATCAGCTTCGTAAAGTTATTGTGAAGTCCTTGTACGAGATTGTCGACGTTCGGAGAGCCGCTCAAACGAAAACGCGAGCTTCGAGGATGAAGACATTTCGGAAGTGGTTTTTGACAGGATTAGAAGTTGATGCACCAAAGCACATCGCCTCACTGGACCACAATGTCCTGTTGGCCCTCGGAGCCGACCCAAGGTCCTCTATCATAAAGAAGGATAGCATTACCCTTCATCGTCTTGGAATGCAGGATCATACCTCGGCCAAAATGCTATCTGTTCCGCCTGCGAACAATAGAACAGCGAGGCATTTTCAGCTCCTGACTGATCAACCCATTCACGATGATGGATCATTTGACAAAATAGATGTGCTATTTTGTAGTGCGTTCCCGATCACAGGCCATGTCACAGCCAGTCATTTGCCTGTACAGATCGATCTTTCCGATGGCGATGCTAGCGCTACGAGGCTTGCATGCAAACGTGCAGCTGGTGATGGGATTCCCTTACCCACCTCAAGGAGACAATCGAGAAATGCATTCGATTTGACCCCGCCTTTCACTTTTCTACGATACGACTTGCGCGATCTGCGAGAATTTCAATTTGTGGCCATTGTCGACAAGACTACCGAGGTCAGCGAGGGCTGGATTCATGCTGAATTCAACAATGGTGAGGACTCCCAGCTTCATGTTGGCTCCAGCTTGCCCGAGTTGTTGCTTCGTGGTGTTCGTGTCGAGCTTCCATCCTCGAGACCTCTCATGACCGACATCAAGATTCCTGTCATCCAAACATCTCTCCTTGCTTACCACCTTGAGGTCCGCCAACACGGCTGTCACACAGATACAGAGCTCTTCACGCCTCTGATCAGGCAGCATATTGACGCTCCACACGAATCTAAATACTACGTGAATTTCAAAGAAGGAGACATCAACCTTCACGGCACAGCGCCTTTCATGCCTCCAGCTCTCCCCAGGGAGGTGGTTAATAGCGGCGTGGCTTTTCAAATTTGGTCGGACCCTACCTGCAAGTCATCTCTGGAATTCCGTCTCAAGCCTGATCTGGCTGGCAGTCTTGGGAAACTGGTGATCCGATATCGCACAGTTTTTGCTGCTTTCCCACTCTTGGTCGTGGCTATGGTGCTCCGAAAGCAGTTTCAAGTGTATGACACCACCTGTGTTTTCATTTCATTCAACGATAGCCTGGACAGAAGCTTACGCCTGCCGCTGCCTGGTCTGCTTCTATCCCTAACCTTTTTCGGTACAGCTTTTACCACGACTTCAACGCCATCGACCAATTCCCACACACCCCGATCGAACGGTACTGTGAACTACAACCAAAACGATCTGCTACTCGGATCGCCCGACGCCTTCTTCTGGTTCCTTGTTCCGTTGTGTGGGCTCATCAGCGTCGGCGTATGCGTCGTGCTAAATTATTTGGTCCTCGCTCTGCTTCAGATCTTCAGCATACTTCTCTCAACCTTTGCAAGCTCTAACGGATATGTCAAGATGGTTGACAGCAGCAAAGAGAAGACGTCGGTTGCAATCATGCCTGCCACGCCACGACGCCGGATCGTCAATATTGGCATCCTGCTGGTGCTGGTTGCCACTATCATTCCCTACCCTTTTGCATTCATGGTAGCATGTCTAGTGCAGTTTGCTACAGCCACACGTGCACTGAAAGACGCCAAAGAAGTACAATCCAGTCAAACAATTAATTTCTTCAATTACACACATTCGATCCTGATCTTGATGCTCTGCGTTTTACCAATCAACCTACCAGTTCTGGTGGTCTGGGTCCACAATATGGCTGTTCACTGGATGACGCCGTTTTCATCTCACCACAACGTCCTATCAATCATGCCTTTCATCCTACTCGTTGAGACGGTATCGAGTGGTATGATGGTTCCGACGCTGCACAAGTTCAAATGGACCACCAACTTGTTGTTCTTTGCCTTAGCTGCTTATGCTGCTGTTTATGGCATGACATTCGCTTACCGATTACACTACATTGCGATTATCATCGCTTTGTGGTTGGTGTTGATACATTTTTCGGCAGGCAGGGCTCGAGTCCCACCATGACTAGGGTTCTTTGGCACCAATTTTGGAATTTGGTGTTGGGCCTGACAATATGGCAGAATACACCCATGCATCGCATTTTGTCCACGTGGAATGGTTGGACTAGTCACAAAAGAGACGTTGGCTAAACGAGGTGATGCTTCTAAGAGCTTATCACGAAGCTAGACGAAGACAGGTGGTGCAAGTGAGATGTGTAATATTAATAGAGGAGAAACCGCGTGTATGAGGCAGTATAGAATAGTAGACCACATGATACCCACAGAGCGAGTGACGCGATAGAGTCAGAATAATGCTAAACATAATATCTGTGTCGCGCCTGCCCTTTTGAAACAAACCTATCAGGTACCGGAAATTCTTCTTTCACAGCCTGCGCACTTTGGTTGCACTTCAGACCAAGCCAGATTCCTCATAAAGATCCCTTTCACACGCTGAATCAGGTGCTATCTACCCACGTGCCCGTTCTACTGCACCGATACCACCAGAAGATCGAAGCTAGAGTTCGCCACTTACGGTCATCCACGATGCAGACCTCGTATCGAAACTCTACGACAACCATCCACAGCAGCTGGCCCACTCCGTTGACCACCTCAACTTCCAATTTGACAGAAGACAATACCACGCAGAAAAGCATCGCCCCGATCTGGCTCATCATCGGCCCTGTGTTCGCTATCGTCCTGATCGTCCTGGTATGGCTGCTGATGGTGCCGGATGTCCGCAGGCCTTGGTCATGCAGATCGAAAAGAAAGAGTCAACATGTGCCCCTACGGCAGAGAGGTCCGGGAGATGCATACGAGATCAATCCTGATATGTGGGGTGGTGGTGGACGATTAGTCGGCGAGTCAGGAGAAGCCCTAGGTGGGAACCTAGGTGGGAACGTGATCGGTTACGAAGCACATATGGACGCGTTCTGTCAGCGGCAAGGGCGACATATTTGCTATCATGCTGATGATAGGCCTTCACCATATACGTCACAACCAGAGCGGCACGCCAACCCAAACGCGAGGTATTCGAAAAGACTCACGATTGGTAAGAGGACGATTAATTAGGTCCTGGCTCTTGTGACTGATACAACTTATGCAAATCGAAAAATCATTGGTACGCAAGGTCGCAGCTGATACTGCAGATGAAGTCTTGGCAGCTGATCGTTTCCAGGGAGCTTTTATAACTCATTCCTTCAGAAGTGGTGAAAGTGTGTGACCTGGAAGGATATCAGATAACCTTACTAATTACGAAGCCCAGCACGAGGCTGGGAGTACGAAGTAACCGAGGTAATATTAGCTTGGCCATGGGCGGATATGATATCCAGCACACCTTCCCCAGCACGCAGTGATTTAGGTACTATTATGGTCAGCATTGTGATCCTTCAATACAACTATCATATTTCCAAGGCCAATAGTTAGTAGACGAAGAGCTTTAACCACCTTTTTTTTAAACTTGAAAGCATCCACTATTACAACACTTCGCACAGGAATTTTCCTCACAGAATCCTAAATTTTTTAAGATACGCAACGAGCACACGAAATCAGCGAGCGTCCTGCGATCGGCATAATGGCCACCGCTCGAAGCTCGCGGTTGTTGCTTCGTTCTCTGAGGCGGCAAGCTATCCAAGGTAGCCTCTACACATCGACCACATTTCAGTGTTGGACGCGGCAAGCAGCTCTACGGCCCCAAGTTCTCGGGTCAAACCCGTCCTTCATTAGATCGTTCTCGATATGTCCTCGTTTGACAAAGGACGAGGCACCCAACCCCTCGGGCATTGCTCCCCCTCGATCTTACAGCTACGAAGAAATACACGATCTCACGACTGATCCATCCTCGAATCGCATTCTGATCGATGTGCGGGAGCCGAGTGAGCTTCTCCAGACCGGACGCATCCCTACAGCAAAGTCGGTCCCCATAACTTCTGCTCCCGACGCATTCTTCATGGAGGAAGAAGACTTTGAGGCAAAATTTGGCTTTCCGCGGCCGACTGAGACTGACGAGGTCATCTTTTACTGCAAAGCCGGAGTCAGAAGCAGACAAGCCGCTTTGCTAGCAGCCCAAGCCAGACCTACTTTTGGAGGTAGGATCGGAAACTATCCAGGAAGCTGGGTAGATTGGGAGAAGAATGGTGGGAAAGTTGAGCGCGAGGGCGAGCAAGGATAGCAGAGTAGTGTATTCGAAGTGACTGATTCAGGCCAAACAAGACTGCAATCTCATCCGATTCAGGCCGCACAGCTAGTCAGATATCCCTTTCGGCGTTCTGTCTCTTGTGAATTCTCCTGTCTTTCATGGGTCATGACAACCTCAAAAACATAATGATCTCTAACGCTAAACACCTCGAGCTGCTCAAACTTGAAGAACCGGTCATCGCCACTGCTTAATTAACCATGGCCTGACCCCATTACCTAATCGAGACACAAGCCGTTTCTGGTAGCACAAGCAATCTGTTTGCTTCCGCTCCTCACTGCATGGTGCTGGCCACGGTTGGAAAAGTGTCACAACATAAGCGCGCCACACCGCTCCTAGAGCAGCTTGCAGGAGATATTGCGAACCAGCCTAAGCTCACCAAAGTCTGTGATAGGCCTTTCATTGTCCACCTAGAGCGTGACGACAGCTGCTCAGATGAACGGCCAAACCCGCACATTGATGAGTGTTAGAGTTGGTGTCTACAGGTGCTCAGCGCGTTGAGTAACTTCCCCATGGCGCCTTCGCCTACATTTTCGGTCACTCCTCCATCCTGCAGAGGAACGCGTTATCACAAACATGCATTGTGCAATACTAAATCCTAAAGCTGGCTTCTGTTGAAAGAGACAGACAGCCAGCCAGCCAGCCATTTTCAAGCCTACCGAGATGAGCATGCAATGTACCATCAGGCCAGGCCACCGATTTTACTAATCTCAAGTTTGACCAAGAGTGCCTCTACGAAGTGGATCCCCCATTTTCAAAACTTGTTGTCCCCTCCCGACGTCTGTGGTATTGGTCTCCTCGAGAGCATTCCGCGTACCGACCGCGGCAATCATTCTGTATGGCGTCTCAAGCTGCAGCAGTATCAAGCATGCTGCCATCCACCGTCCATCAATGCTGAAACTTGCACTCAGACACATTCAACTATCGACACTGCAACCTGGATCACTTGAAGCTCCAGTCGATCTTATCCTGTGGTTGTTTGACCAGGGGAAAGTGACACTGCATCGACCTAGACGTTAGACATGTTGAGGATCAGCCTTGAACGACTTCCCTGACAGATTCTTTGCAATCTCTACGGTTCAGTATCGTTCAGAATTGGTCTCAGCACCCAATCTAGTGGCAGACTGCTTGCATAAAGTAAGTCAAAGGAGAGCTGCAGACATTCGCATATAAGGAGTCGGGAAATATTCTGACCCCCACCCCTTTCAGCACCAACATTTACATTTGCACTCAGGTCAATCTTGTCCTGTCCACTCGTTCAAAATGCATAGTCACTCGCTTGTCGCTGTTTTCTTGTCGCTCGTTCATCTCCTCTATGCCAGAGCGCTTCCTGGCGAAGCACAATTGATTCGAGTTCCAGGTGACTCTTCTCGGCGTGCATGGCGGCCTCGTCAAGCCAACACCAATCCCTCCTGTGTCAATTCGGCCGAAAATCGTCAATGCTGGGAAGGTGGCTTCAATATCGACACAAACGTTGAAACTACTTGGCCCAAGACCGGCAGAGTGGTCACTTACAGCCTCGAAGTCCAGAATCTGACCCTTTCAGTTGATGGTGTGTCGAGGCCCGTATATGCCATCAATGGCCAATACCCTGGCCCAACTATCCGCGCGAGATGGGGAGACACTCTTCAGATCACGGTAAAGAATAGCCTCCAGAACAATGGTACCAGCATGCACTGGCACGGCGTAAGACAATGGAAGACAAATCCGATGGATGGTACCAACGGGATCACCGAGTGTCCTTTGGCTCCCGGCGAATCTAGGACATACACCTTCCTGGCAACACAGTATGGTACATCCTGGTACCACTCCCATCATTCCAGTCAGTACTCTGATGGTGTTGTCGGCACAATCGTCATTGATGGGCCAGCTTCTGCCAACTACCATCATGATCTTGGAGTTTTGACATTGAATGATTGGTTCCATGAAAGTGCTGGTTCTCTAATCTACAAGCTGTCTCGAGCTCAGATCAGGAATGCTCCGCTTGCTGACAATATTCTCATCAACGGCACGAATGGTAATCCAACAAATGGCGTTGCCCTGCACAACACCACGATTGAGAAAGGAAAGAAATACCGTCTTCGGCTCATCAACATAGGCACAAATGACAATTTCAAAGTCAGTCTCGATAAGCACAACATGACAGTCATTTCCATGGATTTCGTGCCCGTGGTGCCTTTCACCCGAGATTGGCTCTTCATTGGCATTGGGCAAAGATACGATGTTGTCATTGAGGCCAATCAGCCTATCGACAAATATTGGTTCCATGTGGTTCCGCAATCAGGCTGTAGCACTAACAAGGTTGCGAACGCAGTCAGCGTCTTCTCCTACAAGGGTGCGAACAGCACTCTCCCGAGCAACAGCACTCTAGGTAACGGCCCTCCAACAAACGATTGCAATGACCCCAATATCGATCTTATCCCTTGGGTCCCGCTCAATGTGCCCTCGAACCAGACCATCCCAGCCTCTTCTCGCCTAGACGTCGGCTTCGCACTTATTCAAAACACCTCGACCTCGCAGACCTTGGTGCAATGGAATCTCAACCTCAACGCCATCCAAGCACCATGGGACAAACCTACCGTCCAATACGTCCGAGAAGGTAACACATCATATCCATCCAACATGAATCTTATTAATCTCCCCAAATCGAACATCTGGTCTTTTTGGGTAATTCAAGCCGTGGCGACCCGAGCCCCGCCCCAGCCACACCCGATGCACCTCCACGGCCACGACTTTTACGTTCTTGGTGCTGGAACCGGGACCTACGACGACAGCACAACACTCAACTTCGTCAACCCGCCACGCCGCGATGTAGCGATGCTGCCTGCAAGTGGCTACCTCGTTCTCGCGTTTGTGACAGACAATCCTGGCGCCTGGTTGATGCATTGCCACGTTGCATGGCACATCGACCTCGGCCTAGGTGCACAGTTCTTGGAGCGAGCCGACGAGATACCAGCCTTGCTCGACCAAACCGCTGGGTGGAATCAGCAGTGCGCCAGCTGGGATCGGTATGATGATACAGCAGTCTTCCATCAGGAGGGCAGCGGGTTGTAAGATACGGTAATGGTGTAGGAAAGAATTGGGAGTGGACTTGCTCTCTCGAGTAAGCTGATCTTTGTGGGCTTTGGGAGTTTGGATCGTGCTGATGGGAGAGAAGTTGGGAATGGCCATGTGCGATACGCATCTTCCTCGCTTGTATCTACCGGGTGATGAGTTCAGTCTTTTATGTTCTTGTGGGCATTTCGACGCAGTAGTTGCGATATCCCTGAAAATCGGAGGAGCGTAAGTAGATATGAACTTGGAAGCTAATGAGCAATCTATAGTTGCTCTTGGACGGTGTTCTTTAATTGCTGTACTCACTCTCAATTTTCTAGTTACGACGTGTCCATAATGTGCATTGACATAAAAACAGTTAGCTAGCCAGAAGGAGATTTGGAGTCAAGAGAGCTGTAATACAACGCTGGTAACTTCCTTGATTTTTACACTTCTCCCTTCCTGGAGGACTGGTGCTAGACATGTTACAAGAAGGGTTTGGGTAGACGTGATACTGGTGGATCGCTCTTTGAAACAACTTTTTCGTGACGCTCACAGCATTGTGCAACGAGGTGTTTCTGGCTGTGGTGAATGTATGTAGGATAAGGAAATGTGGAAACTCGATATTAGGTAAAATAAATATCAAGTAACTTTCAAAGTTTTATATGAAATGCACATGTTCATGTTCAATTAGCGTGTACTCCCTCGGATCTCAACCCACCAAGTAATACATATAAATGCTACAGCTAGAAATTAATCCAGTGGTCTGAGAATTGAGCTGTTGACCAGAAACTTGCTAGACCCGACGCGGAGGACTTTGTTAGACGAATACTTTGACTTAACGTTTCTCTTTCTCTCTGCGTATCCCACCAATGGCAACAACAGAAGTGCCACCGCCAGGAGGACCTTCAGAGGATCGGACGCAGCTCAGCACGCAATATGACACACCCATGGGCCTCGCTCACAGCACCATGGCAGCTCTCAAGGAGCGTATAAAGCTGCATTACGATCTGGCTAGCGACTACTATTTGAACCTTTGGTAAGGGACACATACCATGATTTCTATCTCTCTATCTCTCTCACACATACACACTCTCACCCTCACATGCATGTATACACACATAAGGCGGGATTGGTTCTCAACTCGTGCTTTCCGAACAACTGACTCGAGGCGGTACTACAACAAAGCAAGGGGAAAGCAAAAGGCAAAAGGCAAAGGCCAACAGCCTAGTACCTCCGAATCATCCTCCAAAGCCCCCACTCCTACAGAACGAAGCAAAAGAAGGAAACTAACCACATTTTCTCTTCACGAGTTACACAGGGGCGAGCACATCCACCACGGATACTACCCAACGGCGGAATCGAAAGCGAGTGACAGCAAAGAGACGGCCCAGATCAACCTGATCAAACTGCTGCTTGAAACGGGTCAATTGCCGGTGACGTCCAACACAGAGCACCACCCCGTTTTCGCAGCAACATTGGCATCGGCATCGGACGTCGTCCAACACCCGCTAAGGATCCTCGATGTCGGCTGTGGGATTGGAGGGACGGCACGGTACTTGGCTCGCGAGCTTGGAGCGACGGTCACGGGGATTACGATTTCTGGTAAGCAGGTTGAGATGGCGAGGCGGCTGACGAGGAATGCTGCTTCTGCTTCTGCTTCTGGTGCTGCTGCTGCGGTAGATGCGGTAGAGGCTGGAGCGCAGCAGGGACAGGACCAAGGACAGCAGGGACAGGCACGGGGAAGTGTGAGTAGGAATGCAAGCGTAAGTGATGGACAGTGGTCGGAGGAATTCATCTCGATCGGTCCGTCAGGTGGGAAAGTGCAGTTTCTCGAACTCGATGCCGAGAAGATGGGCGAGTACTTTGCTTCCGATGCTGGCCAATTCGATGTTGTCTGGATCAGTGAGGCGCTGAGTCACTTTCCGAATAAGCCGCTGTTCTTCGCGAATGCGGCAAAGGTGCTGAAGAAGGGTGGCAAGCTTGTCTTGGCGGATTGGTTCAAGAGCGAGACCGTTGACACGGCGGGGGATGCCGATATCACTGCTATTGAGGATGGGATGCTGCTGCCTCCGTTGTGTACGCAGGGCCAGTATGTGGAGATGGCGGCTGGTGCTGGATTGGCGGCGTTGGCTGAGCCGAGAGATATCAGCCAGGATGTGAGTAAGACTTGGTAAGTGCTTCTTCTCCCCGGGCCGAGCCGGAACGAGTTTGATCGGCCGTTTTGAGTGTGTGTGAGTGTGTTTGAGTGAGTGAGTGCTGATATACTGTTGTTGTCTACCCAGGGATATTACTTGGTCGTTAATACAGAATCCCTCGCTTTGGGCCTTTGCCTTCAGCCAGGGCAGGGATGGGATTGCGTTCTTACAGGCTTTCCGGGCGATGCGCAGGGGATATGCAAATGGGTCTTTTCGATATGCTGTCATGGCGTTCGAGAAGTGAAGGCATTTATCAAGAACAGGGCAAATAAATAGAAATAGAACAACAAGGGCCAAGTTAATAGTAGAACACAATCTAATTCACTATACACTGCTGTGTAGTCCAAGAGAAACCGGTACTGACATGGCTGTCGGTGTTGATTGTGGCTCTTACAAGACGGAAAGGTTGGGGAATTTCTCCTGCGAGCAATGTTAGAAGTCAAGTGGTGCTGGTTCAGCAAGGAGAGGCTCACTTGGTAGCCCGGTGGCATCCATCGGCCCTTCTTGACCAGCTCTTCAGTGTACTTGTCGATCTCTGGAGCGGCCTCGGCAATCTCATCAACCGTAATGTCTTCCCATTGCCGGGCACCCTCGATGTCGCCCAAGGCTTTTTCAAGACTCCTCAATTCCACCTCGACCTTGCTCTTGGTCTCCTCTGCATTGCTCAAGGCGACCTGTTCGAAGCTCTCAATGGCCTTTAATTGCTTCTTGACGTCGTAGGTCTTGGGTGTGAAGGACTTGTAGTAGGATTCAATCTCATCCACCACCTGCGTGTTCTTCAAGATCGAGCGGTAGTGGGCAAAATCGACCGTCTGCGGCATATCCTGGAGCTGTTGGACTCGTCGGCGGGCATCGTCGTTCCTCTTCTTGAAGTTGGTCAGGGCCGTCGCCGTCTGACCTCGGAGGCCGAGTTGGCCGCCGATTTTGCTCCAATCGAGCTTGATTGCCGCGCGCTGTGACAGTCCACGTTAGTGACCTTCTTTCTTTCATATTTCTGAGCCAGTCGAGCTCCGACGACGACACGCAATGCTGTAGGGGACGTACTGAGGACATTTTGGGTGGGGGGTTGAGCTGTAAGATGTCGTCGTTGACAGCAGTGAGGTTGAGCTCGAAGTCGTCGGCCAGAGTCTCCATGGTGCCAAGACTTGGCCTCGTCGAGCATCTCAGCCTCGTGAAAGGGAGCAGGGTCTCCATGGTGCCAAGACTTGGCCTCGCCGAGCATTCTCAGCCTCGTGGAAAAGGAATTGGGGCAGGGGCGATGGCAGGGATCCACTTGGCCGCGGCCCACTGGAAGAGAACTGAATGGAAGATGAGCTTCGCGCAAAAGTTATAGTAGTGCTACTAGTAGTTCTCCGTACATAATTCCAATTGCAGTCGCCATCATTTCAGAAACGAGTATTTTCATCACCATATTCACCCTCAGCTGGTTCGTCATCGAGCTTTCTTCTTCCTTCTTCATTCATCACCTTTCTCGTGTAATATAGCCGCTATATTGTGTTTCTGTCTGTAATAGAATGCTCGCATCAAGACTCCTGCGCTCGGTAAGTTGCGATTGATGACTTTTTTTTCCATCTTCATCTCCATCTCCATCGACATCTTCATCTTTCATCTTCATCTCTAGCCCTGTCTCTACCCCATCCTCCGTCTCCATCTCATCCTCGAGCTTGGCCATCTGCTAATCATCACTTCCTTCTACAGGCGCCGCGCGCGTCCACCATCTCTCGTGTCGCACAATCCAAATCCATACCTCGATCGTCTCTGTTCGCTCGGTATGCATCAACAGAGGTGCCCGAAGAGCCGGGGAAGATCAAGGGACAGGTCATCGGTATCGATCTGGGTACCACCAACTCGGCTGTTGCTGTGATGGAGGGCAAAGTCCCGAAAATAATAGAAAACGCAGAAGGTACACGGACGACGCCGTCGGTTGTGGCCTTCACCGAAAGCGGCGAACGCTTAGTGGGTGTATCGGCCAAGCGACAAGCTGTCGTCAACCCTGAGAATACCCTCTTCGCCACGAAACGACTGATCGGCCGAAAGTACTCGGACTCTGAATGCCAGAGGGACATCAAAGAGGTGCCATACAAGATCGTCCAGCATAGCAATGGTGACGCCTGGGTCGAGGCTCGCGGCGAAAAATACTCTCCATCTCAAATTGGTGGCATGGTCCTGGCCAAGATGAGGGAGACAGCCGAGGCCTACCTGGGAAAGCCCGTGAAGAATGGTGTGGTGACGGTTCCAGCCTACTTCAACGATATGCAGCGACAAGCGACCAAGGATGCTGGTCAGATTGCTGGCCTCACCGTCCATCGTGTGGTGAACGAGCCGACCGCCGCTGCCCTGGCCTATGGCCTTGAAAAGGAAGACGACCGCACCATTGCCGTCTACGATCTGGGTGGCGGCACATTCGATATTTCCATCCTGGAAATCCAAAAGGGTGTCTTTGAGGTCAAGTCGACCAATGGTGACACACATCTCGGTGGCGAGGATTTCGACATCAGCCTCGTGCGACACCTCGTCCAAAACTTCAAGAAGGAATCTGGCATCGATCTGTCGAACGACCGAATGGCCATTCAGCGGATTCGTGAGGCTGCCGAGAAGGCCAAGATCGAGCTCTCCTCCTCCCTCCAGACAGATATCAACCTGCCTTTCATCACTGCCGATGCCTCGGGTCCCAAGCACATCAACCAAAAGATGACTCGATCCCAGCTCGAACAACTCGTGGACCCGCTCATCTCAAAGACCATCGAACCAGTCCGAAAGGCACTGAAGGACGCAAACCTGACAGCCAAGCAGATCCAGGAAGTCATCCTCGTGGGTGGCATGACCCGTATGCCCAAGGTCACCGAATCTGTCAAGAGCATCTTCGGCCGTGACCCGGCCAAATCGGTCAACCCCGACGAGGCTGTCGCCATTGGTGCTGCCATTCAAGGAGCTGTCCTTGCTGGTGAAGTCACGGATGTGTTGTTGCTCGACGTCACACCCTTGTCCCTCGGTATCGAGACTCTGGGAGGCGTCTTCACTCGCCTGATCAACCGAAACACCACCATCCCCACCAAGAAATCCCAGATCTTCTCCACTGCCGCAGACTTCCAGACGGCGGTCGAGATCAAGGTCTACCAGGGTGAGCGAGAACTGGTCCGTGACAATAAGCTACTGGGTAACTTCCAGCTCGTCGGCATCCCCCCAGCGCATCGAGGTGTGCCTCAGGTCGAGGTCACTTTTGATATCGATGCCGACTCGATCGTCCACGTCCACGCCAAGGACAAGTCTACCAACAAGGATCAGTCCATCACAATTGCTTCTGGCTCTGGTCTATCAGACACGGAAATTGAGAACATGGTGAATGATGCCGAGAAGTACGGTGCTGCTGATAAGGAACGAAAGGCTGCCATCGAAGCTGCCAACCGAGCAGACAGTGTCTTGAACGACACCGAGAAGGCACTCAAGGAATTTGAAGACAAGCTGGACAAGACCGAAGCCGATGCAATCAAAGAAAAGATCACCGTTCTCCGGGAATACGTTGCCAAGAACCAGTCTGGCGACGGCACTGCCACCGCCGAGGAGATGAAGGCCAAGATTGATGAACTACAAACCACGGCACTGACCCTGTTCGACAAGATGCACAAAGCCCGATCGGAGGACGCTAATCAGCAATCACCTCCCCCCGGCGGTGACCAACAACAAGGTGGTGAAAACAAATCGTGAGCAATCATGCCTGTATAGCAATATTTGAATGTTCTAAAAGCACCCTGTACTCTTGACCACCGCGAAAGACCAATCTAGCCCGAGCATCGAGCATGGAAAGGGAAGGAATGGCGACATTTTGACTTGTGGACCCCGCATGTCACGAGGCGCTACTAGTAGTAGTCCCAGAGATACCACCATTTTGAATCACGTTCCTGGCATAGAAGCTGGAGTGGGAGAGGCTTGCTAAATGCCTCCGTCTGATGAGGGTGTCAACGTCGAGCATGGTGCTTCTGAGAAGGTGAGCGTTCTGCGAGCGACGCATTCATTGTGCGTCTGCCGGTATTCTTGCTCGCTGTTTTATGCATATAGCACTCCGCTCTTCTTTCACACATCCGAAAATTGTACTTCATTCCAGAATCTTGATCACTACTACGTCCTCAGTGATGCACGTGATTATCTTGAGCATTGAAAGTTTCTATTAATGACTACGAACGTGTTGAATGTCGTCGTCAACTACCTCTAGGATGTGTTGACCTTGTCACTAAATGACACTGAATTGCCTGGCAGTATGCATGCGTTACGTTCAAAAAGGGCGCGAGCAAATAATGTATAAAAGGTGAGCAGTAATGTATGTCCGCGATTCAAGACTAATTAATTGATGCAGCATTAAGCGACTGATTCGCTTGAGAATACTAGTGGTCGAGGTGGAAAAGACAACCTTAGCAGCTAATAGCCCACACTAATTAGAGTAGCCGTGCGACTGCTCTTTCAACGTAATGATACTACTGGACCGTAGATCCGAGGGCTTAAGAGCTCTTGTCCAATGAGTATGCTGGTTGGTAGGATCCGGACCCATGTCAATCTCGTGATGTGAGCATTGCTCATATTATTGCGCCTGGCACTGTACGTGGAGAGCGCCTGCAAGCTGCTCTACCAGGAACGAGTCATACGCGTGTACTGTGATCCAACAGCCGGTGATGGTAGTACCACACTGGTGAGTACCGCGACGGATCTGCATCTCATACATGTGACCGGCAGGATAGGCTGCTAGATCACGGTGATGCATGTGGTGCAGTGTCAACTCTACCTTTGCGCTAATTTTGTATTAAAGGCGTATTTCAGCATGTCTTGCAACACCAAAGCCTATTCTTACTGGGCCCGGCAGAGCACTATATGTCACTATCATGTCTGGCACCTAAATCCATTCTCCACTTTAGCGTATTGTCTAAAATCATATTGGCTGCTCCTCGTTGGTTATTTCCTCCTACCAAGAGGCCCGCTCGCACCTCTGCATCCATAATCTTCGCTTCTGGTTCTTTATAATTGTCGCTATACCATATTACTTATTCGCGTTCCTATTTATTTCGATCCACGATTCTGTCATCACCCACCGTTCGATCGACTCTCCTTTTTCCGTATTTCATGCAGTTCATGCCCCTGGCTATCTAAACGACCTCGATTACGAGACGAGGGGTCCACTGCCTCGTCGCGCATCATGACATATCAGCCCAGATCACAGTATGACGCCCGCTCTCCTGTAACCGAACTCGAGGTACGTGTCTCTTCCGTTATGCGAACATGTTCAAATCTGTCTGTACAACATCAACTTGCACGAAGTACCGACTGAACTCTTTGTTGTTGCGACGATGCTCGTCAAAGCTATCGCGTTTGCGAATATTGGTGTCTCGGTCATGTGGCTTCTATCATCCGCCTCATGTCGTCGCCTTGCAAATCAGGCTTTCATAGGTCGGCCAGGGAATGAGCGTTTTGGCCTTTTCATTTGTCTTCTTTTCGTAGCAAATTGTGCACCAATTTCGCGCGGCAAGCAGGTGTCGCGATAGTATAGTTACACAAGGGTCCTTGGTATCGGCATACCATTTCTTTTGAGGCGGACCAGTTTCAAAATGATACACAAACTGATTCTCTGTCTAGCACCGATCTTCGCCATGGACGTCCCACGATCGTTCACGTCCACGGCATCCTGCAGGGGTTGCGTCCGCGACAGTGCCCGACCGGACCATGGACCCTGAGAGTGAGAATAGTGATCTCTCATCCGCTGATGGGGGTATTCCATCGTTTGCACTCCCCATCAGCTTACCAGCTGCCCCGTCAAAACAGGCTCTGGAGAATCAACAGACTATCGTCGCTCATCTGGAGGAGCTTGATCGTATAGAGACTCACAACATCACCAAACATGACCGACTCCGAGCTAAACGTACTCGCATGGACCAGAAGATAACACGAAAGCGTGCCGCCCAGGACGAGAAAATCAACGCGATCATGAATGCTCGAGCTCGTCGCGATGCGCGCATCAAACAGCGCCGTGATAGAGAGGACATTGCCTTCCAACGGTTCTATGAGGACCTCGAAGAAGAGGAAAACGTGAGTAGAGCACTTTGATCTTGACTTGTAGGCTGATTTAATGTAGCGCTTGCGCACTCGCCTCAAGAGACTGAAGCGAGGCCTGCCAATAGATGATGCTGCGTTGTCGAATTCCAACGCCTCCACCAATTCCATGTCACCAGTACCGGCTTCATATTCAACAGTTCCACCTCCTGCTAAGAGACATCAGACTTCACACCCTGGCCATGTCGAAACTCCACCTAACCGCCCTGCAGAACCTTTGCATTATCTTGTTCAGCCCGTAGATCATTCACAGTTTCCGCATTATCCTTCGAATCACGCCCGTGCAACTTTAACTGGCACGTATCAAACCAACCCCCCTTATCAACCTCAGCCTCACGGACAAAGCTCCTCACTGTCGAGCAATTCGCGCCATGCGCCTCACACCGATGCTGGTCATTTGGCACCTAATGGCTACGACACCGTAGCGCACACTTCCGCCTCTATGCCAGCGCCCGCCCATGTGCCTCCAAACGTGTCTCCACCAGACGCGCCTCCAAATGTGCACGCCAATCTTCCTCTAACCGTGCACCCCAATCTGCCTCCAAGCGTACATCCGAACCCACCTCCCAATGCGCCGCCAAACGTGCATCCCAACCTTCCTCCGAGGCAGCCATCTTCAAACTACGATACTCGGCCCCCACCTGCTCCTGCTGCGGTTTCCACTTTCACCTCGGTAAACTATCCTTCTCATGGTGGTTTCGCGGCGGTCAACTCAGGGCGGACAGCCACGCCTCCAGGTCTGGGCGCTCCGAACGCGTACGAGCACGCTTCTAGGCAGACGGCTGGCACGGCTGATCAAACTCCGATTCGAACAAGCACTAGCGAAGAGAAAGCCATGTCGGGTGCTATGTCTTCCAACAAACGGACGCCATCAACCACACATCCATATCAAATGTCAGAAGCGTTTGCCAACCGACATCACCATTGCGAACGAGCTGACTCTCTTGGCCGCGGTATTTGGACGTGGTATGGACCAGGAGGTACTCACGATAACCCAACCGAAGCCCCGGTTGAGATGTACCTCAAATGTAATCATGGCGACTGCAGACGTATTGATTGGAGAACCGTTCATGGACTCCAGTGTCATATTGTGAAAAATCATGAGCAACCAAAGGGCACCATTGGTAGTTTAGAAAAGGCACTGGCTGCATATGGCACCCCGGTTCGGGTGATAGAAGAGGTCGAGCAAAAACACGGCATTGGTTCAGGAGGCACAATGGCAGATCCTAAGAACACTAGGGTGAAAGCAAAATTCCGAGGGTCTGGAGATAGACGTGATTTCCCCAGCCACGACACCCCAACTGTGGCGGGGCTTCCAACTATGCTACAAGCACAACATCGGTCGACTAGCTCGGATAGTCCAACTCCAGCCCCAGGACTACACAATCTCGATCCTGCAAAACAAAGGCTTGCCACCACCGAGAAGAATTCGGTTTTCGGCTCCGGTAATGTAACCTTGGATACAGAGAAGCACGCACCGACTCGACCAGCAGGAGCGTTTGCCGCCGTCAATGCAAGCTGGCAAGGAGTCAATTCAACGCCGAGCAAGCCTCGGATATTGAAGGATCGCGAGATGCATGATGCACTCAAAGTTCGTGACCCGGTTGAGCCCAAAAATGGCGAAGCCTCCAGTCCCAAACACGTGCCCACTCCGTTCTGGACAAGTTGGCATCATAATCCAGAACCTTTCGTCTCGAAATTTCATGCTTCGAATGCTTCTGAACGCACGCCACATCGCTCGGGCCCCTTTGAGGGCGTGACGGCTAATAGCGGTAGCAAATCTTCAGCACAAAATCCGTCGAGGACTGTCGTTCCGGAACGTATTACTACCAGCCCACAGCTTCGAGGCCCGGCAGAACCGCCAAACCCCGCTGAGAAGACACAGAATGGAGCCGAGACCAAAATAACAGAAAAGCATTCAGAGAATACCCCTAAGGTTGAAGCTCCTAAAGTTGAAGCTCCTAAGGTTGAAGCTCCTAATGTTGAAGCTCCCAAGGTTGAAGCTCCCAAGGTTGAAGCTCCCAAGGTTGAAGCTCCCAAGGTAACTTCTAATACCTCGATGTCAGCCGTGCCCGACACGGTCTCACCCAAGACGTTCAAGGATGAAGCAAAGGGTCAACCTTCTCTTCAGGACCTAAACACTGGCGAGACTGAAGCTAAAAATGCCGTTTTGCCATCATCCAAGAGCCAAACAGCCGATACATCAGCGACAGAGAGCACTCAAGCCCAGACAGCAGCCAATGAACAACCTAGACCTGCAGAAGAAGCAACTCCTGTCGCACCATATTCCCCCGAGGTTAGCAGCAAGCGCGGACCATCAAGGAGAGAGGGCCGGAGGACAAGCATAGCAACTGCCGCCTCGAATAAGACAGTCACAGAAAGGGGCAGAGACGAAGAGGCCGAGGCTTCCTTAGTCGTGAAGTCGCCGGGGGTCGGATCGAAGGACAGTGACAACGACACGGTTGTAGTCAACACGGAGGCTGCGAAAGCAGAGCAAAAGGAGAGAGAAAGAGAAAGGATGAAGGATGAGGAACGAACATCAACGCCTCCCAGAAGGGCACCAAATGGCAGATTTACACGACGTACCAGGTAGGGCCTAGTAAGCGACGTAGAAGTCTGTGCTTTCAGATTCTAGGAAAATACTGCTTGTATTCTATTTTTAAATAATTATCTCACCACAGCACTCCCTTCTGCCTAGATATGCCTCGGCTTATCGTGTACAAGGCTTCAATCGTGGTGCTCGCAGTGACCAGAATATAGTGCTTCGTCAGGAGAAATCTCTATTGACCAGTATTAGCCCCATTCGTACTGGGCTCCTTCGCTGTTCTAGCACGCGGCTAATGGCCGATCGGGAACTACCATAGTGCAAGAGCCCAATTTTGGCTCTCAACACTGGTGAGATACTTTCATAGTCTTGCTGCATGCTGATTAGACCTCAAGCTGTTGGTTCGACAAAAACGTTAGTGACAACCTATCCCATCATTTCGGGGGCACGTCCCGCTCCAAATTCGGAAATCTTGCCCTTGGCAATTCCCGATCTTCCACCCATTATTATTATTAGACTGTCCTTTTCTTACTAGTCCAGGCGTAAATTTTTAGTCAATCGTTTGTCCAGCCAAGTCAGTCATGACTGAACTTTTCGTTGAGAGGTTCGCAAGGCTTGAGCTGACAAATGATGAAAATAACGATACTGCGAAGTCATCACCGCGACCCAAGAAAACGTCAGATGAGATCAAGAAAGCACTCGAGGACGAATTCTTGACACCACCTACTACCTTTAGCGCCGAATGGCTCAACAAATTGCAACAACGATGGGACTACCAGACGGATTACTCTGAGCTCTGCCAGATAGCACCCACGCAGACAAGGACGGTCACACGATTTACGCGCGAGGGTCTTGAAGGAAGAGTTACCGGATACAGGGCAGTGACTGTTCCAGCTCATAGTGCGACGGCCAAGAACTCCACATCGATCTTGAGGAAGCCCGCTGGACGTGCCGACTTTGTTCGTGGTGCTGCAGGCTTCTTTCCTTTTGCCCCGGGTGGACTCGATGGAGTTGACGCCATTCAAGCATTTGAAGATCAAGCAAAATTACAGGAAAGCGATAGGGCCGCGGGGAAGAAGCGTGGGTTGGACCGTATCATCAACTTTGGTACAGAGGATGGACTGCTCACGGTTCCGCCTGGGTTCACCCGAGGGATGAGTTTCAAAGGGAAAGAGAAGAACGCCGACGAAGCAGAGACCGATGTCGAGGCTGTCTTGAACGCTGAGGCTGATCTGAAAGCTCAGGCTTCGATGCACGGCTATCTTTCCGGGAGCAACGAAATGATAGATGCGACAAGCCAGAGTGAAGGTGAAGACGAGGATGACGAAGACACGGATCTGGACAATTTGCTGCCTGTCGAATTCGCAGCCCTTCAGCCGAGAGGACCACTAGCCGCGTCCTCTGTGACTAGAGGTGGAAGAGAGTGGGCGCATGTGGTCGATGTCAACAAAGATATACCTAACTTCAACGAACTCGTCCCCAAAATGGCTCGGACATGGCCCTTTGAGCTTGACATATTTCAGAAAGAGGCTGTGTATCATCTTGAAAACGGAGACTCTGTGTTCGTGGCAGCGCATACCTCTGCTGGCAAGACAGTCGTGGCGGAGTATGCTATCGCTCTTGCGGCCAAGCGCATGACGAAGGCAATCTACACATCGCCGATCAAGGCACTCAGCAACCAAAAGTTCCGGGACTTCAAGACTGTCTTTGACGATGTTGGCATACTCACGGGGGATGTTCAGATAAACCCTGAAGCTAGTTGCTTGATTATGACTACGGAAATCTTACGAAGCATGCTATATCGAGGAGCGGATCTCATTCGCGACGTTGAGTTTGTCATCTTTGACGAAGTGCATTATGTCAATGATCTCGAACGTGGCGTGGTGTGGGAAGAGGTCATTATCATGCTACCTGAACACGTTACACTTATTTTACTCTCCGCGACGGTGCCAAACACTCACGAATTTGCATCCTGGGTTGGGAGAACGAAGAAGAAGAACATCTACGTGATATCGACAGCGAAGCGGCCAGTCCCATTAGAGCACTATCTTTGGGCTGGTAAAGAAATGCACAAGATTGTCGATTCGGAGAAGCGCTTTGTCGAGAAAGGTTGGAAGGCGGCGAACGACATTCTATCAGGTCTCGACAAGATCAAAGAGCAGAAGGTGGTGGAAACGGCAACGTCTTCAAGAGGCGGGCCCTCCCAACGTGGCGCCCGAGGTCAACCGCCACGAGGTGGCCAGAGAGGAAATGCCAACCAACATAGAGGCGGCCGTGGTGGCGCGTCTAGCAACCGCGGTCAAGGCAATATTGCAAGATCTGGCCGTGGAGGAGGTCGAACAACGGCCGCCCAGGATCGCACCATCTGGGTCAACGTTGTAAACCATCTAAAGAAGCAGAATCTCCTACCATGTTGCATCTTTGTCTTTTCAAAGAAGCGCTGTGAGGAGAATGCGGAGTCTTTATCCAACCAAGACTTCTGCACGGCCACAGAGAAGAGTGCTATACACATGATAATCGAAAAGTCAATAGCAAGACTCAAACCGGAGGATCGCGTGCTACCACAAATACGCCGCATCCGAGAAATGCTAGAACGCGGCGTTGCTGTGCACCATGGTGGTCTACTGCCTATCGTGAAAGAGATTGTCGAAATCCTGTTTGCCAGAACTTTGGTCAAAGTGCTCTTTGCAACGGAAACTTTTGCAATGGGCTTGAATCTGCCAACTCGAACAGTGGTCTTCTCTGGCTACCGCAAGCATGACGGAAGGGAGTTCCGCAATCTATTGCCAGGAGAGTATACACAAATGGCTGGCCGTGCTGGTCGACGTGGTCTTGACACCGTCGGAACAGTTATCATCGTAGCATCAGGCAAGACCGAAGCCCCTCCCGCCGCTGAGCTGCGACAGATGATGCTTGGACAACCTACCAAACTACGATCCCAGTTCCGGCTACATTACAACATGATCCTAAATCTGATGCGCGTGGAGGCTCTCAAGATCGAAGAGATGATCAAGCGAAGTTTCAGCGAGAATGCGACCCAAGCACTGCTCCCCCAGCACGAGAAGCAGGTACAGCTCTCGCAAGCCAATCTGGACAAGATCAGGCGCGAACCTTGCGACATCTGCGACATTGACCTAGAGTATTGTCATGCTGAAGCAATGCGATATCAAGAAATCAACAAGGAGCTGCACATGTTTCTGTTACAAACGCCGATCGGTAGACGGATCATGCTTGCAAGAAGACTGATAGTCTTCAAGAAAGACGGCATCCGCTCGGCTGGAGTACTGATTGAGGACGGCTACCGCACAAGCGGTTTTGGGGTCCTGGCTATCGAGCACGTTGATGCAACACGAAACAACAGTGACATGCTTCCGTATCTTCGGCGATTTCGACCACTGTTCACCAAGTTGCCAGCGTTGGAATCACAAGTGCGAACGTCCGTCGTTAACGTCGGCTTGGACGATCTCGAAATCGTGACTGAGACAATAATCAAGGTCAGAGGCCCTTCGTGGTCCATCAAAATCTCAAAAGGTACCCCCTGTTTTGCTTACCATTCTCTCAGGTTCCAAACACCATGCTAAAATCGCCGGCAGAACAGAAGAAATTCGCTGACACCGACTTCATCGAGAACTACTCGGATTGGTCCTCCTCGATCTACAACGAGCAACACTGGGGTAAGGTGCTTGACCTGAGGGTCCGGGAACTGCTTGCCGAGCGGGAACAAGTTGCGACGGCCTGTCAGACTGCCGCGTGTCTGCAGTGTCCAAACTTTTTGAAGCACGTATGTTTTATTTTCTTTTCTCTCCTGTGGCCCACACACACACACACATATATATATATGCGTACCAAAAAGTTGCAAAAGGAGCTGAGCTGACTTCCGAAAACAGTACGCTATGCAACACGACGAGTGGCTGGTCAAAGAGAACATCCAGTCCTTGCGGCTGCTGATGTCCGACCAGAACCTCTCGCTCTTGCCAGACTACAACCAACGTGTTGAAGTCCTCAAAGACCTCGGCTTTGTCGACGAAGAGTCGAGAGTGCAGCTGAAAGGCAAGGTCGCGTGTGAAATCCACTCTGCCGACGAACTCGTGCTGTCCGAGTGTATATTCGAGAACGTCTTTGCATCCTACGAGCCCGAAGACATTGTAGCCCTGTAAGATGACCTCCCCCTACCGCCCCTTCTCTCTCTGACTATCTCTCTCTGTCTCTCTCAACTTGTCGTCGCTTTTTGTTGATCTGTCTTTCACATACTATCTTTTGCTAACCAACCCGTCCTCGGGGACTTTGTAAATATACAGCTTATCAGCATTCGTTTTCCAAGAGAAAACAGACGACCTACCCAGCCCGCCAGAGCACCTCATCGCAGGCATCGAAGCAATCAACGGCATTATCGACCGTGTCAGCGAAGTCCAGACCGCACACCAAGTCATTCTCGGCACAGACGATCTCACGAACCACCCATCATCTCGCACCACCGAACAACAACAACAACAGAGCGCCGCCTCGACGACGAACCCACCACCACCTCTCGCGTCCGAGTCGGCGCCGCCTTCAAGTTCGACCACCACCCGCAACGGACCCACCACCACCAGCCAGATGATGATATTAACGGCAATAATGCACCACCACCAGCATCCGCGCTTCGCACTTGTTGAGGTCGTGTACAACTGGGCACTGGGCATGAGCTTCAACCGCATTACAGACTTGACAGACGTCATGGAGGGCACCATTGTGCGCGTTGTTACTCGGCTCGATGAAACTTGCCGTGAGGTCATGAGCGCTGCACGACTCGTAGGTGATCCCACCCTATATCAGAAGATGGAGAAGGCGAGGGAGATGATCAGACGGGACGTCGTTTTCTGCGCGAGCTTATATATGTGAGCGAACCAAAGTGGAGTTTCAGCCATCGTGAAGCAACGCTGCTCGAAGATTGACTAGCACAACTGGCAGGCCATAGCAAGTGCACGAGAATCTCCTTAGTGTGCGTACTCAAGTACTGAGTGAGTCGATGTGCATTATTCACTAAATCAATAACATACAGCGATGACGACAATCCCTGTTTGCTTGCTTGCTTGCCCCCTCCCTTCCCGGAGCTCCATGCAGCCTGCCGTCATGCTCTCGTGATCATGTATAGATACAACCCTGTTCGTGTTGGAAACCCGGCGTGTCCGCAGATGATCAGAATGGTCCTCCCAGCACCATGCCATTACCTTCCAGCAAATGATCCGCTTTTTACCGTGCCCACACTCAATACCACAAATCTTACAATTTTCTTGCACATTTCAACACGTCAGTTGATCTGTTAGGTATATTATGGAACACTTGTAGAGAACGCCCAAGGGCTGTCCATCGGTGCCACACATCCGCTGTAGGAAATCCCTTACCGACCGAGATTGCTCAAAAATAGGACGCAATGAAGCAGAGGGAGTGGCACGCTCTCGCCAATATTCTAGTTAATAAAACGAGATAGGGAAAAGAACAGAATACGAAACTTCCGCGTGTTTCTCGGGATGACAAGAGTCGATCATTTTGTGAAAGAACGTCCGTTGAACGTAGTCGGTGGGAGACGATTCGGGTCAATATATCGACCAAAGACGCGCAGTGAGATTGCCTTCTAAGCAGGACTCTTTGCGGATGATTGACCGTTGCGTGTCCCTCGCGGATTGTGGCTATCGTCGTTTATATTCATATTACCCAGGCCGCCTGAGAGGAAGGCGAAGGGATCGGAACCTGGATCTTGTCCATAAAAGCCGTTTTGGCCTTGGCCTTGGATTTGAGTGTCAGCGGCACCAGAAAACGCAGCTTGAGCAGCTGGATGGCCAAATGATGAATGTGATACAGTGCTTGACGCATACCCAGGCTGCATGCCACCCATCTGAGGGAAGCCGCTACCCGGGGCGCCCATGCCAGTCGGAATGCCGTATTGTTGCGGTGGAGGCTGGCCGAATGCTGCACCAGCGGTGAAGGTGTTTGTCCCTGGACCGTATGGAGCTGGACCAGGAGTGCTAGCCATGGAGCCGGGTCCCATACCATAGTCAGAGGGTGGAGGGCCCATTGGTGGCTGGAAGGATTGGTCAACAACAATGGCAGCGCCAGAGCGAGGAGCGCCACAACGCAAGCAATTGACATTCTTGGCAAAGTTGTGGTAAGAACATCCCTCAGCACCACAACGCCAATCGCCCGCTCGAAATGGTACCACGCCTGCACCTCCGCGGCCATGATGTCCCATGCCGTGACCATGATGTCCTATATGCGGTGGTCCCATCATGTGGGGAGGGCCGTAGCCACCATAGTTGTTGTACCCATACGGGTCACCACCTGAGCCTGCAGCCGGGAAGGAGCACCTGAAGCATGCGGTCCTGCGCTGGAAGTTGGAAAAGCCACATGACGGGCAGTTCCAGTCCCCAGGACGGGGCCGGTTCTTACTAGGAGGGAATGGAGTCAGGATTTCGGCGGCTCGATCCAGGACGCGGCTCGAAGATGGTGAGACCTCAACGGCCTTTTCGTTTAAGGCACGACCGTTCATACAGAGCGACTCTGCGGCCTGTCAGATTGTCAGTGTCATTTATCCGGCGATAAATCTCGGAAATGCAAAGCAAGGCAGTGAAAACCTACCTCCTCATGTGAAGAAAACACGGCAAAGCCGTAACCAGTTGGCTTATGCTGGTCAGGGGTTCTGAAGGTCCAAAATGCAATTGGTCTGCCACCGAACTGAGTGAACCAACTTTCCAGCTCGGATTGAGTTGTGTCATGAGGAAGACCATTCATATGAAGGACTTTGGAACGTTCTTTCAGGAAGGCATTCACGTCGGCACGAGCGTCATTGGGCCGACTGAGGATGTCTGGATGTTCGTGTTGGGGCTGAGACTTGTGGATTAACCCGCGTAGCACCCTAGCCAGGGTAATTGCCTCTTCCATAGCACGGCGAGGTGAAGCAGGGGCAAGTGCCTGAAGATGGAAGGGCAGGTTGTGCTTGATTGGTGCTGAAGATTGCACAGGATCCACCTCGAGAGCTGCACATATGTTTGCTAAGGAGCTCGGGCCGAAGGGAAGGGACTCCGGGTGCTTCTGTTGCCACTTGGTATACTCCTGGCGCAGGTCAAAGTTGCGGCTGTGCTGCAAATAGGCCGGTAGGACAACAGCTTTGTCTCGGGCCTCTCGAGGCAACTGAACACGAAGATCCCAGCTATCGAGGGTGACGAAGGCGAACTCCAGGTTCTGAGAGGTCAGATGTTCCGTGGCAAAGCGATCAAAATGAGCAATAGCGTCTCTAAAGGTACCCGCATTTCGAACGTGCTCCCATTGAATGGTGGTCAAGCTGGCTTGGACAGTGTCAGTAATGGTCGACTGTGCGCCGTTGACGCTGATAGGCTTGACTTACTACAAAGAGGAGTGATTGGAGTATTGACTGGCTTGACGAGAATGCTGTCCCGAAAGAGCTGTTGTGAGCCCAACGATTAGCAGGGCTCCTGCCATGATTTGCCGTGTCTAAATCCAAGTTGGCCTACCTCGTCACAATTCTTGCTATCGAGCAGCATCCAACCGATCTCAATGACTTCGGCCGAGTCTTTGGTAACATAGACCCCATGCTCATCGCAGGTAGTAGCTACGTGTATGACCACATATCGGTCGAATTTGGGTGCTGGGGATCCGCTGGCCGCCATGGTGTATTTTGTTGGATATCGTTGTATTTTATCAACAATTTCACGAACTCTTTTGTTCTTCTATCGTGCGGTTCCTCACCACAGGGCAATGCAGTGCAATGAGAGAGAAAGGGAGATGTGGACCATGTACTGCGTGCTAGTTGTCAGCGAACGTCCCTGCCAGCACCAAAACCAAGATCAAAAAAATTGTACACGAACCAGAACAGGACAGTGGCAACCTGAGCACAACCGAACCCAACTCCTACGCTAGAACCGACCCTTCAAATGAGCCGCCGCGATGCGCAACTATTATGGCACAGAAAAATATACACGAGGAAAGAGGTGGATGCTGCCCGTCGGTGTAGAGGGGAGAGAGTTAAGTGTGGTGAACTCGGCGAACTTTCATTCTTGGTTGGATGGAGTAAATTTTTGGCTTCCGGGATTTTGGAATTTTGGAAAGAGGCGCCCACCTACCTGCACTATTACTCCTTGTGCGCACTAATAACCATCACTAACTACTTCGTAGTAGCACCTGCCTATATTATGCCACCAAGGTTCCAGCTTCGGGGGAGACGTGACTCTGACTGGGTAGTTGCTCACACCGCGTCTATAATCTTCCCGAGTTAGCCTCAGTCCTGTTGGTGTGCTGAACGGACAGGATCATTTTCATGCACATCACGAAAGATCAATCGAATATCAGCTTTATTTCATTCATTTCAAGGCTCATTTGAACTAGAACGGATGTTTGTGGGTTGAGCAGGGATGATGATAGCTCTCGCCTGGAAATTTCGGACACTCATCTTACGTCCTGAGCCAGATAGCCAATCTGTTAAACACAGCATATCACGGCCGATCGCCTCTCACCCCATCTCCTCGAGGGCTTTGGCTTTCCTTTCCTCGTTCGCAATACAGGCTTTGGCCTTTGTGCGGGAGATGCGAATAATAATAATAATAATGCATGTTTCCGGCGCGGATGTGGAAACCACGTGGCGTCTAATCGGTTCCTCTAATCAGCTTTGACCTGGCCTAGAATTTGCTTCAACAATCGTATAGTGGACTTGCGAAACCATACTTGCGATAACAGTCACTGGTGCGGATTTTTCTCTCTTAGTCCAGGCTACACGATTCGAAGCAGGAGCGGGATTTCTCATGCTTGGCTTGGTGATAGATCCCTTTGTCCTTTGTGTCTTCTAGCAAACGAGACTAAACCGTGATCATTGACCAAGTTTCAGACCCTTCCTAGAACTTCATAATATAATACAAGGACTACAACGACAGCTCAAGCAGCAGAGACAAGACTCAGAACCACATGGACAGGATTTAGAGCAGTAAAGACAATATTTAGGACAGTAAGTGTTGGGTGCAAGGACGCACCTTTCTCATACAGATTAGCTGTATTGCCTATAACGAGCTTCTTCCTGTCCTGACAGAACTAAGACACTTTCATACAACTCAATGACAATACAAATGATCCACATATCTCTGTGCACGTCACAGTAAGGGACAGAGATGAGGGAATAAGAGGCAATGGACAAGGCTGATCTTCTGCTTTGTAAAAGTTATCGTTTTTGTAGTTCCTTGATTTGCTTACTCTGCTCCGTCAGTAAGTTCATAAGCTCGGCTTGCTGTTCCAGTAAGTGTTCGGTTTGCTTTTGTGACGCAGCTCGTTGCTGTTCTAGTTGTTCGCGTAACAACGCAACTACGTACTCTTGGGAGGAACGCGCGCTCGGATCTTGCTCTCGAGATTCACTCTCCTCCGCGCTTATATTAGAAAGCATAGACGGCGTCTGAGGGTGTTCCATAGCTATTAGCGCATCACGGATTCTCTTTAGATGCGCAGGGTAGAATTTATTATAAACCTCTCGCACAAAGTCGTATGTTCCCTTCCAGCCATGCT
This sequence comes from Incumbomyces lentus, assembly GCA_017656005.1. Classification (NCBI taxonomy): domain Eukaryota; kingdom Fungi; phylum Ascomycota; class Eurotiomycetes; order Chaetothyriales; family Trichomeriaceae; genus Incumbomyces; species Incumbomyces lentus. The sequence goes on from JACJVT010000002.1 coordinate 3,876,035, forward strand.
CCACGAGTATGAACGCCGAGACACGATGGCGGTAGAAGGTCACGTTATCGCCATCGACGACGGCAAAATGCCCGTATAGCTTCACGTGTTGATGATCGTGAGTAACCGAGTACACAAGGGTCTCCCCACTCAAGTCGCCCGCACGGTCGACTGCTCGATATAGTTGGATGAGGGCGTTGACTGCGATGCTGCAACTGTGCATGTTCTGGTGGTCGGCTTCATCCAGTCTTCCCCCAGTAGACTTAACCTCACACACCAAGAAGGGGAAATAGATGGATTGACTGACTGCCGTCGCTCGCTCGGGGGAGGTGTAGCTCCGCAGCTTGGCCATTTCGTCCGGGTCAAAGGCTGATGCAGCAAGGCCGACGGTCATGTATGGCTTGGGCCTGGAAAGCCCCATGTGCTGACCTTGAACCAGTCGGCATCGATCTCGTCGGTGACATGCTTTAGCTCAAGGCTACCGCAGAGATAGAGGTGTCTGGGGGATGGCACCAGTAGCGGTGTCACTTCTCACTGGACCATGGCTTCGTTGGCGGTCTGGATCCTCTGCCACACCGTCAAGAACTCCTTCACCGGATAAAAGGTGTGTGATGGCTCTGGGCGCTCGGCGGCGAGCAGCTGAGCACAGAGCGCTTCGCTCGCCGCTGACACTTTCGAGCGGCCGGCCAATTCTTGTATGTATATACCGTTCTGAAGCAGGAGATCCTCTGGCGCTTCCTTGTTACGCATCAGCCAGGCGTAGCTCGCGCTGGCCGGCCGTTTATGTGATGACGGCTGGCTCCGTGACTGACTCTGCGACTGGCTCATGCTGGCAAAGTCCTCGGGCCACCGACCGGTGCGCGCCCAGAACGCTATCGGCGTGTGAACTTCGGTGTCTTCTTTTTTACGGTCTGTACCTTCCGCACCAAACACACTAGATGAGTTTGTGACCTTAGCCGTCTGCCTTCGCTTCTGGGGCGTGGAGGGTCTCTCCTCGGCTTCGGGTTCAACTTGGGACCTCGTTCTCTTTTGTCTCTGCAGCTGGTGCGTAGCACGCTCGATGTCGAAAGTAGAACTAAATTCGGCTACAGCACTCTCTGGGGCAGGTGGCGGTCCTCTCGAGACGTCCTGTAGGCTAGGCTGAAGGAATTGGTAACTCTATCGAAACGTCGTCAGCTATTGTAGTCATCTTCACACGCCGCGCATTTTCTAACCTCTAGTTGTGGAGAACTGCTTGTCGATGGTGACAGTGGCGGACAGGGTCTCTTTCCACCGAGCTCGTTCCTTTTAGCGAAGGATATATTAGGTGCTTGACGAAAGAGACGTCGACACGGTTCACTATTTGCTCTGCGTCGTTTCTCCTATATAATAGGTTAGTAGAGTCGAGACTTATTAGACGGATGTACCGTACTCTTGTGATGGCAGTATGGTGAGGAGTCATGCTGCATTGCCCGTGGAGGAACAGAACTACTAAGGAAAGAGATCGTATATGAAGTGCGAGTCGGACCTGCCGAACGCGGGCGAGGTGGGAAAGTCTTTGTCATAGGGGTCCAATGGTCAGGAAATTCAAAGATTTGTTTTTTGGCAGTGCAGTGGCTGACCCAGTGGACCCCAGTGACCCATTGAGCCCAAATTTACTTCGTACGTTACCGGAAAATTTGAGCTGGAGCCCGAGACTGCGACTTGAAGGTCGGATTCTGAATTCATTGTTTCCCTGTGAGGGGAAGTAACTAACAAATCCTTGTACCAAGTACTTGGTAATAGCTTAATAGATCTGCAAGCTAAGCCTTATTAGAGCACCTTCCCAGACTGGTTCGCAGCAGCTGGGAACGGCACGAAGTATTAGTGCCACGATTCCGACTATCCGTGCATATAACTACATGCAATCCTCGTCTGGTGGGAGGCCTTTTGACCCCTAACGTTCTTTTGGGCTCAATGGGTCATAGGGGTTCACTGGGTCAGCCGCAGCCAAAAAACATAATTTCAAAATATCGGAATTTCAGCCTTGTTAAAAGAGCCTGACCCAGTGAACCCCTATGACCCAACTCGACGTTATTGCACCCGACATAGCTCACCACACCCTCTACTTGAGTGGCTGGTGGGCACCTTGGTAATGTGGTCCCCTCCTATATCGTGGATGACTGGCAGCAGAAAGCAATTGAACTGTACGAGGTCGTCGTTGCTGAGCTTTCGGGGGCTGCAGCCTGTCGAGCTTAAACGTAATAGCGGTGTACCGCGTCTCACTGCACCATTTTTCCGATACTGAGCTGTGCTAAGCCTCGATTTAATACCTGCTGCTCTTGTTTCAGCGATGCTTCTATACCATGTAAGCGGGGCCAAGTAGAGTCCCCAGGTATTTTAGTAACATGTCGAAGGAGTGTACGGCACACTCTTTTCTAGTAGCACTCTTTCCGCAAACTGTATTACTCCATACCCGAGAGCCGACAGTAAACAGTAGGTACCTGACTCTCGATACACGTAACTAGGGCACCAAAACGACTTACCTTTTTGGGTTACCGAACAACAACACACTAGTCTGCTTTTCCAACTGACTAAGATGATCCAAGACATCGACCAGGAGGGAATCTTGCTCTGGTGTCAGTTCTCTCCGTGATAGCACGGGGGAGATCAGGCCACGGTTAGACGTGTACATGTTTACCTACCTACCTGCCTATGCACCGGGTGTATTGGCGCGATCGAGATGGTAAGATGAAACGTAGACCATCACTACATCATCTGCCCGAGCGCAATTTGAGTTGAAAACCGCACCTTTCTGCCATCTACAGCCTTCACGCCACCGGTAACTACGTCGATCACGTTCAGTAACAACACTACTAGTACTAGTCGGAGGAACAGTTTGAGGTTTCTATTGCTGGATCGTCCGATCCGTCAATGGAAGGCACGAAGGTCACCTCCTACCTGGTTCTGTTTGATGCCCAAGTAAGGTAGGTACAGCACAGGCCCCGTTCGAGCATTTGTCGGTAGGCGTGCGTCTTACCTACCCCAAATCAACGTCATTTAGCTATCGAGTTAGTGTTCCACGTGGTCGTGGCCGGCAGAGATGGTAGTAAGCCCTGTTAAGGGACACGAGAAAGCAAGTGCCAGCGATCCCACGGCCAAGTCGACTTCCAGGCCGTCCTGGACATTCTGGTCGAGGGTCAGAGACAAGCCCGCGAGGACAGACGACAACTGCAGGCTTTGACGGTGCAGCTGCTAGAACAGACCGATCGCCCCGGATTCAACAACGATGATGTATGGAGAGGATTATTTGCTGTAGTGCAAGAGGTCGATAGACACGACCCATGCTCGTCCAACGACATCGGCTTCTTCGAACCAGACAACGATGCCGAGCCGGTGGAGAACCGGCAAACCAGTACGGTCTACCACAGTGTCACTAGCTTTACCCACCGCGTGAAGATCATGGTCAATAACGATCCAACCAGTGTGTGGTATGGACCATAGGTAGCTAAACGTCTCCACCGATGCTTGAGAGGTCGTGCGAAGGCGTGGTTCAGCAACGCCATTACGTGCTAGTATGATGACGAGCATCGACAAGTGGTGCCACGAGTTGGAGAATCGGTTCCGGGATGCTCCAAGACACGCCTCGACAAAGCTCAAGCGCTTTAAGTACACTCTACAGGACGCGAACGACAAGAAAGACCCCGAGGAGTTCGTGCTCATGATCCTATCATTGGGCCGGGCGACCGAGTCGAGGTTCACGGAACAGGACGTGGTGCAGACCGCCTTTAACCACATTGACGTCCAGCTTAGGTTGACCATACCGAGACCGGATGACGGCACCAGCCTTAATTAGTTTATGATGAGCCTGGCGGTCCGAAACGACTGGTTCGAGATAGCAGAGAGAATCATGCGAGTCAGGAATGGAATTGTGCCATAGCAGGAGAGACACAGGAAGCGGAAGTCCCAGCTCGACGCCCTGCCTTCAGCTTCATGACCCTACAACTATGGTCAGGTCCGTGGTTGGGACAAGCAGAGGTCAAGGCGGCAGGGGCCAGGTGTGTCTTGAACTCGCGGGAAGGTACCATCAGCTATAAGAATCACAACGCTCAAACTCTTGAAGTCGCCACCAGAATAGGCTCCTTCAAACCCCAATAGTCTCCGGGCATTGAATCGTGTCAGCTCTAATTTGCACCGGAGCAGATTCAGACGATGGTGAGATCGAAGACCGCCTCATATCCGTTGTAAGCGACGCCTCTCAAATTCCAGGTACTGCGTTCCTGCTCCTGCGTATTGCCACCTGCGTCTGTGGCTTTTGCAAATATTCTCCTGCCTTCACCTCTTTCCATTTTGAGCTGACACCTCCATAAGACCCATGTCCATTTGCTGGCGAGCTCTCCCGGGCCATGATCAAGCTTCGCATCGACCCAGGTTTGACCTTCGTCACCGGAGACTTGCACACGGACAACCGGACCATAATGGCCTTGAGGTACAGCGTAGCCCTGGACGTCCAGAAGCCCAGATTCAGGAAGTTTGACAGTCGATCTATAGGTCGGCGAAGCAACACATGTGTTCACAGGCATCTCAAGCATTGCTGGTGTCACATCCCAATACTGTTCAGCAGCCTTCTTGTCAGTGGCATCCGGAGGCAAAATCTTGTAATCTCGCTTCTGGTATACACTCGGCGACTCCTCCTTCGAGATGGTGATCTTGTCAAGCCATTTGACGCTTCGGGCTCCTAGTACACCTGGTACGATTGCGCGAATAGGAAAGCCGTGACGCGGAGAAAGCTGCTTGCCGTTCATCTAACAACAGTCAGAACCATTACCGAAAGCCGATCCGGCTCCGTAGTGCGAGAAATCTGATCTCCGGTTAGCCGTCGCGTTCTACCTCACCTTTATAGCTAGGATTACATCCATCTCAGGGTCCATGGCTCTTTCAAATGGTATACTTCCTCCGTACCACGAGTCTTCTTGGCACTTCGTACCATAACTGGCGAACTGAACGTGTTTTTGGTTCTTCTTGTCAGGAGCGCTGACTTCACTAGAGCCGGCCGCTTCAATCAGAACATCTTGCAGTCGTGGGCCTTCCCACACGCAATTCATAACTGCACCATCATACCAGTCGATACCCCAAACCTCTTTTATGCGGCTGCGCATCGTATGTCGACGGTTTCCTGCACACGAGAGCGTACATGCTACTTTGTGCTGGGTAAATTTGCTCTGAAGGTCTGCAACAGTGAGTTTCTGCGGTCGAGCGACCAATCCATTAATAGTGAGCTGATGATCAGAGCCTAACTTGTGCTGAATCGGACCATGATTTCGGTCGTAGTTGTCTTCTGTTGTTATCCAGCTGTTTGACAGTCATTCTCCGTCACGAGAGACCCAACCGCTGCATCTGCGGCTTACCTCGATATCAGCTTGCTCATAGGCGCCTCACGATTGATTGGCTTCTCAACTGTGCCATCGTCACGGAGGTCAATTGTAGCCTGGAAAATCGAGCATATAAGAAACCGCACTCAGATCTGGCGTGGATAGCAAGATGCGTACAATTGGCATTTCCACAAGCTAAGGGATCACAGTTCACTGCTCCAAGCACGAGAGAATGAATGCACAACCTTCTTTGACTGACACTGGGAAATGTTCTATGGCTGTAGACACGCAGCGCAGACAAATGGGGAAATGAAGAAGCTCAGCGGTCCTTCACAGTGCTTCACCGAAGTGCTGCCAGCGCAACTTGGGCGCGTCGAACTGTCCCCCGCCATGCCATCGGCACGAAACCTACCATTAAGCAGTCGAGCCCACTGCGGCTGGTCCAAAGCTGACCAAAATGTCTCCGAGTAGGGTCGTCTCCAAAATTAGCTTACTCGGCCACTCGCATGCGGGGGCAGCACGACAAAGTCTGAACTTTTGAACATGAAATACCTTGTCGTCGCTATAAGGACAACAATATCGCAGGAATGATGACGGCATTGTCTGAGAAAGATGCAAAGGAGTAAAAGCATATCGTAGTCAAGAAGCCACAGGTTCATAGTACATCAATAGAAAGAAAGATATTTGATTGGTGCTATCGCCGGCTAGCGCTAAGCACGCCATTTTGAACAGCATTCACATGCGTTACGCTGTACCGTAGACATTTCATCGATCGTTTATCGAGGCACGTCGGGGTTATGGCAGCGAGGGGAGATAGAGCAAAGCACATCTAGGGGAGCTAGACCTTCAACATCACACCTTGTTTTGCTGCCGCTGGCCGACCAGGTGCCAATTCATGTTGCAGGACGGTGTATGTGTCAAGGTCGGGACACGAACGCGCCGTAGAAAACACCATGCTACGTGCGCCTTTAACCTGATACAACGAATTCTATATTATTGGCCTTTTAATGGCTAGGGCTTTGGCTTGCCAAACATGGCTGGAACGGGAGCTTGTCGTAGAAAGTTGGTGCACCTGGCTGCCCGCAAAGTCTCAAGACGTACATTCTCGAGCTCGACCGCTAGAGGAATTGATTTTACTCATGCAGTCATCGGCGGTGGAGCTGTTGGCTTAGCCATTGCTCGACAACTTACACGTTCGAGACCGCATACCAGCACAGTGCTGATAGAGCGGCATGGACAGGTGGGGGAAGAGACATCCTCAAGAAACTCCGAGGTCATCCATGCTGGGCTCTACTACGGGCTCAACACATTAAAAACAGACTTGTGCGTAGCTGGAAAGTTCAAGTTGTACGATCTCTGCGAGAAGCACAAAATTCCGTTCCGGCGAACCAAGAAATGGATCATAGCTCAAGATCAGCAGCAGATGGGAGAGCTCGAAAAAGTCCACAACTTCACCAAACAAATCGGCTACGATCAAGTGCCCACACGGTTCTTGTCGCGTCGAGAGATCCAGGACCGAGAACCCGATGTCCGGGCTGAAGCAGGCGTGCTTGAGTCTGAGAGCACTGGCATTGTAGACTCTCATAGCTTCATGCAGTTCCTTGAAGCTGACTACATTGACAAGGAGGGCACAGAAGTTCTGCATACCTCTGTCTCCCGGATCGAGAAGCTTCCTTCGGGAGGCTACAGAATCTACACGAATACTGGTAGTCCATTGTCGGCTTCTGATTCGGTGGAATCTGCTGATGAAGAGGATGCTATCGAAGTCGAAACTGTTATCAACTCCGCCGGTCTAGCCGCCATCCCAATCTCAAACTTAATCATGCCCGCAAACCGTCATATAAAACCACATTATGCCAAGGGCACATACTTTTCCTATGCCTCGTCCCACCCTAAGCCCAAAACCCTCCTTTATCCCGCACCAGTGCCAGGGCTGGGAGGCCTAGGCACACACCTAACGCTGGACATGGCCGGACGGGTCCGCTTTGGTCCAGATGTCGAATGGATTGACGACCCGAATGCACCCGGCTCACTGGCTCCGAGCGCTAGCCGCTTGCAAGAAGCGATTGAAATGATCTCAACCTACCTTCCCAGCATCGACAAGTCAGCGATCGACTTGGACTACTGCGGCATTCGGCCGAAGCTAGGTAAGACCAGTGGAACAGCTGGTCCGACGTTTGCAGATTTCTACATCAAGGAGGAGAAAGATGACGGCCTGCCCGGCTTCGTCAACTTACTGGGTATCGAGTCGCCCGGGTTGACTGCGAGCCTGGCCATCGCCGAGTACGTCGAGGATCTATTATACGGCCGTGGAGATGTGCAAGGCAGGAATGAGGACGTCTACGAGGCGATAGAGAGAGGCAGGAAAGGTCAAGAACGATTCGAGTTCCATCACTAAAGCCCCGACGAGGAGCTGCCAATGACTACCTTCAACAACCCATGTTTACTCCTCATAAATGGGCAAGCAGGGCTGCCTGCATTCACCTGTCCAGCATGGAATCTGCCAGATTGGAGAACGAACGTCGACCCGAACACGGATCAGAGCTGTTTTTGAAAACAGATTCAAACGCCAAGTACCGTGCAGAAGGCGTCTGATGAAACACTTACAACAGCGAAAATTGGCAGTTTTCAAACATCACATACTCCGTACCATTCTGCGCCGCGACTCGTGATGTTCAAGCCAAAGAACGCCGTCTTGTCGTATGGCCTGGGACTTTCAGCATTGGGACACGTATTGGGGACCAATTGATGAGACACGAGCATCATATCTAACAATATAAGGATGTATATCAGGACCAGTGAGGGCTAGTTGGCAACCAGCATGGTTAGTCATGCTCCATGTGCTGCTTCGCACAGCTGCAGCATGGACTGTAATAAAATGAAGTCCAGGCACCGGCAGTCCCCGGCACCTTCCAAGTATAGCAGTGACAGGCTTTCTGCAAGACAACCAATTCATCATTCATGATTCGTTTTTCACGAAATAGCTTATTAATAGAGCGTATAGGTTTATTTAGCTCTTCGTCCAGCCTCCCAGTACAAAACGCACACAAAATTCATCTGCACCTTTAGCAACCCCACATCCCACAGCAGTTATCACCATAATCCTGCGCCACAACCTTCAGCTCGCTCCCGTCGGTAGCCTTGACTATTCCTTTGGCATCCTGGCAGCCTTTGCGTCGCCCTCCAGTGCCAGGCACTCGACTCCTGCCCTCGTTCGTGTCATCGTCGCAGCACGTTTTCATCGCATCAACCGCCTCGCTCAAGTCCTTCAACGGCACTGTCAATGTCTTGAAGAACCAGAAATTCTGCACGCAGACTTGGAAGCCACCTGAGCTAGTCGACCCCACGGCTTTGCTGTATCCAGGGCTGAGTTTTATGCCTTCGTTCGGGAGCTGAGGATCGAGGCTGTTGTCGGAAATCGCTTTTGAGAGATCGGTAATAGCGTCGGCATTGAGTGTCTGGTTGCCGGCGATGGTGGGTGGAAAGCGTAGGCATCTGATTTGGTAATCTTGACTTGTGTCGGTCGATTGGCTCAGGCAGGTTGAGAAGAGGAGACTGCCGCAGAGCGTGAAAAGGAGTGTTGTTGGTAGTAACATTATGAAATGCCACGCCTAACTGGCGTTTTGTTGGAGCAACTTGTTGAATCGATCGGGCGACTTGGTGGCAGGAGATCGACGTATATCCCGTAGGTGACTCTCGATCGAGGAGGTTGTTGTTTTGTGTTTGCTGGGAGATTTCACAGCAATGAACGTGTCTCTTGCACGTTCAGATGATCCAAATAATAAGTAGTGGAGCAAGAAAGCTTGGGTATGGATAGAAGGTGCGTATGCGGTTGTAGCTCTTCCAGAAGATATGTGAATTTCAGATCAATACTAGTAATAATAGGCACAGCCAGCCTCAGGCTGGCTCTATATGGGGAACGTAACAGTGCAGTCCGAAATGGATTTTCAGGGGAGTAAAGTAACCACAGAGCATTGAGCTTTTGTATCCACTTGCGGATTGGGGCACCATCGGCAGATTATCAGGCGAGTCAGGATCCAATCTAATCCGCATGGCGTGGACTAGTTGGTGGATTTGGGCCCTCTGCCAGCCACGCCGTGGAGACAAGTCCATGCCTTAGATAGGTCCTGACGGCATCCGAAATTAGCAATTCTTGGCAGAGGCGCTGGCTGATAATGGGATGAACACGGATGAATAATGGCACGCTCGGGACGGACCAACCCTACCTTTGCGTTGCACTGCGATGGGAGACAACCTTCTCATCAGTCTTCGCAGACTCTTGCGAGTTCGTAATACTGTCTAGAGCCAGCCAAGAGTACAAAATGAATGAGAAACAGGGTTGAGACGAGTTTGAACACCAAGTCATTTTCGGTGGCATGAGGAGGGCGGACGCACGAGGTGTTCGCACTGCTCTTATCTTTCGACGGAAGAGCACAGGAATCGATTTCCACCGGATGACCACCTTGCCACTCAAGGATTCGTGGTTTCTCCACTACTGGCATTACTGCTGGAGCTCTTTAAGTCTGCTTTGGTAATGCCTCTCCGTTTCCTCCATTCCCACACACCAGCGTCCACCTCGCCTCTTGTAACGCCGTCTCTGATAAGATAGAATGTCACGCCAAGTTCCCTCTCAACATCCCGATTTCTTGATTCATCGTCGAAGAAGAGCATGTCTTCAAAAGCAATCCCTCCCTTTGGTATCGTTTCGTCTTTCTTGGCCAGACCCTTGGTAGAAGATTGGATCTGCCTGAAATGCCTCGTTTTTGCGCCTGGGTATATCTCGCGAAACGTGAAAAATGTTATTGCTTTCTGCGGCTTCTCTTCTGGTGCAGTTCTGCTCCCTGTCTGCGTGTTCAGGTAGTGCTCTGGGACAGGTACGTTCACAGTTCGCAGCATCTGATTTGCAAGGTCTGGAGTATAGGTCCGGCTGGCGAGGCCGAGAAGAATGTTGCGCCGTTTGGCTTCGTACAGGACAGATGGAACTTCAGGATAGAAGGTAAAGCTATCACCATATCGATCGATCATGCCTGTGTTGTCTTTGTTTGGTTTCAAAGGCGGTGTACAATGTGTATCGATCCAGAATGGCCACAAAGTGTAATCCAGATCGAAAACAATAAGGGCTGGCAGGGGCAACGAGTCTTCGAACGTGGAAGGTATGGATTTTGGGGGAGCATCGTTCGTGCCTGTCAGCGAAGAAGCATCGGTAGATGCCGTGTTCAACGTTGCGTCTCCAAAGCTCTTCCAGGGCATCGTTGAATGTTTCAAACAGGTGACTGTGAAGAGCGCAGTGAGGAGAAAGGAGAGGGGCAGCAAGGGGCAAGAGATCTTGATGGTGGTCGTGATGTGAGACGGTGGTAAGCGATAGACACGGCACACACGGGTGGGAGAGGGAGAGCTGTGATGCGGCAAACAGATGATGATTTTAAGGCAGTAGGCGACTTTGGGGAAGGGTACTGGTCTGGCACGAAAGCGGAACATGGATGTTGAACGAGGCACTGGCAGGCGAGGCAGGGTTGAGGATGCCCAAAAATTTCTTATAGCATAACGAGCATATCACAATATGACGACATTGACTGATAAGAAAACAAAATGAATTTTAGCTCGCCTGGTCTTCAACTGGATTTCTGGATTAAAGATGCTCTTAGCATTCTTCAAAAGTGATCCTCGACGTACTCTTGCCCCTTTCGCTGTGGCTGGTCCCTCTTCCTCTTTTCCAGTTATGCTATCATGCTGCCGCATGTCACATCAAATGGTTCGTCGCTCTGATTATTATGACACGTACATAACTCAACCATCCACACGCCTATGTTTGAGTACTAGATATAGTATCCCATGCGGCAGCAACATGCAGCGTGCTCAATCGATGCTTTATGAGCAATACGGGCGCTTTTTCCTATGTGATCTGGCGGTAATGTTCGCTGCCCCATGGTGCCGCTATTGGTAGCGAACTACTTTTGGTGTAGTAGCTCGAGCACAAGTCTCTACGTTTTGCTCCGAGAAACCCCAAGAATGTTGCTTCCACGATACCTGTAGCATGCCCCCCCTCTTTAAGCATCGCGGTGTACGTTCGAAGGACATATGCATGCCTGGAAGAGATGTGTTGCCCAACGTCAATGAGGTGCGACCAACCAGCAACGGGATGGCAATCATGCTTGGGCTCTTCGAAATATCGATCATCCTACCATAGATCTCTCCATGCTGCAAGGGGTCGAGTTACTTCGTCGACTGTGCCCCTAGTATACACTCCTCAGAATGCCTTGCGGCATTCATGAAATATGCTCGTTGATTTGCCAGCCGCTGGATTTCGATAGGATATTCAAACAGAATATAGATGTTCAAGGTCTTGCAATCAAGGTTTGTAGCTGCTGTTTCAAGCATCTTTGCGGTTGCTTCGGATCCAATTTTTTGTTGCGTTCGCTGTCATCGCTGCGACACCCGAATCTCTCAGATTAGCGAAATTTGCATCCAGGAAATATTCGTTGTAACATAGCCAATCGCGAAGCCATGAGACAAGGGCCACCCGTAACTGTTGATTTAACAGGCCAAACATTTTCAGGAAATCGACGACTGTCTTGCTGATTCGGACACCTTTCTCTAGAAGCTTCGGCCTATCAAAATAGCCCTGAACTTCCTGCCGAACGAAGGAGTTGAGAAGGAGGAGACCTCCATGACTCAGCTGCGCAACGCCGGTCTTTGGATCTCGAGCCGTACTCATTTCTCCGACATACTTGAGACGTTTGAGAAACATTGTTCGAGCTAAATAGTTGTCGTCGAACTCGTACAAGATGAGGGACGTCTGTACCAACGTTGCAAGATGTCGGGCCTGTGAGGCATAATTCGCCTCAATATCGAGGACGGCAGTTAGAAGACGACCGATACAGTCGCTGGCGAAACAATCCTGTTGCGCTTTTGTGTAATAGCGAAAGTGTTCATGGTGATGACCGAGCACCACAGCCCCGTGTTCATTGACGGCTTGATGCCCTGTTGTATCCCAAGGTCGTTGATCCCAAAGACGCTGTTTCTCCTCGTATTCACGTTTTGCTCTAGCATACAATACACCCAACATCCTGATAAATCTGTCCTTGAGATGTTCGAGGTCACGCAGGCTGCGGATTGGACAACGGCTAAAGGCGTAAACCGTCGCAACGTGCTCTGGGTGCACGATGCCAAGTGGCCGATCGAGAAAGCTGTCGAAGCCGCCCGACTCGTCTATGAAGCGATCCAGAGCCATCAAATGCATGCTAGTCTGACCTGTATCGACGATTGCGGCAAACATTATGCTGCTGATTGCTTCGTCGCGATCGACAGTTCGCGAACGCAGGAGGGAATTTAGACTCCCATATGCCTTGGCTTTTCGCTCTATGGTACTCGTTTGATCATGCAAGACACCAATTCCCCCTAGATGTTCCTGAGCTAGGATCAATAGCCATTGGAAGCACAATGACTTGGTTGAAACATATGTCGATACCCAGTCACGATCTGGACAGAATAATGAATTGGTGTGAGTGCCGAAGCCAATGTGGCCCATCTCCGAAAAATCTGATACATCAGCATATGGACGAATTCACGGTGCCAAGCATCTTACAAAAATGAACAAGCCATTTCTCTCGGTCTGAAGCTATAGTGGGCAGTTTGAAGAAAGGGTCAAGCGCCCTGTTGAAGTATCCATTCAGCGACAAGGACGCTGAACTCGATGGTGAAAGGCAGCTCAGGTCTGTAGCCGGTGTCGACTGGCGATTAGAAGAGGGCGAAGCTGACCAGACGGCATCTTGATCAGAGCTGCAATCTGAAGACTGATCTGATCCACGTTTGTCATGTTGCACTTTTCTATCACCGCCAGCATTGTGGAGGCAAGCTAAATTAAAGCCTTGGGAGGTTTCTCGCAGTGTTTGCGAAAGACTGAGCGGTATTGACTCTGGTGAATTGGTTCCTATCAAGGGCTTCGGCGACCGAAACGGTTTATGAGTGCATTGGTTGATTCCTACATTAGCTGTTGATAATGTTGAGATATCGCTTGCTGGCTCCACGTTTCCATCTTCCCGAGGTTGTCCGCGCTGTCTATTCTTCTTCTCACGTCGTCGTTCGTGTGCGCGATAAGCTACTTGTGTGTTAATTGCTGACAAATTCTTCTTCCTCCCGTCTGCATCGTCCTTTTTGGCCCCAAATACGAAGACAATCGGCTTATTGGAGCCGCCGCTGGTCATTTTCTTGCAGCGCCCAGTGACGCAATTGAGAGCGCGTTGTTCTGCTGCATGTAAAATTGGCGTACTCTACCTAACAATACTTCTACACCTGGTGATGTAGTAGACGATTTACGGTTTTCCGAGTAATGAAAATCAGCAATTTTAAGCTTCCGTGTCGTTATGTGTTGCTGAACTGGCAGGGAAGGGTGACAGGGCGGATGGGAGTAGGAAAGGGTCGGGAAGAACTTACCCAGACATGAAAAGTGGGCACCAACACCGCGATTCTGCAGATCCCGCAACTAGTGAAATATTAATACTAGTTCAAGGTTGTTCAAGCAATCTATACCCTGCCGAGCCTGCGTCATGGGTCCTGGTGCCAGTGCACTGCAGGGGCCATGGTACGGGGTACAGGAGTACAAGCTTACAGCGTTTCTGCCCGCAACGGACGAACAAAACGGTTCACAACGCACGAGTTGGGAAACGTCCTGTCATGTCACACAATAGGAATGGCTCGTTCCACAAGTCGAGGAGTAGGAAGTTGGCAGTGACGCTGTGCTTATCCTATCGGGTGTGTACAAGTGGCTTGATTGTAAGATACCAAAACATTATGCAGACGACTCATTTCAAGGTTGCCTACACAGAGCTTGTGTTGTACAGGGGTGCCATAGTTATCAAGGCTATGCGCTCAATTTGGCCACCTTGCGTAAGGTGTGCCAGCAAAGGCTGCCTAATTTTACAGTCGTGAAGTAGGTATAGTACAGGTTGGGTTTCAACTCAGAAATCATCAACAACTACCGGACATTCGCCGGTAGCTGCTCACCCAAGCGATCCCCTCGACATCCGTTTACTCTTTGGCATAGGGATGTCAAAAACTTCGTCCTCACGGTCTTCGTCGGCTTGACCATCAAACTCAGATACCGACTCATCATCGTCTTTCAGTGAGTCCAGGCCCAACTGCCGTCTTTCCATCGCTGTGAGGGGTTCTTCGTCGCTGCTGTTGGCGTCATCACTAGGTCCAACCATCTCACCCATTTCTTCGTCGTCATCATCAATATCAAGCGGTCTTCGTTCGAGGCTAGTTCGTGCTTCGACAGCCATATGCTCAGCGTCATCATCCGAGCCCGAGTCGCTGGAAGACCTGTCGTCACGCGAGCCGTGCATGTACGTTGCACTGACATGGTCGCTCGAGGAGAAGAGGGTATTGATTCTATTGATCCCGCGGCGTGTAGAAAAGTTTATCGCATTACTGCCAGACCTGTCTTGTTCTTCGCTTCTTCGCTTCCCAAATGAGGTAATATCTTGCTCTTCTTCATCCAGAAAAAAGGGATCATCGTAATCGTTGTCATCATGGTCTCCTAGGGCAGCAAATGGGTCGTCTTCCATGCCTAATTCTGTTGCCGCCGCCTCCTGTGCTTCTTGCTCCTGCTGCGCTTTGTGCATTGCCAATCTGTCGGCAAGTCTCCTTCGAGCGCGGGAAGGTTCAATATTTAGAGGTGCAGGAGGCGGTGGAATTAAAGGCTTCGACTGTCCATCATCTGTGACCGGACCTGTGTCGGCGGTAGCAAGCTGTACAGGAGCTCTCGAGTGACCTTCATCATGATCATCGTCCATATCGTCATCGTCATCGTCGGATGAACTGCCGAAGCCACTAAGTGATGAGCTTGCTCCAATATTGTAACTTGATGTAGCGCTACCATGATTGGATTGGTCCACGCCTTCAAGGCCTTGTGTTCCACCAGTCAAGCCCGCTTGAGCGAGCGCATTAGAGCCAGAAAAGCCGCTGTTGGTATTGATAGCGTTTAAAACTGCTTGACGTGGCCCTAAGTTATTGTCTGGCCGGAAACCTCCGAGAATAGCGTTATCACGATCTCTTGTTTCCGCCAGAGTCTTGTTCACGTATTGCTCCCACGGCCTGCCGTAAATATGGGCTTGGACAGGCGCAGACAAGGACTCTTTGGGGTGTCTTTCGCCGAATTTGACGACTTCTTCCGCAACCAAGGTCAAATGGCCCATGTAGCCAAGCCGCATATTTCTGTTATCTTCTGCCTCCTCGCTTCGAAGCTGGCCTTCAATGATCTGTTCTGTGATTTTGCCTGTCTCAAACAGATCAAATGCAAGGAATTTATTGTAGCCTCGATCCATAGGTCCGTTGAAGACTTGTTGAACCACGTCGTAGACAACGTTGTGGAGGAAATTATTCCACGGAAAGCGGAAGAAGAAGTTTAAGATTGTCGGCACTACTTTGTGCTCTACAAACATCGTCTTCAGGTAGTCACCAACCACGGGAGAGTCCGTGCTGTCGGAAGATGGTTGCGGCTGTGTAGGCGCGTCTTTGCGCGGGCTATTCACAGGACCCATAACATCCGTCATAGACACATCGTGGACGGCAGAAGGGCTGTTTGGTGGTTCTGGGCTGGCGGCAGTCGGCGTCTTGTCAGGGTCGGCACGCTTCGCGAACAATGGAGCGGGTTTGTCGTCGGGATGTGGGGAATGGTCATCAGCATTGAGAACAGACGCTGAGGAAACGTTTGCAAGATCCGACGACATCTCGAGTGCATGCACTGGCGATGTAGAGTCTTTTCGAGCCTGTAGTATAGGCTTAGTAGGGGTCAATGGTTCGTCCACGAACTCGTCAGATCCTGATTGGCTCGAGGTATTTCTGTCCTCTTCAGAGATGGTCACCTTTTCGAAGCCATCCTCTTCGCTGGCTCGCAACTCGTCGGTGGATGTGCCCGTTGAGGGGGCAAACGAAGATTCCAGTTTGGACGAGGCAAGAGACACATCGATGGTCGAATCATCAGCCTTGTTCTGGTCGGGATGTGTGTCAAAAGCTCTTAAACGCTCCCGCTCGGCATCACGGGCTTTGACAAATTCCTCACTGCCACTTTCATTCAGTAGACCCATGTTGCTGCAGTGCAGCAGCTCGGCCATGAGCTCGCAAGTCTTGAATCGATCAAAACCTAGTGGTTCGATGTCCTGACCCCAGGCCGATCTGAGTAGGCCACGATCTACGACTCTGGTCTTTTCACCATCGGTGATTGTGTGGCGTGGACTTAGTATCAGGGCCATGAAATCAGGAACGTGTCTGGCAAATTGTCTCAGAAGCGTTCCCAAAAAGATGGGATCATGTGTCGTTGGGGGCGCTTCTGGATTCAGGCCATTTTCAGGGTCATAATCAGAGTTATTCTTCCTAATCACTTCAATGATGATGCCCACGCCCACAGTCAATGGGTTGCCTCCGCGCAACATGTGGCTAATCAAAGTCTGTATGCATTTTTCCGACACCAGTTGTCGTGTCAAGCTGTTTGGACCGATACATGACTGCTCGTTCTGCGCAGCGTTGGCGGAGATGGTAATAATTGCTTTGAGGAAATCCCCGGCAGATGTCTGAGTGGAGGCATTGCACTCGGGAGACAGGTGAGACAAGAGGCTCGGCACAAGTTCGCGATCGTGCAGCCATTCGACGATGCCAGCACCACCTTCTGCCTTCTCCAGCGAGATAATCTTCAACAGCAAATCCATCACCATTGGGCAGTCGACGTGTTGAAGAAGGACGGGGACGATGTCAGGTAAGGACTTGAAGAAATGGAGCATGTCCTCTGTCTTCTTCTCCAGTAGATTTTCGTTAACTTTGGTAAAATAGCCAGCTTGCAACGGATCAAGAGGCGCCGGCCGGCGCAAGAACTCCCAAAACTCTTTCATGAAATCAACGTTGGACATGACGGCTTCTATAATTGACCACGTCTCACATGACAGAATCTCACAAGCGACAAAGGCGTACTTAAGCCGTTTCTTCTCGGCTCTTTCCTCCTCGTCCGTGATCTGAGGCTCATCTTCGGGCTCTTGATCCCCGTCTGGGTCCGGAGCATTTGGATTTGGAGCTATCACATATTTTAGTAGCGCATGGAGATGGTTGTCATCGCGCAGAAATTCGACGAGTTTGGTATGGTGTGACTTCAACTCTTGGACGAGGTCCTGTTCTTCCAACAAGTCTTCCAAAGTGGTGGTTTGCTTGTCCAACAAAGTATCTATTGTGGACAAATTAGAATAACCTCCAAAACGCCAGAACATGCTGGGCGCCGTTTGTGGTGGGAGCCGCGATATGAGCTTTTTATAAGGACAATCGTCTCATATGAGTTTCGGCGAGAAGGCATTCGTGGAGACGCCAGACTCTCTGCCAACCGAAGTGATGAGCGAAAGGGAAAATGAGCGTAGATTGTGCCGTGGTCGTCGTGTCAACGTTAAGGAGACTCTCCCGGGAGAGTAAGGGCAGGATTGAAGGCAGAAGCTGGTCGGTGAATTGACAAGCAATATTCGACAGTGATGACAGCCGTACCCACGCACCTTGTATCGCGGTCAATCCAGTTCGTGGGCAAGGAGAAGTGTGGGTCGCCAGTCCGTTCGCGTGCTGAGATTGCGCTTTGTCCTCGTGCAAGAAAGGCTGAACGGGGTGTAGCGTGGCTGGATGACGACGTGCGGCTAAAACTGAGTTCTGCTCGTTGCCTATTATGGGGGCCGGTTCAAGCCTAACATTAATACTCCGGGCCTACCCACGCTACCTAAGGTATCCATGGATCTCCTTGCCAACACACCCGCCAGCGTCTGCTCCAGGGCCATCCATTAATATCGACAGTAATATTATTATTATTATACCTATTAGGTGCCAATAAGGGGCGAATAACTTGGAAGGCGCTTGCCGAGTGCACTCAAATGGGTGGCACTGTATTAATAGGTATTACCTACTTAACTAATACTGGACCTAATATCCATAGATTGATACGAGACCTGTATTAGGTATTAGGTCCTTGTCCTTATAACGTAAATTTGGGCTCAATGGGTCCCTGGGGTTCAATGGGTCAGGCTCTTTTAATAAGGCTGAAATTCAAAGATTTTGAAATCATTTTTTTGGCAGTGCCAGTGGCTGACCCAGTGGACCCCAGTGACCCATTGTGCCCAAATTTACGTTATTAGTGGTCTCCCCCATCCATGGATGCTTGTTACTAAGCCGATGCCTCGGCGCTGCGTAGGTAGGCTGCTCCGTAGGTATGACGCATCCCAAATTAGTAGAGGTCACTGAGTTAACAATGCAGTTTTCTGAGATTCAACTCAGCAGTAAAGTTGCAATTTGTTATCGACCCTCATCCCTGAAAAAGACCATCCTGTCCATAACGAAAATTGGTTTGGGAGTAGGAAAAGGACAAGATGAACCGCCTGTTTGGGGCTAAGAGTAATGCCCCCAAACCGACGCTCAACAGTGCCATCTCAGGCGTAAGGTTGGAGTGCCGATGAAGACCTGCATGGCGGCTGACATGATACATACAGGTCGAGACGAGAATAGACTCGATTGATGTCAAGTTAGCAAAGCTCAATGCAGAGTTGACCACCTATCAGCAAAAGATGGCCAAGATGCGTGACGGTCCGGGCAAGAATGCGATCAAACAAAAGGCCCTCAAAGTCCTGCAGCAACGAAAGATGTACGACTCGCAAAGAGACCAGCTACAGCAGCAGTCGTGGAACATGGAACAGGCCGGCATGATGCAGGATAACCTTAAGAACGTTATGACAACTGTCGACGCCATGAAGACAACCAATAAAGAGCTGAGGAAGCAGTACGGCAAGATCGACATTGACAAGATCGAGCAGATCCAAGATGAGATGGCCGATCTCATGGAGCTTGGCAACGAGATCAGTGAGAGCATGGGCCGTGCCTACGATATTCCTGACGACGTGAACGAGGCCGAACTTGATGCCGAGCTAGAAGCACTCGGAGAAGAAATGGCTTTCGAGCAACAGGCTGAAGCCGCTGGTGGCGTGCCAGCTTTCATGCAAGATGAAGTACCCCCCACTTTTATTGATGAACCACCGGAGACAACAAAGAAGGTGGCTGAACCTGCTGGAGGCGCCCCATAGGACGGAGAACTACGTCGTCCTCTTCAGGCTCTGCGACCAATTCTTCACGTTCTTCGGCCCTTCGTGAGCGTTACGAAACAACCGTCGTTCTGTTTCATCTAGTCCTCGCAGGAAATTTGCTCCGTCTGTCAACGCGCCTTGCGCATTATGCGCGTGATCCGCTATCGTCGATGCTCGAGTACGGAAAGTATGTGTGATGTTAACAGGGAAGGGAGAAGCCGATTTGACGGTGACCTACCTCTATCAGAATATCAACCACGTCTTCCTCTTCGAATAGTTCCAGGACGCGGGCTCCAAGGGTGTAGAAATGTGGCGCTTGAGCTCGAAGGTCGACAGAGTTAGGGTCCGCTTTCAAAGCGTTGAGTACTCGCTGCTGCAGAGCTGTGGGGAAATCAAGCGAAACGAGTGATTGAGACGCTGGATTGCTCCTATAACGAGTCAAAGCCTATAAGCATTGGCGAATGCGACCACCTACCCACTTGACACGGCAAGCATTACACCAAGCCAGAGAGGCAAGTCAAGTTTTGTGCCTGCTTTAATCTGGTTCGACGCCGTCAGCTGTACATGAACGAGATCCGGAGAAAGCTCTCATACTGTCCCACCGGGATTTCCATCTAGATACCCCAGCCCTGGCACGTCTATCTCGAATGTGCAAGGTAATCTTTGAGCATCTGTCAATATTGCATCCACATCGTAGTATGACATGGCCTTGTAGTTCTGCCAAATCTTGAGCAGAACCCGTCACATGCATTTGCGCCCGTGACCACGGCATGTGCATTCGCTTTTGAACACTTCCAACGTTGGGCGCGAGGGGAGGACGTCGCGAACCGTGTTGGAGAGCGCGTTGCAAAAGTCTTGGCAACTCCTCGGTCCACCACTTCATACCGTGTCACGCGTGCTTGGTGCTGACATTGGCAGTCTAACAATTCCCAAGCATAAAGCATGCCACCGACTGAAATCAACCGGTCTACGCTCCCACCCAACCAGAAACAGGCGTCCGTATCACCGCCAGTAAACATCTCCTCGCAAGCCTACCTCGATCCAGTGTGCTATGTCAAAGGTACTCGATTGCTCACTATTGAATCAGGTGCAGTGATTCACCCGCGTTGCCGACTCTATACTGAGGAAGGCAAAGTCACTATACAGCGTGACAGTACTTTGTTGGAAAAATGCGTTGTTGGCGTCGATAAAGAACTCAACCCTCGTTTGGACACTCCGTCAAATCTTTACAGCACACAAGCAGATGAAAACAATGACAGGAGCATCGTGATTGGCCCTCATGCATACCTGTGCTCGTCTGTCAAGCTTCAGCCGCCGTGTGTCGTTGGCGAGGCTGTGATTCTTGAAGCAGGCGTTACGATTTATCCAAAATGCACTATTGGTGAACATAGCAAGGTCTGCGCAGGTGTGACCCTCCCTTTTGAAACGGTAGTACCACCGTGGACAGTTGTCTACGGCTCAAATGGTCGGATGAGGAGACGAAGACATGCCAACGCCGCGGAAGATTCCAGATTGGAAGCAATTGGTAGGGAGAGACACGGCACAGAAATATTGCTGAGGACCAGCGCAAAACTTTCGGGTAGCTCTGCCGGGGCATCACGGGTTAAACGAGAAAGTGTCATCAGGACCGACAGCAAAAACAGTTGAAATAGAGCTTCATTTCTAGGAACAAATTTTGGTCTCTATGTACAACACATCTTTCATGGTTTCGCGAGGACGCCAATATCAAATGTGTCAACAAGATCAGCTTCAGGGGTCCTAAATAACTCCTCGTCGTCGTCGTCGCCATTGCAATCCGTGGAAGCTGTGCGTGGTGTGATCGATATGGCCTTGACAGGCTTGAGCTTCTTTGCAGCTCGGTCAACCGCTTCCGCCTCTCGTCCTTCTGGAATGGATCTTGCATCAAGAAGTTCTGCATCGCATGTTGCTTCGACTTTGCGGCCTATGAAATTCCAACAAGGCGAAAAGATGTTCTCTTTGGCCGATTCGACCTCACTTTTCAGGTACAGATCCATGATCTTATTCAAATGCACAAGACCTGGAGGGCTCAATCCTAGCCAGACGTACGCTCTTCTAATGAAGTATGCGATCCGACGGTTCGACAGACTCATCCTGGAGATTTTCTTCCGATCTTCTGTTGTGACACCCAGAGCCACCGCTTCCTTCGTACCTGAGAATGGGTAATACCAAGGCCGATATATAGGTGGTATTGGTTTCGCCTTAGTAGACTTTATGCGTGGATAAGAGGCACTGGGGGGCGGCGCCAGATACCACCCACTCCCGTCCCGTAACGGAATCTTTACTGGCGAAAACGATCGGACGCGCCTGCCTTCCCACCAAGAGTCTCGATTCCGCCCGACCACTTCGACTCCGTCGTTTCTCACATCCTCGAATACAATCGGCACCTTTCCAGACAAGTCGTCAAAGTATCTCGTGTAATCTTCATCATGCCTGATATCAAACCCGGCTCTCTTCAATGCCTTCCTCGCAACACTCACAGGCTGCAAGCTTGACATGCCGCCGCCAACCTCTATCCCATCCCTGATACGCCGATGTCTCTCATTTGACTCGTCCCAAGAGCCTGCATTTCCATCCAGCAGCACCTCCTCGACCAACCCAAAAGTCCCACCACTCTTCAACACCCTCCATATCTGTGCATACACTTTTGCCAAATCTGGTGCATGACAGGTTGCTTCACACGCAAACACGGCGTCAAAATACCCCTCTGGAAAGGGCAGGTCCATAAAATCTCCACGGATAAACGTACATAAGTGCCCCAGACCCTGCTGCGCGGTGACCTCAATGGCCCGATCAATCTGGAACTGGCTGATAGAGATTCCAATCACCTCACAGCCCGCGAATTTCGCCATCTCGCGTGCCGGAGCCCCGATCCCACAACCCACGTCCAGCACTTTCATATGTGGTTTCAGCTGCATGAGCAGCGCGAGACGGTACACATAGAATTTGAGCGCATGCTCAATCGTGTCAGTCGGGGCAAAGGGAGCATAGTGAAAGTTATCCGACCAGCCAGCTTCATAGGACCGTGTCACGATGTCGTAGTACTCGGACGTTCTTGCCGCACTGTCGTTTTGAGCGTCTCGGCGTTCCGAGTCGGTAACAGCGAAAGACCTTGCTGACGCTTTCGCGCGCTTTGTGTAGGCAGAGGCATCGCTTGAGGGTGCATCAGTTTTCCCTTTCCCAAACGAGGTGAAGCGAGAGGTATAAGCTGATGCTGCTGGAGCAAGCCGGTCAAGATGAGCTTGATATGCAGTGAGGGGTGATCTAGGCATTCTGCGCGATCTCGACCGCAGGCTAATAATTATGCTGCTGTCGTCCAAGAATGATAAGAGTGTGAAGCTCGCAAAAAAGAATTCAACTTCGGGGACTAAGAGCTAGATGGCATCAAAGTCAAAGGAGACGGAATGTGAGAACAATACCAATCTTTGCGGTCCGTGCTGAGCAACACCACCTTTGAACACAGCAGTGCAGTTGTGCAGACGTTCAATGTGTTCCATCCCTAGTCAGTACAGCAAGGTGTCAAAATCAGCAGCAGTGGACATGGGAAATATAGAGCGTCATGTTTGCTGGAACTCAGTATATTTTCTAAATCTAGCTAGCCGCAAGAGCTTTGGCCGTGTGTAGACTGTGCCTTTCAATGCATCATCCAAAACGCACATTCATCATCCCGTCATAATCGTGTAATGCATCATACGGCGGATCGTGGAATGCCTGCAAGCCTCTTCACAGATTGTAGCAAACAGGTTGAAAAGAACACAGTGTAACACAAGCAACTTACAACTTGTCGTCTGGGTCGGGTGTTAGTGATGCACAATGATCATGTTGGGGTGATAACTTACAATAGTTTTCGTATCCCGGAACTTGTTCCTTGAGACCCTTTCTCTTTCGCATGTTCAGAACGATTTGACCAGGCATGGTCTTTGGATCCAGTGGTGAGCCGCCAGGAAGGATCTGCCAATGGTCGAAGACAGACTGAGGGAACGCTTGGCCACCTGTGGCAGCACGAAGATCGGCATTGAATCCGAAAGACTCCAGAACAGGCAGATACGCCTTAATAGTGAACAGAGGAGTACCCACACGCTGCTCCTCAGAGAAGACATGGCCTCTTTTCTTTGTAAGAACGGAGTAGATACCACCCATAGCTTGTTCTGGTACTTGGATCTCAACCAAGTAAACGGGCTCTTGCAGACCTGGGTCGGCAAGAAGTGTAGCAGCATAGAGCACACGTCTGGCGGTAGGAATGATCTGACCACCACCTCGATGAATGGCATCAGCGTGGAGGGTGACATCCAAGACGTTGAATCTGACGGATCGCATCGGCTCTTCGGCAATAGGTCCTTCACGAGTAGCCCATTGGAAGCCGGAGACGAAAGAGTCCTTGATTTCGTTGAGGTACTGCACAGCCTTGGTCTGATCGACAAGCAGGTTAGGACCCGTAGTATCTGGTCCAAAGGCCCAGATCTTTCGGGCATCGGTAACGTCCCAGCCGTGTTCGTCGGCGAGAACGCGAGCACGCGCCTTGAAGTCGTCTCTTGGGCGGATCTTGCCGTCTTCAATGTTCTTGGAAAGATCCTCTCCCAACGGCTCAGCAGACACGTACAAACGGTTGTGCTTATTGGGTGATTTTGACAAGGCAGTCATGCTGGATTTGGCGCCAACAGTCTCTCGATATTGCACAACAGGGTCGGAAATCTTAAGTGGAACACCGGCATGATCCTCTTCGAGGTCCTTGAGGCAGATTTCCAAATGTAGTTCGCCCGCACCCGCAACAACGTGTTCGCCAGACTCCGAGATAGTTGTTAAGACACAAGGATCAGACTTGGATAGACGTTTCAGGCCTTCGACTAGCTTGGGAAGATCACCTGCGTTCTTGACTTCGACAGATCGTCGCACTACGGGAGAGACCGAGAACTTCATGACCTTCAGGTTGTGAGCTTGGGCAGAAGTGGTCAGCGTACCAGACTTGAGCAAGAATTGGTCGACACCAACAAGACCGACGATGTTACCAGCAGGCACATCATCAATTTGCTCAATAAATCGACCCATCATCAGGACAGTTCTCTGAATGGACTTGACGAAGAGATCATCTTTCTTTCCGGGAGTGTAGTTAGGGCCCTGGATACGAACCCTAAGACCGGATCGAACAGTACCGGAGAAGACACGGCCAAAAGCATAGAATCGACCTTTGTCGGAAGTTGGCACCATTTTGGACACATACAACATGAGTGGGGCATCCCGGTCGCAATTCAGAATACCAATTGCTGCTTCGTCATCCGGTGGACCTTCATACAGTGTTTCCATTCTGTACTTCTGCGCAGTGACTGGTGATGGCAGGTGGATGACCATCATCTCCAACAGAGCATCAGCAGCTGGAAGGAATTTTCTCATAACAGCTTTGAGCAGCCCTTTACCGGTGGCTTCTTTCTCTTCAGTGGTCAGCTTGACGTCAATTTTGGTGCACAATTGGAGTAGTTCCTCGTTCTTTCCTTTGGTGAAGGCATCGAAGATTCTGAAGATCGGGTCGAGGATGAACTGGTTGAATGCACGCTCCATACCGTCATCGCCAGACTTAGTCCACTTCTTGGTCTTTGGGTTGAAATAGTTGTCTCCCCAAAGGCGGTCCATCATCTTCTTGCGGTCAACACCGAACTTCTTAGCGTACTTCACAGCGAATTGTCTGATGGTGAAAGCCCAGCCATGGAGACCTGAACCAAAAGCGACAGTACCATTGTAGGGGTAGACTTGAACATCACCAAGGGCTTTGTCAAAGTAAGTGGCGATGATAACGTTTACCGACTCGATCGTTCGCGAGAAAGATTGATAAAGATCTTCCTTTTCAACCTGCAATTCGAGCAGCGCCCTGTCAACCTTGTTGATGATAACGACTGGCTTAACACGCTCACCAAGAGCTTGTCGAAGTACAGTCTCGGTCTGGACGCAAACACCTTCGATGGTGTCCACAACCACGAGCGCACCATCAGTGGTACGTAGAGCCGCAGTGACTTCAGAGGAGAAGTCGACGTGACCTGGCGAATCGATCAGGTTGATCAAAAAGTCGTTTCCTTGAACCTTTTGTGGGATATCTTTAAGATCCTCCTCATCCGGCAAATGCGCATACAGAGAGATTGCGGTTGACTTGATTGTAATACCTCGATCTTGCTCGTCCTGGCGAGTATCGGTGAACCGTCTGCAGACCTGTCAATCACAGTCCTGGGTATGGGGTAGTTTTACTCACGCTTCACCGGCTTTGGCGGCAGAAATGATACCAGCACGTTGCACAAGAGAGTCAGTGAGGGTAGATTTTCCGTGGTCGACATGGGCGATGACACTCTGCAGACGCAATTTAGTAAAGACTGCATATTCACGTTGGAGCAGGTTTGACTGCATACCATGTTACGGATGTTTGCTATTGCAAGTTAGCTATCCTGGCCATCATTTACGTTGATGATGCCTACCTGGTTTGCTCATCAGAGCGTGGATCTCGTCGACGGTGAAGTTGACCATGATGGGCAGGAATTTCTGGCAGAACCGAGGGAATCAACGGGCGCTCCCTTGAGCTTGAAAATGTTCAAAGCCGCCTAGGGCGTGGGAAAAAGATGTTTGGTTGTCGACTATAATCTCGAGATGCACAAATGCCTGCGATTGTCGTTGCAGACAAAACAGGAAAGAGGGCGGTGAGAGTCTACATCAAGGTCAAAATTCGTAGTGGAAAAAGATTATTAGCAAGCATTACCACGCTTCAGAAAGTGGGTAACATGGAGGGGAAGATTTCTTGGCGACCAGCTACGGAAATACGCTCGACACCAAAGTCTATCTCCGAGATGACTTGACTCACGTATGGGATAGGGAATGGTCATTTCCCTTGGGCTACGCAACTTGTCATTGGAGCAATTCGATGAGACTCAGATCACAGTCACCCAAGCACCCCAAGCTAAGTTGTTGCCCAAATTCCGCCTTGCTAATCACCATCAAGCAGGTAAAATTCCGACTCTGATTGCGCTATACACTAGCAGCTCTGAGTCATCCAGATCCAAGAATCCGGCCATATGAGTCTTCGATCTCCTTCGCCACTTCCAGCAGGCTCACAATGATGACAGAATGTGTAACATGTGGTAGACGGTCCCTGTTTAGTCCAATCCACTCTAAAGAAGGTGTAGCCTCACCGAGGTCTCGCAGCTGTGGTGTTTCTATTATTGGAGGCTGTAATGGGATGTACTCGTACTTTGATTGTGGCATGTGGACAACAGCTGTTATCTTTTCTTGCCCGCTAGCATCATTCTCGTCCTTGGGTTCTGCAGTGATTTTGATTGCCGACGGGGCCAAGGGTTTACTTAACTTTTGTGCAAGAGCTTGCGAATGACGATCCCACATACGCCTGATTGTGCTGATGCGTGAATAGTTCCAGCCGACATCAACCTTGCCTTGAAAGGTACTTCGGAATATGTATTCAATGCTATTCGACTGGGCTTTTTGCCATGTCTGCATTGAGGCAACCAGCTGCGGCACTTTCAAAATGATACCACCTCTCGCGGTTGTTGCTCTCTCGATGACCTCAGTCACGGACACTTCGCCCAAAGCTTTCGCGTTAGGTCTATTCAGGGTCGAGAGTGCCAATCGCACCTGGCCAAGGCGCATGCTTAACCCGCTGTGAGTTTTGTCACTTATTTCACTAACGGAAAAACGAGCTTGGACATCCACAGCTTCAAGTTTCAAGGCTGTCTCGTCAAAGAACGTCGACATGAAGACACCAGCATCGACTGCTCGCAATGTAATTACGACATCCACATGAAGACTTGGGGCGTGACTGGGGTTCGAGGGTGGATGGATTTGCGCTTTTTCAATATCTGAACTCGATTTCCACGCAGCCGATGGCATAACTGATTTTCGCCGCAGATATCTATCTAGCTCATATAACGAGCTTTCAAATGCCTCTTGCTTCTCCTGGACGAGTCGTTCGAAGGCTTGAAAGATCGACAGACCTTGTGCAGCTGCAACAGTGGTGCAAAATGCTTGTATCTTGCCGCCGTCAAGGATGCCGACTAGTCGGTCACGGCTCCTTCCCTGTCGGACATTGTAGATGAGGAACTCGAAAGACGAAATGTCTGCAATGCCAAAAGGCTGATAGTCAAAGACAGTTTTCGCTCGCAGATGCTCGAATCCTATAGATCCTTGCACTAGTGGAGCTTGCACCGCTGCTCCAATGAGTGGCCAACGAATTGCTGTACGAACACGAAAGCCTTGTAATTCGACAAATCCGCTTGTTCTGCCGGAACTTTCCACTCCGACTTTATCGAACCCAATACAGAGATTCTGTTCTGAATCGGAGTTCTTCTTCGAGGATGCCCAGAGCTTTTCGATTGCAAAGTCAGACTTTCCGATACTTTGCCCAAAGTCCACTTGGAGTTTTATCTCTTCTATTGATATGACTGCATGCCACGGCAAGGCTGCTGTCTTGGTGGCTTCCTGGATCTTTTGGATAGCAGTCCCTTGAGAACCGAAATCCTTAGTAGCGGTGTCCGTTGACCGGGAGTTTACTCGAAGCTCTGCAGGATACCAGATTTCCCGGAATAGCAAGAAATCCTGCATTTGCTTCGCATTGAGGTATGCTTTCATAGGACTGATATTCAAAATCGCGGAAATTCCGCTCTGATTGCTGAAATGCTTGCTGTTCATTAGAGATATTGTGATCGACTCAACAGCAAAGCTGGCGGTCGACTCGCGGGAGTATATGTGCTGAACCGATGCGGCCAGATTGTTGAAAGTAGTGATTATAGAGAAAAACCGCTCCTGGTCCTTTGATTGAACGGTATTGACGGCAACGAAAATCTCGTCAAATTGCGCTGTTGCAGAAACCTGAGCGATCGGCTGGCATGTTAGACTAAATTCTTGTTTCTGCACAAGAAGCCCGGCATTCAGCTTGACCCTGCCGAGAATGGCACTAGGGTCTGTGGCCTGCTGAACAGCGCTGATGTCCTTATTTTGGTCAGGATCTGAGCTATTGTCTTCTTCAGCCACAGCTGACGAGTTCTTTTGTTCCATGACATTCGTGATGCTCGAGGACACTTCCAAAACAAGGGGGACAACGGAAGGTGCCAGAGTGTTGGATGAGGCCGCCACACGGATCTCGGTGCTCAGCGATGGATCGGTGTCATCGTGGTCTGCATATTCAACTTTGACAGCAATGCCAGGCGCACGCAAGGTCGCTTCTTCGCCAGTTGAGCTTTGAACAGCCTGACCATAACGCCCTGCTCTTGACCTTTTCGCTCCTTTGAGGAACCCGAAAGCGGAACTCTGTTCTTGTACGTCCTCTTTTGCAGGCGAGATTGTCACCTTGGCTCCACCAAAATCTGCGAAAACAAGCAATTGGGCCAGGCGCTTCGTGCCGAGCAGTTTTGGTAACTGCGCTTGTGTTGACCCTGCTTCTTCCTTAGCGGGAGACAATTTCAGTGTTCGCATTTCAGCACTGGCCCAGGCGAGCGACTTTTGGACACCTGACGCTGGTATGATGAAATTGGAAGCTAATTTCACGTCCAATAGTTTACCAGCTGCTTTGAAAGCAAATTTGCGAGTCGACTTGGCTCGGGCATATGCTGCCTTGAAGACCATCTCAGGAAGAAGTGCCGAGTTGGCCGTACGCTCGAAAGGGTCACGGTTAGCCAAGGGTAACAATTGGAGCTGGAGTCCCCTGATTGTGAGTCGTGCTGAAGCTTCCCTTCGAGTTCGAAGATCGATCTTTGTAAGCGTGAGGCCCATATTTTGAGGTGACCCTCCTGGAGACTCTACGGCTGTTGAGCTGAGAAGCCAGCGCAGGCAAATAGCATTCAATTCCAATGCAAAAGTCGAGTTCAGTAGGCCCAAAGGTGGGTCATCCTCAGTCTTCGACTCTTGCTCAAGAGTAATAGCTTCATCGGGTGTAGCTAACGTGAGTCGTCTCAACGGTCGGAGCTTCTTTGCATCGTCTGCGGCTGCGAGAGATTTGATGCGCGCTTGCAGAAAGGTCACAAGGTCCACAACGAGAACGACAGTTTCAGCATACAGATCGAGGTTGATGCTGTTGCTAATCATATGAAAGTTCTGTATTTCCTGTTCAGCATTATCACGTTCCGTGATGCAGGATACTCGAAAACCGGTGTGAAGATGGCCAAAATTCTGGCTTCTTTTGCTTAATCGATCTATGTCAACCGATATACGTTGTAGGATGAACTCGAAATGTGGCTTTTGGCAGAGCTCTTTGTACGGTGGTCGCAGATTGCCTACTTGCAAGGATGTCGCACTCAGGGTGACGTTGAGGTCAACAGAGTAGTCTTGATCAGAACGAAACGCTGGTGCACGACTGTGCACCCGAATACCCTCAAAGACAGCATAACCATGATACTGAACCTGCATCCGAGATTTTTGATTCGTTGGAATTTGTTGTTGAGGCGTTTTCTGCGGGAATATGCTCCTTGCTTGCTGCTGAATATTGTCCAATGACTTTTTCATGTCCTTGACATAATTGATTGTCTGAGGCTGATATGCAGCATCGAAGCATGCTCTCACTGCGGAAGCCTCAATGATCATCAGCTCAACCGCAGCTTGTGCTTTGACACCAATGCGATCTGGCGAAAGTGAGATCTGAACTGTACTACTAATCGGAGGCATAGCTAGGCTCGACTTAGAGTGCCCCGTATTGGTACCCGGATTTTCAAATGAATGAGAGTGGTTTCTGAGATCGAGTTGGATAGAGAAACGTTTTGGGCTAAATGGCACGATTGAAGTTCTTGCAACCTTTCCAGCGAGTTTGTATCGAAGATAAGTCATGAAATCGAACTGTATCAGGTAATCACCAAGGAAAAGAGCAATATGCGGCTCAATTTTCTTACTTGTTTTGGGAACAGAAACTGGCTCCATGGTCTTCTCAGCGGAACCTGCAGACAGGACTTGGATAAGATGCTGTATCGCGGTGACCTCGCCCTCGAGGGCCTTTTGAGCCACTCGAAGAAGCCCGAGGATATCCTCTTTGACATGAAATCGTAACTTCTCACAGTTTGCCGCAGAATGGAGTACCATCTTACTGCCTTGAGCCGCAGAATGATTCCGAAGATTCAGGTATATGGTGGGCTTGACGACCTTGCATCCAATGATGCTCTTGCCATTTCCTCGAATTCTGAGGCGACCGACGGCCGTACTTAGCATTATTGAAAAACCTTTGGTCTCAATAGCCTCCATGCCAACATTGATGGATGCCTTGAAGCCTTTGACGCCGGTGACTAAATGTAGATTGGGGCTCTGCAGCTCGAGCGAGGCTGAGTCAGTGCCCATGACCAACATCAGATCGACGTCAAGTGCGTTGGTCGAATGGTCTGATACAGTCATGTCTGATCCGGGAAATGGCTGTCTAGATGTGTAAGACCTTGACAGCTCGGTAATTCTTTCGACAAGATTAATAAGTTCCCAGTTCAGATGGCATGCCAGACTTCCGCTATATGCCTGTAGGATCCTACATGCGTGTCGATTAGATCCAAACGACCAAGCTTGGTTTTTGGCAAGAGACACTTTCTCACCGTAATTCAGATCCAGGCTTTGCATGGAAATTTGACTTTGCTTCGGGCCGGGATCAATGGTGATGGCTAGATTTCCGAGCAGAATCTCGACTTCGATATCCACTGGGGAGGAATGTGCGGTGCCTTGTTTTGAGGTCCCAAAGATGGCCTGGGCAAGAGCATTTTCGTTACTTCCAGCATTTTCCCAACTCTTCCACTGGTTAAATGACGACAGGATATGATTTTGTACTTGCACGCCGTCTTCATCTAGACAATTTCCAGGGCAGTTTTTCACATCGTTGTGCAGGCTTTGACTAGACGATAAGATATGTCGCAACCGTGCTATCATTTTCCATGAATCATGGAAGCGGACGTGTCCTTCAGTAGTTCTGAGCACATTTACAGGTCGACTCATAAAAGCAGGGTCCACGTGGTTTGGCACCAGTGTCAGATGATATAAGAGATGTTGTATTCTGTCGGCCAAGTCGATCTTTTTTACTTGCAGAATGACTTGCGACACTATTTGTTCGCTCCGTTGAATCAGTCCAGCAAGATTGTCAATATTCCGACCGGCTGTTGTCAGATCGAAATGGCTCACTTGGGTGCGTGCCCTAAGCTCATCTCGGGCGCTCAACCATAATCCTGCCTCGTGAAGCGACACCTCTGCGCCGGATATGAAACGACTCACATCCGGACGACATTCCGCAGCCTCAATATTTAGCTCTTGTAAACTTGCATGAACTAGGACCTGCGACTTAAGACTTCTGGCATGACCTGTCGGGGATACACGTACGACAGCGCGGCCGCTGTGCAGTCTGACATCATATTGATCAAAGCCTGCAAGAGTGTTCATATCTGTGTGAGGGCTTATCACGCGTATATACGCGACCGGCAGCCTAAAAGCCAAGTCAACAATCTTACCTATGTGCTTATCAGTCAACTTTTTGATATTTGAAACAACTTGCATCTGAAGATCGTCCAGTATAGCCTCCGGCCGTCGTGGCGAGACCTCATTGAGCAGAACAACGAGTGAGTCAACAAGCTTAGGCATACAGAAACCAGAAATGCCATCAGTGAGATCACAGAAGAGACCATCATGACTGAATGCTTCTTCGTGCGTTGGAAATTCATCTCCCTCTGATAAATTGCCGAAACCCTTACTGTCATCATCTGCGCTTGCTTCGCAGTGGGGCATAAAGGTCAAATCTGGCTCTACGTCCTGTAGTGGGAATCTTGGCTTGATCCATTTAGACGAGATATAAGGAGGATGGACCTTGGTGGCAGTCTTGGAGCGAGGCTTGAACTGGGGGTTGTGTGGCTCATTTTGCAGAGCAGCGAGCGAGCGCTTTGTTGAAGAATTGTCATACCCAACAACCACGGAAGACTTCGAGGAGCCTGTACGATTGGCAAGTGTCTCATCCCGTGTCGGCTCTATGGTAGACGAGACACGGACAGGGCTGGGCATCGATGGCACTGGCATAGCAGGCGGCTGACGACTCCATCTACTCAACCCTTGCCCGTTCTTTAGAGACGCTTGTCTTTCAAGAAGCCAGTCGGCGCGGTGGGTTCTCGAGTCGTGGAAACGAATGTGCTTCTGCTGCAGATTTCGATTCTGCGTGAAATCAGATTTACGATCGAGCACACCAAGTTTTACAGAAGTCTTGATGCAGGCGTGCGTTGGTACGACTTGGTCTGGTTTATCGCGGCGTCTGTATGCTACTGCGCCATCGACTGCAGCGACACAGATGTATGGAGCGTTGACCTTGATAGATTTCGAATAATGCTGGTTAGCCCAATCATTCAACTCGATGGTTGTAGCACCGACATCGAGGAGAAAGGCTGTGTTCGATGACACAACCCACAAACGGACCCCCGCTGCGCGAGTGCGCAAAAATGTAACGTCAGGAATAGTTGTCAGTTCGATTTTAGGTAGCGCATTCTCATCGTCATCCATAGTGAAAATGAAAGCCAGGATTGCCGTAATTAAGGTCCTCATCATCTCGGCCGTGCATTCGCCAGTGACATTTCCTACGTCGAAATCCCAATTGCACACGTACGTGGGCTCTGTGGGAGGCGCACCGAAAAGTCTATGTCCGTACGCCGAGACACCATCAATGAACAACTGGCAGCTCGTGGAGTCTTTGCGCGGTTTGCCTTGATTATCACCGAAATTTCTCTCAATCGACACTTCGACAGGACTCGAATTTACTTGCAAATCCATATAGTAGTTTGTGAATCGCATATCTGCTTCTATAAGCATCACGTCAACACGTAAATTCTCCTCCCTAGTGTAGAGGCTTGCTGGCATGATAGCTGCCGAGTGTTCGGCACGTATGCTAAGAACGACATCAAGGTCGTTCTGCTTCTTAGGCAGCGGTTTTCTCTCTTCTTCGCCACGACGTTGGGATTCTAGCTTGGCTTGGTATTCCTCCAAAGTGCTGAAATGAATCGTGTCACCAAAATAGTTGTCTTTCACATTCATAAAATATCGTATCAGGTGCCCCTGTAAATGGAACTTTGGACCGCCTCCAACTATGGTCATGAAGAGCGAATCCGTGAATTTTGGATTTGTACCGCTAAAGTAATTGTATGATCCATCCAGATGCAGGCTTTTCAGGGTGGCCATAGTTTCACTTTCCCCAAAATTATGTAAAGTGTGCCACAGTGGTGTTTTCAAGAGTAGGCTTGCATCTTGCCCATCTCCCGCGAATTCGATACTGCTTTGTGAAGCGGAGAAGTTGCTCATGGGAATATCAACTTGTCCGGCAAGTCTTGCAAACGCAAGTACAAGAAAGGCATTTTCATCTAGGTCGCATGGATTGTCGATAATGTTGTGGTCGTTAGCATTCAGATATAAGCCCAAGTTCAGAAATTTGACGCCGATAGAGTAATGAAAGGGCATGAACGTCATGTAGTCCGACTTCAAGCCTGCGGTGAAGTCAGCAATGAGATCCAGCAACAAGAATGTGTGGTCTCGCAGTAGAAAAAGGTTCATGTCCTTGTTCATGATGTCAAAACGCCACACATGCAGCTGGTTCCAACCCAATGGATTTGATAAGTCAGCTGATACGTCCTGCTCAGCGCATTCCCATAAAGTGGCATGATTGACGCTAGAAGTGGCTTTTGTGTGTTTCAAACTAAGTTGCAATGTATTGCGATAGCCATCGACACCTGGATACATGTCCATGACATAGCGCACCTTGGATCCGGCGCCAGTGGCAACTGAAATCCAGCCGAAGGGTCTCACATCTGGACCAAGCCTTCGCTTGGTTGAGCGTCGAAAACGAAAATGTCTTCGCTGCTGTTGTTTTCGAAGAGTTGCTGCGTCCCGAACTGCCGTTGCTCGGCCTCGCCAACGCCAGTCTTTGGAGCCTTCGCGAGAAGGTATCCGAAGTGTCAACTCTTTTTTAACGTCGACCGTTATTTTCATGACCGTACTGAGCCGAGTCTCGGCCTCGGATAAAGACATCTTTGGGACCACCGTTTTGTAGCTTGATGGGAGAAACACGGTTTGGATTTCCGCTCGCAGGCGGTCTGCCCATGGTCCATAATTGACTATGCCCCCGTATACGTCCAGATGCATGCCGTAAGCCGGAGGCGCGATACCATTGAGGTCGGCAACAAGACCTGACTCAAAAGTGCTCAGATGCTCTAGTTGGACTGTACCAGGAGTGTCCCAGTAAAAGTTGAGGTGCACATGTGGACTATCAAAGAGGGTAGAGAATCGTGCATACTCAATGTTGAGCCACGTTTGATGATCGTCGCCGTCGTCTTCGTCCATGTAGCGATCCAATCCGTTCCAACGTTGGCTGTCGGGCTGAGTATCGGCAAATTGAGTATAACTTTGCGTCTCGGATTTCCCGTTGTCGGCTTCGTGCAAACTGACCACCGAGCTTCGGTGATAGGGCATAAAATTGCGTAAGGCATGTTCCCAGCCTCTTCGACGCCTGCCTAGATGCATATTTGGTCGCCACCATGGCCTTCTCGTAAGAACAGCTTCGTGCCCGGTGATTACTTTCTCAGCAGCTGCCATCTGAGGTAGATGGAAGTCTGGGTTTGGCTTCATTTGCACAACGGGATGCTCGACATCAAAATCGAAGATCTGTCTGTATATATCAGCAGGGCCAGAAGCACCAGCGTTAATGTGTCCTCTTGCTTTGTCGAAGGTAGTCACAATTATAGCTTTAGTATGTTCATTCCCGACTGAGATAGCGCCTTTGGAACACTCAACTGCCACAGGGAAGAAGCGCAACACAAGGGAATAAAACCCACTGACGGTAGTCTCCTGTTGGGAAGCGTCGCTGGACAAGGAGTGCTGATCGCCATCTGGAAATGGTTCCCCGTTGAAATTCGATGAAGACGCCCTGCCCAGCTCTTCGCTCTCCTTTGGCTTCTCATCAGTAGAGGATAGTGATTCATCGGAAACATGCTGAGCATGGGGGTGCTTTCTCAGTTTGGAGTTCAATACGTGCGTAAGTGCACTCGCAGCAGCAGACTGGCCATGGTCGGAAGGACTGCGACTTGCTCTTGCGCCGGCTTCCCGCACAATAGAGTCATAGACAGGTGTCCGGTTGTAGATGAACCATTCAAGGCCACTGACAGTGACCACCATCCTTGATTCAGGCTCCATTTGGTCTTTCGGCGAGGTAGGTTGTTCACTCGATTCGTCCGATTCGCCTTGAATCTTCTCTCGGCCTGGGTCGTCGTTCGAGGTTCTGTTTGGACTCGACTTGCAAAGCTCGATCTGCCTCGTGCTGCGCAACCAATATCTCCATGTCAGAAAGCCGCTGTGAATGTAGACCGTCTCGTTCTCGCCATGGTAGCGTATACCCTTGAAGAAGATACGGCCGCCCAAGAAACTGATTTGGAGTGATGTGATATCGATATAGACTCGGAACTTGTGCCATGAGTAGGCTCGAACGCCATACGATACGCCAGTAGCAAAGATGCGGTTAAGATAGAAAATAAACCAAAGAACGAGGATGCCAGCGGTTAACAACTCAATAAACCATGTCCAATTGAAGGTCTGCGACGTTCCCAGGGCTTGGGCTGTCAAACCTTCTAAGCCCGCCATTGAATCCACGAGCTCTTGCGGATCCTGCAATCATCTCTGCGAAGTCCTATGTGGCCGATGCAGGAGCCGAACAGAGTTTGCTCACGGTGTCGTGAGGTGGTTGTCTTGACCGTTGCTGGTTGCATACGCACGGAATCGTTGCTGGACTTGGTCGGAACCTGCACGCATAATACGCGAACTGATGGACGTGTGTGGAGGAGGTTGCTTCGGGTGGATCCCAGAGGCGCAGATCATCCGCCTCGAGGCCGAGCGAGGCGTCACGCACTCGGGCGGAGCCCCCAAACTGCAGGGAGTACAGAGATACGTTATTAGGCACGGTTAGGGTTGGTCATTAGGTAAGCTTGGTTCTCCATAGTTAAGTAATATTAGTCGCATCTCCAACGACGAAGATCAAATGCGGCAGCCTGTACAAGCTCGTTGGAAACATTGACCTTTTTTCTAACAGCCGAAAGCACCATCTACAACAGGAATGATTCTTCGTCTCAACGCCGATATCTACATTAGCGACCCCTCTCCCATATCATTAATACAACACACCAGTAGAGTCTAGCATAATAGACCTATTCTCCTTCCCAAATCCGTCGAACAACAACAACAACAACAACCACCATGCGTTAGCTTCAGTGTCTACGAGCTCTATAGCAATTCACTCGGTGGGAGCCATGTCAACAGACTCTGCCATGCACACCATGGCTGGCACTGGGAACAAACTCACCAGAGCGACCATCGTGCTTGCTGGAATTGCTGCGTTGGTCTCTTCCCTCGTCTCTTTTGTAGCCATCTGGCTACAGACCAAGAATTACCGCAAGCCTCTCCTCCAGCGATATGTCATTCGCATTCTGTTAATGGTCCCCATCTATGCAGCTGCTTCGTGGGCATCTGTCGAATCCTTGACAGCGGCCTTCTACCTCGATCCTTTACGCGACATCTACGAGGCTTTCACTATCTACACTTTCCTACAGCTGCTGATTAATTTCCTGGGTGGCGAGCGGTCCTTGATCATCATGATGCATGGCCGAGCCCCAAAGTCACACCCTTGGCCGTTGACTCATTGCTTGCCAAAAGTCGATATATCCGACCCTCACACATTCCTAGCGATCAAGAGAGGGATCTTACAATATGCATACCTTAAGCCACTGTTGGCCATTTCGACCATTGTCATGAAGCTGACAAATACGTATCAGGAAGGATACATTGGTCTCACCTCCGGCTATTTTTGGTCCGGGCTTATTTACAACGTCAGTATCACCCTGTGCCTCTACGCCTTGGCCATGTTCTGGGTGTGTATGGCTGAAGATTTGGCTCCTTTCCGACCTATGCCGAAGTTTCTGTGCATCAAGCTGATCATTTTTGCATCTTACTGGCAAGGTTTCTTTCTCTCCATTCTGCAGTTTCTGGGCGCAATACCGAACGATATCCCAGGCTATACAGCGGATAACTTAGCTGCAGCCATACAAGACGCGCTTATCTGCTTCGAAATGCCAATCTTTGCAATTGCTCATTGGTATGCCTTTTCGTGGCACGATTACGCAGATGTTACCATCTCCGCTGCTCGAATGCCGGTCAAATATGCCATTAGGGATGCGTTTGGCATCCGGGATTTGATAGAAGACACCAAAGAAACCTGGCGGGGAAACCAATATGACTACAGAACATACGACTCAGGCGATCGCATCATAGCCCACGCAGAATCTAATGCTCGAGTGGCGCGTATGATGCAAGGCATGCGGTATGAACGCGGCGGCCGAGGGAAGTATTGGCTCCCTAGACCTGGAGAGGCAGACCCACGGACGCCGCTCCTCGGAAAGTCTGGTGGAGAAAGTGCTGCTGCTCGAGAGGCTAGAGGACATGCACACGAATATCGTGCTGCGGAGCCGGACTGGGAGCTGGCGATTGATCCAGACGATGAGAGATTGTATGACAACGCACGGGCTTTGGAGTTTGGAGATTGGAATTACCCCGTCATTACCGCGCACGTAGCGACCCGAGATGACTGGATGACAAGGGATCCGGCTCTACTGACCACGTCTGCGAATAGACACCTCATGCAGCCAACGAAAGACCACAAGCAACGACGGAAGAGCGAGCTGAAAAAGAAGATCCATAAAGGCAAAACACGAAGTCGTTCCGCCTCTTCTGGCGATGATGAAGATGGCCTAGAATCGAAGCTTCGCAGGGATCTTAGCCCTTCAACGACCAACGCGAGCAAGCTCGACCAGTCGCAGTTGGTGGATTTGGTCGTAGAGGATGAAGAGGCCGAGCAGATGGAGAGAGTCAGAGCTAGGAAGGAGGGTGGAGATGCTTGGAATGATCAGGAACAGAAGCATTTTGTGAGGACTTATTCCGTAGGGTCACATGAGTCAGGGGAGTACATGAGAGAAGGATACGAGCCGAGCAAGGTCCCTCCCGAAAATCCTCCTGCCGAGCATGCTATAAGCGACGAGGAGCAGGACGAGAATGAAGCAGAGTCAAGCACTGACCCAAAATGTGGTATTCGGAAGTCCAGCCTGGGCAGTATGGATGACCGGCATGTGTGGGGGAATTGATCTCTCGTCACTTCGCAAGCATGTTTCGTATGTATAGTTCGATTCGAGCGTTCGAGCGAATGGCCAAACGTATGGTGTTAGTAAGGAGTTTACAGCTTCATCCAAGTATGGAGTAGCCGGGCCGAGAGTGGTCGTTTTGACACACTGTGAATGAGGATTGCGAAAATCTCAGTTCAGATGACATGTGTCTTTGATACTTGATTACTTTTCGGGTTCATTGTTTGACTTTGATCCCTCGAGGCGAGGTCAGAGTAACGTGCAGTTTCATTATGCTGCAGAATCACGAAACTCGGTCTTTGTGCAGTCCATATCAATCGAGTCGGTACCCAAGCAGTGATCCGAGTAAAATATCAAACACAATGGTGCCACATCGGCTCACGCATTTTCCGACGCCATGGCTCCACCAAAAAGTTCAGACCGACTCGGATTTACGCTATTGTGACTGCCTCCAACTGCGCTGCAATGGTTGTGCCTATCACAAGCATATTAATTGTCTGCATTTGACCGTTGTCTGTAATATTGGTCGGGGTGCTGGAATTTTTCCAACTGGGTGCCTGAAAATTGAGCTTTGGCCGGCATTTGTGGCCAAAAGCTCTCGTCACCCGCGTCCCAATCGGAGCTAGGTCTATCTCTTGTCGCAACAAGAATAAACATGGATATCAGCAACAACACAGCCTTTGTGTCGCCAGCAGCGAATGCGCCCAATGGCTTTATACAGCCTTTACCTCTTGTTGACCGCATTCTAGACCAGTTGAATATCTGGTCGATATTACTCACTTTGCTATTACTTGCCATTGCCTACGACCAATGTCAGTAAATTGGGCAGAGCAACGAGAGCAGCACTGATTTCCCGCAGGTTCCTACAAGCTACAAAAACATGGCATTGTCGGACCGGCATGGAAAACACCCTTTATCGGGCCATTTTTGGATTCTATGCGTCCTGATTTCAGGAAGTACCAAGCAAAATGGGCAAGCGGCGCACTCAGCTGTGTGTCTGTCTTCCACAAGTAAGCAGACCGTCCGTCCTTCATGAGCCGGAATTGCTCTAACCTCAAATCTCAGGTTTGTAGTCATCGCATCAGACCGGGACATGGCTCGGAAGATTTTCAACTCTCCTGCTTACGTCAAACCCTGCATCGTGGACGCCGCCTACAAGCTCCTGAGACCGACTAACTGGGTGTTCATGGATGGCAAGCAGCATGTGGACTATCGGAAGGGGTTGAATGGATTATTCACCAGGCAGGCGCTTGAAATGTATCTACCTGGACAAGAGGAGGTTTACGAGAAGTACTTCAAGGAATTCCTGAAGATCTCGCAACAAGACATGCAGGGAACGCCCAAAGCATTCATGCCGGTTTTTCGTGAGCTGATGTGTGCCGTCTCGTGCCGCACCTTTGTCGGCCATTACATGTCCGAAAAAGTCGTGAAGAAGATTGCGCACGACTATTATCTTATCACAGCCGCTCTTGAGTTGGTGAATTTTCCGATAATCCTCCCATTTACGAAATCCTGGTATGGGAAAAAGGCTGCCGATATGGTCTTGGATGAATTCACTAAGTGCTCGGCAAAGGCCAAGGTGCGGATGGCCGCAGGTGGCGACGTCACCTGTATCATGGACGCATGGATCAAGCAGATGCAAAATTCTGCCAGCTATCGAGAACGCGTTGCCAAGGGAGAGGAAGTCGATGCGTCGGAAAAACCGCCACAGCTGTTGCGGGACTTTACGGATTGGGAGATTGCTCAAACCATCTTCACATTCCTCTTTGCCTCTCAGGATGCCACGAGCAGCGCCTGCACTTGGCTGTTCCAGTTGATGGCAGATCGGCCGGAATGGCTCGACAAGGTCAGGGAAGAGAATCTACGCCTACGAGGAGGCGATCGCGAGGTTCCGTTCTCCATGGAGCTTCTCGAATCAATGGTAACGACAAGAGCGGTCGTGAAGGAGACCTTGCGCTACCGACCTCCCGTGATCATGGTTCCATACGTCGTGAAGAAGGACTACCCCATCACACCAAATTTCACAGCAAGAAAAGGCCAAATGATCATCCCTTCCGTTTGGCCTGCAACACATGATCCCGAAGCATATCCAGATCCCGATTCCTATGACCCCGAGCGTTGGATCTCAGGAAATGCCGACGAACAAGCGAAGAATTGGCTTGTGTTTGGTACCGGCCCGCATTATTGTCTTGGCCAGACTTATGCTCAGCTGAACTTGATCGCCATGATTGGAAAGGCAAGTATGTATCTTGACTGGGTGCATCATCCAACAGAAAAAAGCGAGGAGATCGAAGTGTTCGCTACCATCTTCCCTCAGGTAAGAGCTATCGAATACTCCTGTGTAAACTCAAGCGTTAACAACTGTTCAGGACCATTGCAGGCTCACTTTCGCAGATCGCCCGGAGTGAAGGTGAGCGCGCAAAGTCGAAGCGCTCCATCTCTTTAATTCTTCTTTCAAGGCGAATCCGTTTGCTCGAACGCTACCGATCGATAGTACTAATTGTCCTTCGGGTTTGCCGGCATGAGTTACTCCGGTTGTAAAACGGCGAACAAACACAATAAAAGGATCAACTTGGCCAACAAATAGAGTATTGTACAGCGGGCCGGGTTCTACCTAGCCAACTCATCGCTTGATTCGTAGCATAGAGACTAAAATCCAATAGGAATAATTCCATGTCTTTGCCGAGATGACTTGCAGGACAACTCAAAGTATTATTGTGCAAGGATCAATCGAGCAGTATTATACGGCGGACTAAAGGTATAGGTCCATCACGTACTAGCAGAATGTACTTCTACTTGAATCAATGCAGTGTACCTTGTAGGGTAGCTTTTGCATGTGGAAAAACATCCAATGAGCTTTCTTGCCATTCGCCCCCCAAGATCTTATCCTTCGATAAAGTTCAGCATCTGAAACTCAGGGTTGCTGCAGAACACCAGCCGTCAAGAATGTCACTCTGATGGGTCAGTCATCATACCTTGTGTGGATCTATCGGCAATGCACGTTCTCTGTGTCTTTGGTGTCCACAGACGGATGATCTGAAATGAGATTGCTCTCAGAGGGCTGTGTTTGATTATTGCGTGGGATATTATTGACGATCGTGTCGTGAGCACATTCTGTTGGCAAACTTTGGGCAGTCTTTCCCCTTTTTTGCCGCGTCGCAGAAGCCAATCGAGAGTAGTTTCCAACTCCACATAGCATTTGATGCCAGTGCTTGTTTAATCATACCACCGTTATCACCCTAAGAGTTT
Source organism: Incumbomyces lentus (assembly GCA_017656005.1). NCBI lineage: Eukaryota > Fungi > Ascomycota > Eurotiomycetes > Chaetothyriales > Trichomeriaceae > Incumbomyces > Incumbomyces lentus. The sequence continues at coordinate 3,917,843 of JACJVT010000002.1, forward strand.
AGCCCGTGAGACATCTGCCAGTCTCCGTGCCTCACTTGTTCCACTCTCATCTAGCCCTGACGCTGCTGCATAAAACGTGGTATTGTATTGATGGTAAAACCCCTAAGTATGCCGCTCGCCCGTGCAATATACCGTAGCTCGTGAAGCTCATGCAGCACGCAAAGAGTCCTTGTCGATGAAATTGTACCGTCCATGATGTTTGTGATTTGTCGTTTTTACGAACGAGCGACGGCGATATCGTGGTCAAAAAGAGCTCAATCGTGACCCACAATCAGTCTCACAAATGATGCACTTTGAATCTAAGTTCTAGATGGAACTTTATGCCACGAATTGTCGACGACGTTGCAAATTCACAGACCTGACAGTATTATCGGAGCAGGACGCTTTTCGTATACATGGCACCTTCCATATCTGACAGATATCAAGACCTCTCCGATAAGCCGCTTGCCGATTACTTTTGGATTGCAGGCTTGGACAGCCAGGATCTGCTCGATGCTTACACGCATCATGCCGAAAATCGAGATTCTTTCATCTTTGGTGAAAGTGCCCTAAACAGGGCAGTGGAGGAAACGATTCAGGAAGATACAGCAGCAGAGCAACGTGCTGAATCTTTTACAGATTCACCAGCAGTGTCTACGAAACACTCTAGACAAAATTCATATCAGCAAATTCCAGCGTTCCAATCCGGAAAGCGGTCATCGATTCAGTCGCTAGATAGACTTACCCATCTTTCCAGCCTCAGAAGCAACACTACAATACGCCGCGTGGTCTCCCCAGTGCAGTACTCCTCGCTACCACCTTCGCCAGGTCTACCACAACAAGTGCCTAGTAGGCGCGTGTCAAGGTTCCTCACCGATGAAGACTTTGATAACGTGCTCAAGAGATTCACCGAAGACCGGGATGCATTCTACCTGGATCTCAATTTCAAAGCTGAAGGCGCTATGTCCAAGCCTAGCAAGTCAGTTTCGAGACCAAAAACTCGAACACAACGCATTATCGCGGAAGAACTGGACGCTGCACCATTGCCAAACAGAACTCTCGGCAGCGTAAAGAGGCATGTATCATTCAAAAGCATGAGCAGCGCTAGACGACAGCCATCGATAGCCCGAAGGCTGTCGACTCGATCAGCACGGCGTGTGAGCGACTACACCTCAGTCGTTTCCACGCCCCAACCTCTTCAATCCCCGCCCGGCGAGCACCCATTGCGGCGCACATTCGAGCCAGTTTTGTTGGATCGATATCCACGTTCGTCGATGGTTGGTGAGCTCAAACGCAGAGATCCATTTCCTCACTTTGTTCCAATGTTTGCATTCCCAAACGACATTCGTGTCATTTCTTCAGATTCACGTCCACCGGCCAAATGGCACGAGTTCTTCTTGACGGGAGGCGATGGCAGCAAAACGCCAGCAGTCTGTGTAATTGTGTGGATCGCCCTTGATCACAAAACTGCAGATGCGTTGGAAAAGCATTGTGAAGAGTGGAGGAGGGGTCACATGTCCGACGCTGAACGAGAGTTGGCCGCCTCACTTGGAGAACGCCTAGCCGCTGAAAGAGCTAAACTCTCGAGAGTACTAGCAATGTTGCCAAATGTTGAGTCAGGGACTCAGGAGCGTGATGATCTCGAGGACGAGATCGGCTTCGTTGAGGAGAAGATAGCACTGATGTCCGACATGCTGAAACCATTGCGGCACGGTGCAGCAAACAGGATTGAAGGCCTTACAGATGGTGACAGCGGCTTTTGGATACCTCGAGCGTATGGTATCTTGGGCGCAGATCATGGATTGGTTTCATTCTGGAAAGAATGGCTCAAAGCAATAGTCGTCCCGATGATGGACGGAGGAGTTATGCGCGTTCCTCCGAGCTCGCCCAGAGTAGGAATGTGGCAACCCCTCGAGCACTACGTTCATATCATCTGCACACAGGCGTTGCGGCCGTTGACCTCGAGAGTCCAAGTTGAGCTTTTTGTGCGAGAAGTCCGGCTGTACGCAAAAAAGGAAGCACGAAATGAGCTACCCGGAAGTCGAACTATAGATCTCTATCCTCTTTTCAGATGCCTGACGATCCCGAACGTGATTGTCCTCTTCGAATACCTCCTGGCTGAATCGAAAATTATTCTTGTGTCGGCGTACACGTCGCTCCTCAAGCTCGCGAGTAACGCTTTACTATCCCTCATGTGGCCGCTCGAATGGTCTGGAGTCCACATCCCCGTCCTACCAGCGCGGCTCTTGGAAGCACTGGAGGCACCCGTGCCATACATTTGTGGTGTTGTCCGGAGAAGCGAAGACCTGAACTTGCCGCAAGACGATGACTTTCTCATGGTCGACCTGGACAAGAATGAATTACATGCTACAGCACATGCGCTACCATTTCCGAAACAACAAAGGCGAAAATTGATGTCTCTTTTGTACCTTGCTGCGCCGCATCAGCAGAGTCGCGGCGTAGCAGTTGGACCGCCCGCTTATGCCTATGAGGCTTTCCCCGATGACATGTTTGTGTCAGAACATCCTTCCACCTTCACCCCTGTCACGCCATCAATCGACCTTGCACGACTTGCCAGCCTCAGCTCCACACAATTTGGCGCTCATGGATCATGCAACAAATGTAGTCGAGTACCTCTCTTCAATGCCTTTGTGCAAGCGAAACCACGCAGTGCAATGGGAGCAGAGAGCTCCAGAGGTACCGCAACAGCCAGGAGGCCGAGTCAAACTGAAGGCTCTGATCAGGTCTCGCCAATCACCACGACATTCCCGCCCTTGCCGACCACACCACAGTCGAGAAATGACTCTGGATTTGCTTTGCAAGCATCGCTCAAAGACATGCGCTCAGGCCATTACGATGCCCGGTCCAAACACTCACCGTCATTTAACAAAGTCAGACGGAAGGCTAGTCTTCCCTTCATCAAACACAACACAAACTTTTCCCAGGCGTCCGATATTCCAACATTTACTGCTAATTCGACCTACGCTCCTTCCACGTACGCCCAGTCTACCTTGGCAGCCTCAACCGTGATGCCAGGTATACCTTTTCAACCCGTGCAAAATGACAAAGTGACCAACTGGGTCGAAGGGCATTGCATGCAATGGCGCCCAAGCACGGCAAGTACGATTTGCTCCATATGTAATGAAAGGACTGAAGAAGGACAATATAAATGCGCCGATTGTCCTCTGCAAACTCATCGACGGTGTTTGGCACAGATTTGCATGCCATGTCAAGCCGCGTTTTATCCGGAACAGGTGCGCGTCGCATTTTCCCGATTTTTTACGAGTCTTTTCTACAATTATCGAAGATTTATGATCCCAGCAGACGCGAGCCAAAAAGCCGCAGGGTTGCGCGAGAAATTTAATGTCGACGCGTGGATCCGAAGTCTCCCACCAGAACACGCAGAGTATATGATGCTTCTCAAGGACACCCAAGCGTTCGACAAATTTTCCCACGAGCGTGAGACCAAGAGCCCCTCAGTAACAGACTCAATAGCATTATTCGATGCTCTAATGGCAGCTAAAAAGGCACGATCCAGAGGTGTGAGGTCAAGCATAGTAGTATCACTAGCCGGCCGCAACCCTTTCGCAGGCCGATCACCTAGTGGTGGCGTCCCGGCGGAATATCTATCGGACACTTCAACACATCTATGGAGGGTTGTGTCAACGCCTCGGACGTCTGACAAAGCAGATCTTGGAGCAGGTGCCAAAGGACGTGAATACCGGAAGATTGTCAATAGAACGCCGGCAAAGCTCGAAGACGATCTCTTTCCCATTCAACGTGCCGCAATATCGCCAGCGGTCCCTCCCTTACCAACCAACGAAAGACCGACCCTCCGCCAGCGGCTGAATGGACTCAGCATGCATGCACCCCAATAGCAGTCTCACTACCTCACACTCGTCTTCGAGAATACAAAGTTCCTGTGGTCAATTGACCCCTCTCTCCCATCCCGCTTCGCCATTCCAGAGAAATCTGTCCAAGCGCAGTCCTGCCATCACGCTTCAGATTTGCTTTGAGCTCCTCTAGACCGTTACTAACTCCGGCTTCCTGCTCGACCAGGAATGCAAGCTGTAATGCATCCCGAGGGTTGAGGAGTGGCATTTCGTCATGTTTGCTCCTAGCACTATGCATGTCCCAGTTGAGAGAAGTGGCTTGAAATGGGGGGTAGGCTAGCAATTTTGTGTGTTCCAGGACTATGCTTCCGTCCGCAACATTTTCCAGTTGCACTTCAAGGACGTATCTGACCAGCGTTGTTCGGCCATACGGCCCCAAAGATTTGTCTACAATATCGGTCGTAGCCAGCTCAGTTGCTTTTGTTCTAACGCTCAAACACGGTTGAGCTTGGAACTGGTACAGCTTTCTAAAGGAGCGTATTTTCGCGCTGGACGGCAAAGCATCCGAGGTGATTGTTTCGGTATATGTGAGATTGACCGCCAGTACGTGGACGCCTTCCTCCTTCAGGTCATAGCGAATGATGCGTTGCAACGATGCTCCAGGAGCAAGGGCTATATTGGAGTCATCATCGGTCTCTGACATGACCAAGCTCACCGATTGTTGAGAAGGAGTTTGCATTTCAGCTGCAATCTTTACTTTGCTGATGGACTTGGAGGTACTGTCCCGCGCCAACTCGTTGTTGGCACATAATGAGCACGAAAAGATTTCACCTACGTATGCAGAGCCAAACGCGGGAGGCAACGACAAATTTGCAGACAGAATGAAATCTTGGTCAGAGGATTCGGCTGGGAATGCTAGAGCTGCTGACTGTGGTATATTGACGAGGTGACTTCGTGGCAACGACTGCTGCTGGGCTAGTGAAGGACGTGACAATCTATCGCATGGCCGTGAGTTATAGAGCAAGTGACCAGAACGCAGAATGGTAAACTACCTGAGGACTAGATAGATAATCAGTGAGCATGAATTCCAGTCCCAAGCCAGCGCACCGCACCTTTCAGAGAGAGGCTATGAGGTTCTTTAGTGATGTTGCCTGGGTCTGATCTAGCAGCCGACATGGCTCAGATAGCGGCAAGAATGGTTCACCCTAATTTGCTTTTCAGAGGTGGCTAACTACATTGTACGTCGGAACAAATGCAAGAAGTAAACCCCGGATCACAGGTTGTCGTATCAAGTATATCGGTGTGATCGGTGAAAAGTACGCGGGGATAATCCGGCACTGTTCTAGCCATTTACGGCATGGCCTTAGAGCCTTGCCTTGTCACGGACACGCGCGACATTGCTGGGTTGTCACAGCAACGCCATGTCACCTTCCTCCGCGTTTCGCGGCGCGGCTGCTCTTGCTTGCTGTCACGGTGCAGCTCCTCTGAGGTGTTCTGCCGTCCACTCCTCGTTGGATACGCGTACCACAGATTAAGAATACTAACAGAGTATACTGCTAAAATGCGCATGACTCGAGCTGCGCTACGTGCGCAATCCCAAGCGGATGAGACCCCTCAATTCCTTGGCCATGAAGAAAACGAGGACGAGGCGAACACGCAAAACATCCGGCAACAAAAAGCTATCATTTGTGAAGACCCTGTGGAAGATAAGGAGTCCGAGCCTATCGAAGGCGAAGCTCTGACTGGCGATCCCGCCGTAAGACACGCTCTTCGTGATATCACCAATGAAGGCTATCCGCAGGCTGACGGCACCCCCGAGGTTGAGTACCAAGCTCCACACCAGATAGAACAAGATTCGCAAGAGGAAAGCTCAGAGCTACGAAAGTCGCCGCGTGAGCCCAGAGATAAGCTTACTAGATCGACAAAGAAGACAAACACCTCGCCCAAATCAAACTCTGATCTTACACACGACGACGGATCCAATGAGCAGCAAGAGGGGGTCGCAGCATTGCCACTCGTCGGAGTCACCCTACCTGAGCAACTTCCACAACGGCTTCAAGCAGATCAAAAGGAGGTTCCTCCGTCTGCAGAACAATCGAGCATCCACGGTTCTCAAACACTACCAGACACCAAAGCTACGCCGCCACATGAGGAACCCGTATCGGTGACAGACACTTTCGAGAATAAAACACCCAAGTTCGATCATACCATTCATAACCTAAAAGGTGACGAAAAGAAGAACACGGGCGCAAATTTTCTAGTAGATTCTGACGAGGCTCGATTGCCTGCGAAAGAAAATGTATCTGCTGTTAAGCTCTCACAACCATCAGAGTCCTCTGACAACATGTTGCAAGAGAATGGCCCTAGACCTCCGAACAAGATGTCTTCGACCGATTTCGAAAAGTCGTTCGAAGCTATGGACTCTCTCGAAGACTCGATTGAACAGATCACGGCGGACCTGCCCATATTGCCTCCTGAAGAAATGAGCCTCCCAAAATTACCTCTCAAGACGGATAGAAAGTCCCTTGGAAAAGAGATGAGCGCAGCAACGCCAAAGGCTACGGTGGCGAGGCCGCCCAGATCAAGCAACCAACTTCAGGCCGCATTGGGAATTCAGGACAAAGAAAACACACCTCCAGAGTCGACACCTCTTCTGGAAGCAAAGAAGCACCTTAAATCCAAACCCGCTGGTACGAAATGGGCGCAATCCCCCGCGTCAAACACTCTAGCAGCGAAGTCTACCAGCCCAAGCAAAATTGCCCCTGCTACAATTCGAACTTCAAGCTCGAATGCTAAAGCGAACCTTGAACCTCACCCGAAGAGGCCAACTCCTGCGTCCCACTCTACAAGACCAAATCAAAAGTCCGTTGTTGTTCCGGATAGTGTCAGCAGGAAAGAAAATGTTGAAGCTCAAGCGGGTGCTCCTCTTCAACGAAAGCCGTTTCAAAAACAATCTCTATCCAGTGTCAAGTCAGAGCTCATGCATAAGGTTAGCGAATCTGCGTCGAATGAGAAGAAGACTCGTCAAGCGAGGTTGTCTTTCTCAAACTCGCCTCCAAAGCGACAGTCGAGCATCTACGCCAGGCGCATGACTAGCGGCGGTGTCTTATCAACAAGCAAGCCAGGCTTCATTCCTGCCAAGTCCAGCAAACCACTTACGACCTCTACCTTCGCACTTCCTGGGGAAGCCATCGCGGAGAAGCTCAAGGCTCAGAAGGAGGCGCGAGAAGAGAAGATGAAACAACCAAAGATGACGGTAGCGGAACAAAAGGCGGTCAAACTCAAGGCCGACAGAGAAGCAAGAGAGGAACGAGTCCGGCAGAACCAACAGAAGGCGAAGGAGGCCGAAGCGGAGAAGGCAAAGCTTGGGCGTACCCTTCCAAATACGGTGCTGAGCGTGAGCAAGGCTAGAGCTGAGGCTGCCGAGCGAGGAAGACAGGCAAGCAAAGAGTGGGCGGAGAGGATGTTGAAGAAGAAGCAATGAGACGGCGCAGCGAAGACGCCAGATGTGGGCGCGACGGCAAGAAAGCAGACGACTGAAGCCAATGGTGACTGACCTTGGCCAACGACAAAGGGCGTGAAGGTGTGAGGGTGCAAACTTGGGTGCACTGGCATCCAACCAAACCATTCTCTATACGCAATAGGGTCTTGACAGGAAATTCTTTCTCGAGTGTTTCGGGGTAGGATGAGGTTGGTCAAAAAGAGTATTCTTACAGCACGACACGTTACGAAATGATTATCGGGTTTGACATTCAAACCAGCACGAACAATATATGGTATTGAAAAGCATTCAAACGCCGTTGAGCACTAACAAGCGTTGCATTGAAACTGCTATGACGACCTGATGATGAAAACCTCCTCCCATTCACGCTTCTTATATCGCTTGATGCAAAAATGATGCAGATAATGTCGGACTGATTCTCTCAGTGTAAATCTCAGTCTGAAAGAAACGGGAGAGTGCTGTCTCCTTGGCCTTGGCCTTTCTGCTTCATTTGTCGTTCGTAACACAACACTACTACTAGTAGTCCCTTCGGAACATTGGGTTCCACTATTTGCAAAGTGCCAGTGTGCCACCGCAGTGTCTGATTTTGCACTATGTATATACTCCGTACCTGACCCCTAGGACGGAGGGAGGGATCCTGACGATTCGATGCAAGGGGGGGCTGGGCTGGAGAAGGACAAAAACGAACGGGGCCTGAGAAATGGAGACGTTCTCCAAATCGGCTTTCTTGCAATCCCCTTTGCTGTGAACGTGGCATGCCATCTTGTGATGGTCAGTCAGATCGGAGTGGCCGTGTCATTGGCAAGATGCAGTACTACTACTGCTCAGACGGTGATTAGGCATGGTGCTCGATTTGCGATCGCAATCGCAATCGTAACTGCTGCGCTTGGGGGTCCTCATGCTTTCGATCTGTTGCGTACCATCTGGACTGGGGCATTGTGATTTGCTTGGAAGAAAGCGAACAAGTTCGCATATTCCCAACTCGTTCTCCTTTTTTTTTTTGATCACTCACCCGACTTCCGCCCGTGCCTGGTTGCGGCTCTTTTTGGACTGGTCTTCTTCTTGCTCTTGCTCTTGCTCTTCCCGCTGTGTCACCGGGATTCTCACCAACGTTCCTGGTAAAGCAGCAGCAGGCTCCTCTGTCATTCCTGTACCGTCGTCGGTTGTAAGAGCGCCGGTCACGTTCGGCAGCTGCGCGCCCACCATTCCCAGCACACTCAATACATTGCTCCAGTTCTTCATGACCTCGCTCACCGCGGCGCTTCCGTCTCGTAGTGTTGCCAGCTTTGCTTCGAGAGTGCTCATCTGCGAAGCTAGTTGAGCGGATAGCTCACGGAGCTCACGCAGGTTTTCGAGCTCGAGCCGCTTTTGGTTGATCCGGGTCTGTAGGGCGGTTTGTGAGGAGGAGGGTGGATTATGGTGGGAGTAGAAAGATGAGCTCCGGTGGGACATGGCGAGGCCTGTTATAGGGATACAATGAGCACGAGCACGAGCATGTACTTGGAGATTTTGAGTGGCGATGTATGGCTGCCTTTTTCGTGCTTGACAGACACTGTTCTTCGTACGTGGTGTCAAATCACATTGACAAACGCGCTGCGCGTCATCGTCGTTGCCGTGGGGTCAACTCTTCGGCTAACTTTCTACAATTGATGTTTGGCTTTAGCCGAATCCGGTCTAGCTAACAACAATTCCCAGTCCATTGCACCGCGGCATGTCGACAGCAACTTGCACGCATCAGTGGCGCGACTCAACGGCTTCTCCCAGTACGTAGTACGTAGAGAGAGCGCGAGAGAACGGAACGAGAGTGAAGGTTGCACATGTTCCATCACTATCACTGAGATGTTGATCCTGGTGCCACATCCCTACATCAACATCATCAATGGCGAGATTGAACGAAGTTCCTGTCCCCCTCGTCGAGTCGCTCGAAAGTAGTAAGTCCTCCCACACCAGCTGGAACGATGGATGTTCAAACGTGCTGCGATATATGCTACCAGATCTAACTTGAGCCAGTCAAGAGACGTTTCATCCGGCAAAATCGAGAAATTGCTAGAGTCAATTCTACCCAGTCCATTCGCATCCGAAATCTTGAAACAGAAGTATCGCGACTCATCGCCGAGAACCTTGCCATCCGAGAAGAAGCCATCAACGCGAAAGCAGAAGCCGAAAAATGGAGAGCCGCCCACAAACTGAACAAGGAGGTTGTGCGCATGAAAGATCAGCTGGAGCAGAAATTGCTCGAAGTCAATGATTTGGTGGCAGAGTTGGGTGCTCTTCCTGAGAAGGTTGCAAGGCGATCGAGTCAGAGACGCCGAAAGGACGGGTTCGTTTCAGACTTGATCAAAAGTAGGGAAGAGAGGGAGCCAAGACAGAGGCAGACGATATTGGACCAGGAAGGACGACTGCCTGCCATTTTGGAGGACAAATACTACCCAAGAAGGACGCTCGATGCGAAAGAGATCAGCAGCTCCTTCAGCCATGATGTTGCTGCAGGCGACGCGCTCGAATCACCGGATTTGGGACCACCTCCAGTCGCCCATTTTGAAGTCCCCGAGTCCGTGGTCTTCGACCCGGTCAAGTCCCTACGAACTACCTCAACTGAGCTCGTCGGTGGGACTGAGACAATGAACAGAGCTTTGATTGTAAACACTGAAAATAGGCGGAAGAGGAGGACTAGTACACTTCTTCATTCGTCGCTGCTTGATGAGGCCGTCCCGCAAGACTCTACAGAGGTTGAACAGAAGACCGAAGAATCAGAGAAGAAGCCAATGCTAAAAAAGGGTGCTAAGCGAAAACTAGAGCTATCCGAACCAGGAGATGCCGGGACCGTATCAAAGGAACTGGATGACTTCATTTTCCACAGGAACACTACACCCGCTGCAGCCACGAATGTGCGTCCTTCAAGATTCTCCCGTCCGCCGGGCTGGCAGGACCAAGAAGGTACACTACCGGCTGAAAGCCGATCTCCTAAGAAGTCTTCTCAGCCAAAGCGCAAAATTCTGGCTCCCAAGAGCACCAACTCGCCGGCAAAGAAGACGTGCACAGCTTTAGAAAAGACTGTCTCCGAAAACGAACACGCCACTACTTCTCGAACAGAAAAGGGGCCGGTGGCGAAAGTACGATTAAGACCGGCAGCTGTCGACATTCTCCCTCCTACAAATCACCGACAAGATTCGACGCACGAGGATGCCGTGTACGAATTCGGTACTCAGAAGAACCCACCTCCCAAGACACCTGCGCCAGAGTTTGATGGAGTCTTCTCACCAGCCTCGACTGAGCCTTCGGCCGCGCCGCCGAGACATGTCCAAGAAATGGCACCCCTCAACTCTGTTGAAGATGTTCTTAATGGCAGCATTGGTCGTGCTTCACGGAGAGCGCGCACAGCTGTCAATTATGCGCCACCAAAGCTCAACACGAAGTTGAGAAGACCTGGAAAGGAACTCGTTGGAGCCGTCGAAGGAATTTCCAGGATGACGAATCAAACGCAAGCCGCTCTCAAAAGCAACGACGACGACGCTGGTCATCTGGAAAGTGCAAAGCAAGATTGGCAGAGCGACGGTGTGGCAAGTTCAAAAGAGCATCCGGATAGAAGACGGAGTGAGCATGGCAAGTGGCGTGACATGCCAGATCTGCAAGAACAAAAGAGCGAGCCCGCCAGTCCGTTGACGAACAAGCCATGTCAAGAGCCCATGAGTGACCGCAATCACTCCGAACTGAGCAGAGCTGTCTCAAGGTTGTCGCTGTTGGATCAGTCAGCTTTCCCTACGACTGCCCCTGACCAAAGTGCCAACCACGCCGAAACAAGGCGCAGCAACAGCAACGGCCAAAGAACGTCGATGAAAAGAAACAGAATTGCAGTCACATCGGGAACAAAAATGCTGGATCCCATGCTCAGGACGAACGATGCACCTGAAGATAAGATTGACAACCCCATGGTGAAGGGCCACGTCGCGAAATCCGCGAGTCTTTCGACCTTGCCGGCTATCAGTCAGTTGGACGCGAGACCTTCGACCGGTGGACGTGCCAGGTCTGTTCTATCCTCTGACGAGGAAATTGAAGCTAGTCAGAGGAGTCGGAGTAGTGCTCTGACTCGAAGAAGGAGTTTGATGATTTGAGATGGAATCGCCCGGGACGATTGCGTGGCTTGCTTGGATAGAATCTTAAACACTGGTGACACACTCGCTCGCATTCATAAACAGACTTGATCCGTAACACTACACGTTGTCGTTGGAGAAAAATTGTGAATGAATGCCACCGCCAGCTTCAAAAGTATGCCGCTGGCTGGAAGCATGCCCGACGGGAAGAACATAAATGCCAGCGCAACAAGATATTAGATCCCCAGCCCATCATCCACCAAACCTAATCTTTAGCTTCTAAGTCCAAGTGATGTATTTTTCACCCCTCCCTCCAATTCCCCCGTCGTATTCGATCGGGGAAAAAGTCGAAATAGAGGTATTCAGGCTCGGTTGCGTGAAACACCTGGAGAGTAGATTCCCAAAGCTCCCATACTATTATATCCCGATGGTAGGCAATCGTTAGTGCTCGGTGGTCCGAGTGGCATGTAATTGTAGCTTGTCGACTCGCCGATGAACCACACATCCTTAACTAAGACATGATGGTGAGGTGGTGAATGAATTAGCGGTCAGAGGTCCTATTATTACGGAGTACGCCACGACTGTAAACTTGAGCTTTCGTTGTTTCCGGAGCGGCGGTCATATTTGCAATCACGTTTGAGAAAATTGATGATGGGGGGTTCACCCTATCTTCCAACTATACCGCCACCGAGATTTTCAACGCCGTCCGTCGGAAGTCTTTGCGCCAGGTCCCGCAGGGAAGCCATGAATTCATATGTTTTGCGCATTGTTACTTCTGGCTGTATCTTCAAGCAGCCTTGGAGGTATTGGGGGCGGAAACGTTTATGACAAATAAATTTGCCGAATAAACAAACCCTGGGTAGATTTCTTTCCTTGCTAGCGTCCCCGAATTCTACAATTGCTATTGGCGTCTTTTACAGTTCTCTAATATATCATTGGCGAAGAACCTCTCAACTTCACCTAAATGTCAAGGCCCCATTCCGATCATCTCCGTTTTGAGATCCTGGTCAGTGGTATCCCCTAAATAAACGTTTGGGGGCCCTTCGAGTTCGTAAACTAGTCAATCCCCCTGCGAGCACCAAACTTTATACAATCACAAAGGGAAATTCGAGATGCAAATGCTTGTGTCTACGGCCTCAGCCCTGCACACAGCCAAGTGGTATTAGGCTGCGATAAACTTATCTAATGGTTGAGGATATTGGGGGAAAGATTCGATCAGCAAAAATTCATTGGCTGCCGACCGACAAGTCAACGTAAGAGGGATACATATCAATAAATAGCTTGTATGGCTTAATACTCCGCTGCACTGAAAGGAGGCGACGACTGTCCTGAAAAATGACCTTTCTAGTTCTATTCACCTTCATGTCGAATTCGAATGGACCATAGGATTGACTGGTGTTGTCTGGTGCATTGTCACCACCAATTCACAACAGCATTTACAGGTAGATAGGTCAAAGACCTGGTGTGACACAAAGACACAGATCTATCGGGGCAAGAGATAATTATATGGAGTGCAATGCAGATTTCATGCGTGCTCATGCTAATGACGTTTCATTGTGGCGAGGCATTCCAAAGTTTGGAAATATTCTTGAAGTTGTTGCACTACATGGAGGTCTGGTTTCGTGTGAAAACAAGGACCTCCAGGGGTGCACCAAAACAAACACATTTGTATGAAACTGTAGTCTATGAACAGCACACCTATGAATACCCAGACCCCTTGGCAGACACCAAGATTGTTTTCTATAACTCGAAGAACTTTGCCATGAACACAAAGACGCCCAGTTTAGGAGAATCAAGATGAGTCTGCCTTGAATTTTCGTTGCAATCGTCGCCGCTTCATCGCATGCAATCCGATTTACATGCATGCACCACCGTCGACGCCGATGACCTTGCCGTTAATCCATTCACCATCCTGAGACGCCAGGAAGGCAGTAACACGGGCAACATCCATTGGCATCCCCACTCGGCTCATTGGTGACCAGGTAGCCGCATACTCGTCGACTTGGTCATCGGACAAGTTGGCACCGTTAGGGATGTATTCTCTGCAGACGGCGTGGTACATGTCGGTCTTGATACCACCAGGGGCGACAGCGTTGACGGTGATCTTCTTGTCACCGGCATCAATAGCCATGCACCGGACAAACGTCTCAATGGCACCTTTTGAGCCAGAGTAGACAGTGTGCGCGGGGACACCCTTGGCTTGACCGGTGATGGAACCCATGAGGACAATTCGTCCATAAGGCTCCAGATTCTTGTATGCTTCTCTGGCGACGAAGAACTGACCTCGAGTGTTGATGCTGAATACTCGGTCAAATTCCTCTTCAGTGACATCTTTCAAGTGACCAAACGAGACAACACCCGAATTCGACACGACAATGTTGATCTTGCCAAAATGCTTCTTGGCTTGTGCGAACATGTCAATCGTCTCCTGTACGTTGGCAACGTTGGCCTTGATGGCGATTGAGTCTCGGCCCATCTTCTTGATCTCCTTAACGAGCTCATCGGCAGCCTTTGAGGAGTTTGCGTAGTTGACAACGACGTCGGCACCACGTCGAGCGAGTTCGAGAGCGGTTTCTCGGCCCATTCCACGGCCTGTCAAGGAGCGGTCAGCATGTGTTCACCAAGTGTAGTTCTGTCACGTTTCAGAACAAATTTCTCCCACTTACCAGAGCCCGTGACGACGGCTACCTTGCCGGTGAGCAGATAGCTCTGATGAGGAGCAAGAGCACCTGGTGCACCGTTCATATTGACAAGTGTTGCGAAGAGTGGTGATGTGTGGGTTTAGAAAAAGGACAGTCGACGATGAGCGGGAGATAGGCTGATAAAAAGCAGTATATTAATTAGAGCTTGATACAGAGTATTTATTCTGATATGCTGATTCAGGAGAAAATTGGTTGGATGTGGGATGGCCCAAGTAAATAATTTTTCTATTTCGGTCAGGAACTCGCTGTCTGAGCACGCGTTTTACACCGCCGCAATGACCGAAGTCTCACTTTTCGTGTTGACAGTGGGGCCTGCGACAGGAGTACCGGCTGACAGAGTGGAGAAATGTGCGGTCAGGGAGAGTACTAGATAGAGCATGATTTGCGGGCTCCGATATTTGAAGAGACAGCTTCGCTACGATTGGAGCCGAGAGTGCATGACTTCCGACCCTGGCGGAAGGGAATGTTCCGCCTAAGCCTTGCCTCAAATATTTAGCGAAGGGAAACCTCGTAACTGGACTGCAAGTCGACTAACAGGAACGAGCAGTTCGTTTTAATCCAGGATAGCGGTGTCTATAGCAGCCCTGAAAGAGCTCAAACATACGATGAGGCTTTTGCAGTATTCTGGTTGCGCAAGGACATTCGCCCTTTGAATTCACTGCATGTCGGGCCGTCAATAATTATGGCTATGCTTCAGAGCCAGGCGGCGTTCCGCACAAGAATATTTTTGGTCACAAAAGCCGTAGCCCATTGTAGCGCCGGGAGCGACGGTCACGTGCAGACTTTGCACAATCCGTGCACTAATCAACTCCTCAACTAGGTACTATCAACTTCTACTGATCGCAACTTGTGACATGCTAAAACCCAAATGAACCGTGCGGTGCCCATGTGTTAGGTCTCCCAAGAATCAGATTCAAAATCAACTATTAATATGCGATCCACCGTAAGTATTTTTGAGGCTTTGTACTGTGTCTTTCCACCGCAATGAGATACAATTCTAGAACGTCGTTGACTTTTTCTAACCTCGAATTCATGAGTTGTCATTTCTCGCCCAAGGGGCTTTTAGTTGTCCAAAACTGCGAAGAACCACCAAGAACCGCAGATCCACGACACTCACATAATCTTTTCTAGCCCTATGCTAACGCCTTATCCAGCTCGATTTAAAAGCCCTTATGCAAAATTTCCAAAACTTGGCCAGCAAAGGACTCTCAGAGCAGTCTCCTTTTCAGACATGCAGCTAACCTTTCGCTCGCCATGATTATGCGTGGCTGAGAAAATCTCCACGATCAGCTCGAAGTCTGTCGTATCGAAGAACAGCGCCAAGAAGAGTCTGTGCTCCCAAAGCACAATCCTCTGGACTGCAGTATTCCCGGGGATTGTGACTAATGCCTTCTTTTGTGACTGTGAATATCATCGATGTTGGACACCGTCGATTAGTATAACATGCGTCATGCCCTGAGAACAATTAGTCGGACTGCCAAAATGATATTTTTCAAGTACCACTAATACGCACCTGCGCCGCTGACCATTGATTTCCAGAGCTGTCCGTCATTAGCAGTGTCAGGAAGATCTTCACACACCTCGACTGCACTGTCCCGAACAGCCGCTATGCAATCTTCATGAAATACCACCGCAGGGCTGTCAACAAGCTCCTTCCATTCCAGTGTACAGCCTTTCTCACTCTCCCTTTCCGCAATCCGCTGGAATTGAGACCTACACTGTCCTTCAATAAGAGACAGCTTTTCATCGGAGACGTGCCGAATATCAAGCGTAAAGGTCACCGTGTGAGCCATTGTATTGATGGAACCAGGCTGCATCGTGAGTATCCCGGTGGTTGAAAGGCCTTCGTGAGTTTTGGCTATTTTGTTAGCTTCGACAATTAATTTGGCTGCACACAACATCGCGTCCATCCGGGCCTTCATTGGTGTTGTTCCAGCATGCGTGTCTCGACCACGGACGGTAACTTCGAACCATTTAAACGCTTGGACGGCCTCCACAACTCCTATCTTCCTTCTTTCCATCTCAAGGATAGGACCTTGTTCGATGTGCAGCTCGAAATATGCAGCAAAGGGAAAGGCCTTATATGAAGCCTTTTGTTGACCGAGAAATCCGATTCTTTCGAGCTCCTCCTTCATGGTTTTCTTCTTACCGTCTGCGCTCGGACTGACCTCAGCCAACTCCCAAGCCTTCTCCAAGGGCACGCATTCAGCCCAAACTCCGCTCGAAACTGCCATCATTGGGAATCTCGCCCCTTCCTCATTTGTCCAGTTCACAACACCGATGCTGCCTTCTGTCCGAACCCCGTGTTCATCAAGCACCTTTAACACTTCAAGTCCCGCATTCACACCAAGGATACCGTCGTATCTTCCCCCCGTGGGCTGGGTATCAAGGTGACTACCTATCATGACGGGTGGCGCTGTCTCGTTTTTCCCAGGACGTATCGCGAATTGATTGCCCATTTGGTCGACAGAGTAGACACAGCCAACTGACTTAGCAGTCGCCTTGAACCAACCTCTAACTTTCTTGTCGTCGTCATTGAGACTTAGCCGCGCCATTCCCGTCTCCGTTGGATCGTCACCGTATCGGTGAGCTTGACCATGCTTGCATCCACTATGGATAGCATCCATCAGTCGATCTTGTTTAACCTTGAGGGCGGAGTACTCATGGCGCATTCGAATAAATCGGTGGGCGTGAACGCCATTCATTTGATTAGTCGTTCGAGCCATACTACGACACAGATTGCTCCAAGCAGGCATCCACGTTGCAGTCTGCAGGACAGGGCGCAAGCAGCAACCTGTATATTGAAATGGAGAGGCCAACATGGTGAAAACTACATAGAAAACCAACCGGATAACTGCACCTTCTGAAATCGCTTTAGCGAAAGTTTCATGCACACTTCCGCCTCATAGTAGTGGCAAAACCAGCTTAGTTCAGGCATCAAGAGGACATCACCGCAGACCGGGTCAGGTAACTAGGCATCAATCGCTGTCGGTGGCTGTTCCTTTGGTCCATTTCGGAACGAGTGGATGCAAAATCCACTTTACTTCCTTATTTGTCAGTTGCACTGATCTCTGATCCTCTGGCACGACTAGATATTTCACGCAATGTGCGCTAATTAGAGCCGAGCAAATTGCGATCGGAATCTCCCCGCCGTTAAGTTTCTCTGACCATGCACGCCGCGTGGCACGATGGTCCACGCTAACAGCCAAAAGCTCCTCCCGTGCGTCGTAAACGTGGATGCAAACTAATTCTATTTGGGTCCCAAACAATTGCGATATGCACATTTCGAGAATAATCTTTGAGTAAAGTGCCTGGCCTTCTCCAGCGGGACTGGTTTCCACATTGTTTGGCAACATAAACCATGACAGCTACTTGGCCAATGTATTGTCTAGTTCAATTTCCCTTCAGTCACACCTCAAGCAAATTTTGCCCGTCCTCATATGATCTTGAATAGAGGTCATTGCAAAGTGAGACCAGAATTTAGCACTACAAGCCATTTTCTTGCGCTGTGATACGCCAACTCCTGTTATGAGCATGATTTCAGGACTGATCTTCTGCCCAAAGCCCACCTCGAAATTCTCCCCTCCTCTTCCCACATATCCAGATTGCAAAAAGCTACGCTTTCCTTTGGTTCCCTTTGTCTACCCCGATGATGACCAATTCTGCTGATGAACAGGGATCTGCTCCTCACGATGTCGCTGAACAACATTTCGATCAGGACCGTGCCCAACCAAACCTCGACAACCACAAGAAGTTGGCAGATTGGGTCACTAGCCACGACGGTTTCATTCATCCGCATCTCAAGATCAAGCATGAGGTGAGCAAAGGGTTTCACGCTGTTGTTAAGGATGGAATGGAAATACCGGCAAATACAAGGATCGCTAGCTGCCCGATGTCGGTTACCCTTTCGGTTCTGAACGCTTTCAACATTGCACCATTTGGACACCACGGAACTAAGTTTCCTGATCAATTCTTGGAACATTATCGACTTGCCCCTGATGTCGTGCAATCCTTCTTTTTAATGGAGCAATATATTTTGGGGGCTGAATCATTCTGGGCACCTTACATCGATACCCTGCCAACTGTGGCAGACGTCGACAGCCTTCAATTCGAGTCGCAGGATGATATTGCGTGGATTCGAGGGACTAATCTGGAGGCTGCCATCTCCTCACTGGCTCGAAAATGGTCAAACCAATTCCAAGTTGCGAACGACATGTTGAAAAATCTTGGCTGGCAAAACGCAGAAAACGGTGCATACAAATATACATTATTTCGATGGGCATCCGTGATATTCGGCAGCCGAAGTTTCACATCTCAGGTGCTTGACGATACCGCCCCCGCAGACAAAGCTCGCCCATTCTCGAACCGAGACCCTGACCACGAGATGCTGTCGAAACTGTTCTCTGATCGCTTTGCGGTTCTTCTCCCACTCCTGGACATACTCAATCACCGGCCTGGAGCACAGGTCGAGTGGGAGGCGCGGGTTAATTTGGTTGGGCTACAGATACAAGACGCGTACAGCTCCGGACAAGAAGTCTTCAACAATTACGGCCCGCGCGACAACGAAGGGCTTTTGATGAGTTACGGTTTTGTTTTGGAAGACAACCCATTCGAACACGTCCTCATCAGCATCAATGCGCATCCTGGTACACCTCTGGAAGTAGCGCGAACATGGCCTCAAGACGAACGATCAAATGATAACTACAATTGCTATATCTACGATATAGGACATCCTATAGTTCAGGCGGCAACGTTTCTGGAAAGAGCCTTGTTCTCGTATGATCTGCTGGATAGCATCTCTGTCATGGTCAGCAACGACCGCGAGTTCCAAAATATGGACCATCAACAACAAACCCTGATGAGCACCTGTTTGCCGAACCTTTTCGATGATTTCAGAAATATTCTAGCGACACTGGCTCAAATTATGTTGGACAGTAATGCAAGAGCGCAGCGTATTGAAGACACGGATCCAACAAGACTCGGAAGCGAAGTGGTTCCACAAAATGTGAAGCAAAGTAACGCACTCATATACAGGCGAAAACAAGTCAAGGTGTTGCGAGCTGCTGAGGGTGTTAGCGCCTTTGCACTGCTCAATGCAAGCACTAATCAAGAAAAATCCGATGTCTTGCTCGGTATGCGAACGAAGATGGGTGAATTGATGACACCTGAGCTCGAAGAAATATGTACACGACTACCATGCCTGACCAAAAAGAATGAACTCTTCAACGCAACTTCTTTACTGGAACTCCTCCACACGCCGACTGCGAATGGTGTTCGCGCCTGTCTAAGGGACCTCGAACGTGCAATACTGGAGTCTGTACCGTCACACCTTCGGACGCACCAGGATAAAATCAAGACCAGCTTCACAATCACACTGTCGGCATTGGGCGTGGCTTTTTGTTCTCGCACGCAGCTCTCTCGTCGCCTCTGGACGTGGCTGGAGGAGTTATCATCATCTTATCCGCCTGACGACCCAAACTGGAACTATGTCCCTTCTCCTGGTCCCTATGAACCCGGAGAGGAGCCACCAGCGGCGCTCATGACTTTACTAGGAACCCTGCCCAAGATCACCGAAGTTTTAGGACCGAACGACATAACAATGTGGTGGCTCCAGCCAAAGATGATCTGCTGGGCCTGGAACGTGATGGAGGAGGAGATCATAAGAGTTCCGATCGTTATCGAACGTTTCGTGAGTCGGGAGCCTGCGCAAGTGGATGGGATTACTGGATTTTTAATGTACTGCAAGCAGTACTAGAATCGCGCGACAAATGCGGAAGCTGGTTATCCTTGACCCTGACAATAATGGAACACAGGGGCTACACGGCATCATGTTTGGTTTGGCACCAGGTGCTGCGCGGTGTCAAGCTAAGCCAACGCTGCGTCTCTTGAGAATAATGTTGTCCATTTCAGCGACTACGAACACTTCTACGTTGCACACACGACAATAGACTAGCAATCTCACGTTGGGATATGCTGCTTTCTAGCTGAATAAGTTTGACATTAATACGATCACCTCAGGAACTGGGTCGTCCCTTACAGATCAACTCAATAATGATATTTCTGAACCCCAGGAGAGCCAGTTTTTTTCAACACCGTTGTCCAAACCTGCAGGGCAACGAAAAGCTACCGAGGACGTCCCGGTTCTTCACGTTTAGCTTTATTGGCGTCCCAGCAATTGTTGACATGGCACATGGCTAAAGATTAACTTTTATCGGCAAGTACACTTACTCTTTTGGGAAAACGCCGCTGGTTTTGACCTTGGGCTGGACATATGCTAGTGTGTAGAGTCGTGACACTCCATAGGCTGAATAAGAATTGGCCCAGACCACGGGAATCCATTTAACTGCAACACACCTGATTGGGAGATTCGACTTCTCCATGCCCGTGCATGGGTGACAAAAACGTTCTAGAATGCCGCACCACATTGTGGATGACTAATTTTAAAATGGCATTGAGTGTCGCTTGAACAGCGCGGTCTTCGGGAATAGATACTGACTTTGGGGGCCCTAGAAGTAAAAGACGAATGAACGCGGAGAGACGGAGACGACGAGGGTTGGGGTGCACGCTCTGCGTCTAACTCTTTGCCGTTAATCTCATCATAATAAGAATGACAACTGTCCCGCATGCTTCCCTTGCTGGCCTCATGAAAAAGTGTGATATCATACACCAATCTCGAGCAGATTTCCGGCTCCGGATATCGAGTCAACAAAGTCTTTTAATAAACACTAATGAACAGGGGTCATCTATACGAACGAGAACTTTTGGGTTGCACATCTCCTATCACAGTCCATTCAATTCTACGACGACCAGTTCAAAGGTGGAAATGTAGCTTAGTTCAAGCAGCGTGGCTAGGTAAGGATGATTTTCCAGCATCAAAAAGCTTTCCACGTTGCAGTATGAGCGCCGTTTTTTTGACGCATTTCAGCAATTCTTTTAGATTCAATGATTCTATTTGCCCCTCAGACTGTAATTTGAAAAGCACAGCTTGTTCAAGTCGTATTGTTCACCCGCCCTTCTGGATCATGCTTAGTAAGTGGGCCACCTAGACCTGTGAAAGAATTTGGATAGCTAGGAAAGGGGATCGATCATCTTCAAAGACAACATCTACCTGTTTGACACGTGCTGAATCTTTGAGGTTCCCCCTCAGTTCTCTCAGGAAAACTCCGGTGAGCTGGCTTCGTGTGGGGGCGGGAGAGGCCTTGATATGAATGCTCCACCAGAGAACTTAGAGGTGGTGCTTGGTGCAACTCATTCCTGGAGCCAGCAAGCTAGGTCGTAGTCGGAGCCGCAGCTTCACTTTTGTGGGAAACCATGCTTGGCTTTGCCTCTGTGAGCATTTTTAGGTTTGAGATTTTCGCTTGCAACTCGCCGGATATCCAAAGTTTCAATGTCATTGTCACCTGAGATTGCAGAAGAAAAGGCGTGGGAGGCAAGTATGCTTATGCCGCCGTCTGCGCTAACACGATGTCTAATTTTGAGTTTGAGATATGCATCTTGGAGCAAGCTTGGCTGGTTGGTGTGGTCATCTGTAGTAAGTACAGCTGTTGGACAAAAGACAATTGCTTGGCCAGTTTCAAGCTGGACAATTTGGCGGAAAAGATCATTATTCTTCCTCGAGTCATAATATGCTCCTGCTAGATGATTCTTGATGGTGCTGTACCATTGTGGAGAGTTGAATCTATGAACAATGGATACGTTGCACAGATCAAGGAGATCGCCAGACAATGTTGGTTCTTGTGTGGCAATGATCACACGAGAACTTAGGTGACGCTGTTGACGAACAATTGCAATCAGATCTGAAGTTAGTCCCTTGGCTTCGTCAGACGACGTCAAAAATTTGTGAGCTTCATCAAGGGCTATTACTCGAGGACCTGTCTGCCATCCACCCATAAAGAGCTTGAGACAAATGGAGAAAAGCGCACATGCATCGTTCTCGGTAATAAACTGATCACTCAAATCCACAATGGTGAGTGACCCCGACTTTGGCTCCCAAAGTTCGTCGTACATTGCAGCGGTTTGAGCATTCTGCTGTGTGCTGAGCAGGACGGACTGTAATAGCTGAAGCCGCAATTTGAGTGGTGTGCAAGCACCATCCGTCATTGGCATGGTGTCTAGTCTGGCCACGAATCGTTCATAATCAAAGCCTGGAGCGTCCTGTGATTCCATAGCCATATCGCGGAGCAATTGACGAATAGCGCTGACGTACAATGGTGCACCAACGCCAACATCTTGAACAGCCATCAAAGTCATCATAGTATCAACTGACAGCTGGTCCTGTTTGAAATATAGCGGCACGACTCTTGGCGATGGTGCTCCTTCTGGCAATCCAGGAAGGGCGCTATATTGCTTCTTCATTCGTCGGAAGCTGGTTGGAGCAACCACCACCGTTACAGGAATGCCTGCAGAACAAAGATATGCAGCTTCACATACCTGGCCGCAGCTGTAATTAGAGAATTTGTCGAAGTGGAATATAATTCCGGTGGATGGTGTCTTCATCAATCCAATGGGCGAAGTCGCTAACAAGGAATTTTCAAGGAGACAGGATAACGTGTGGCTCTTGCCACTGCCCTGTGAGCCACATATGAAGGTCGACCATGGCTCACTTGTATTTGTGAAGACCAAGTTCTTCTTCTCTTCCACGGAATCAACAGAGGTTTGAGAGCCATTGTATAGCTTCCCCAGAAGGGCAAATTGAGGATACAACGGTTGAGTTTGGTCCTTGGATTGCTGAATGGCCTCTGCGTGGGCTTTACCGCTGAACAGAGGTGCAATCTTGAACTTATTCATGGTTTCGGCCGTGCTGCTTGTACCTTTCGTGACACCTTGGCTGACATCGGTAACAAAGTTGAGATATTTGTCGTATTCCAAACCCCATTTGGCGTTATCGGTAACTATTTGACCGCTGTTCAGCACGTCTTCCGGCATGTCGCTCGTACAGGAGTGCAAAGTAAGGTCTATCACGTGGCAAGGAAGTTAGACTGAACAAAATTGTAGAACGTTACAAAGTTTTGTGAGAAAGTTGATAAGTGATTGAAATACTCACTGTTGAATCTTCTGGATACATTGTGAAAGGTTGATAAATCAAGACTTATGTTTGCCATGATGTTTCTTGTCGTTGAGTCCTACTACTAAGAAACAGTAGACAACGTGTGGTAGACAAAGAGAGAGAGAGAAAGAGAGAGAGAGAGATAGAGAGAGAGAGAGTGTGTGTGTGTGTGAGAGAGAGAGAGAGAGAGAGAGGCGCAAAAGCGAAAAATAGCAGATACAGTTATGCTGAAAATGTCTGCAAAATATATGTGCTTTCATTGAAGGCTGAAGGCTATGTGAACATTAGCAGTGAGTGAAAGTCCTTTGGCTGTTATAAAATGGGTAAAGGAACAAGGCAAACATGATGCATATGGCCTTACATATGTACGACGACAAAAGTGGAAGGTACTAGGCTGATCGCCAAGGCTGGCAGCTATCCAATTGAGTTTGCCAATAGAAAGGGTAGGCACTCGCTGCAGTAGGACCCTCGCCAATCAAAGGGCCTCCGTATCTAAGCTAGCCGGCGAAACGACCTCATCGATTTGTTTTCAGGTGAACCTCCAATGTTCGTGCTCGCCAGTTGTGCATCCCTGACACTGACCAACCCATTTGCTAGTCGTTGGGCGTAGGCTACCGACATGCTTGCTCGGCCTTCAGTCAACGCAACAGCAGGCGTCGCGGCGACGGTGACTCGAAGCTATGTCACGCCTGCGGCCGCCACCAGCTGTCTAAGCACACAAGCAAGCTCAAAGCGGTCGTACGCCACTGTACAGGATGCAGCTCCCGCAAAACGATCCTACGGCAATTTAAAGGACCAAGATCGAATATTCCAGAACCTCTATGGTCGTCGCGGCGCCGACCTAGCGAGCGCGAAGCAGTATGGTGACTGGCACAAGACAAAGGAAATAATACTAAAAGGTCATGACTGGCTGATCAATGAGATCAAGGCATCTGGTCTGCGAGGAAGAGGTGGCGCCGGCTTTCCATCAGGTCTCAAGTTTTCTTTCATGAATTTCAAGGGCTGGGAGAACGACAAGAAACCACGATACCTGGTGGTCAACGCAGATGAAGGAGAACCCGGAACATGCAAAGATAGGGAAATCATGCGGAAAGATCCTCACAAGCTCATCGAGGGATGCCTCGTGGTTGGCAGAGCAATGAACGCTTCTGCCGCCTATATCTACATTCGAGGAGAGTTCTATCACGAAGCTACCGTCTTGCAAAGAGCTATTCAGGAAGCATACAAAGATGGACTGATCGGCAAGAATGCTTGCGGAACTGGCTACGATTTTGATGTCTATATTCACCGAGGCATGGGAGCTTATGTTTGTGGTGAAGAGACATCTTTGATTGAGTCGCTCGAAGGCAAGGCAGGAAAACCACGGCTGAAGCCCCCTTTCCCTGCCGCTGTAGGTCTCTTTGGCTGTCCATCAACAGTCACAAATGTTGAGACTGTCGCAGTCTGCCCAACCATCATGAGGAGAGGAGCTAAATGGTTCGCGAGCTTCGGACGAGATCGCAATCAAGGCACAAAACTCTTTTGCATTTCAGGAAACGTCAACCATCCATGCACTGTCGAAGAAGAGATGTCTATCCCGCTGCGAGAGCTCATTGATCGACACTGTGGTGGTGTCAAGGGCGGCTGGGACAACCTGCAGGCTGTCATTCCGGGTGGATCATCAACTCCAATCCTTCCCAAATCCATTTGTGATGATCAGCTGATGGATTTCGATGCTCTCAAGGACAGCCAGTCTGGTCTCGGAACGGCTGCAGTCATTGTCATGGACAAACAGGCAGATGTCGTCAGAATGATTTCCAGACTATCAGCCTTCTACAAGCACGAGTCCTGCGGTCAATGCACGCCTTGTAGAGAAGGCAGCACATGGCTCATGAAAATGATGGCCCGATTTGAAAGTGGTCAAGCTAGGACAAGAGAGATTGACATGATGCAGGAGTTGACCAAGCAGGTTGAAGGTCACACTATTTGTGGTGAGTGCAATCCCTCCCGTCGTTGAATCTTGCTGGATGACACTAATTTTCCCGTAGCTTTAGGAGAAGCCTTTGCCTGGCCCGTACAAGGCCTGATCCGGCATTTCAGACCTGAGCTTGAGAAGCGAGTGCAAGAATACAAGGCGAGCGCTGGTGCTGAGGCTCTCGCTGGTGGCTGGGAGCCAAATTCTGCGAAAGAAGGCATGATGATCTCACCTGGTCAGTAGGAAGCAGGCTCGAAAACTTGTACAGACGTCTTGATCAAATCGTAGATTGAGAAGCAAGATTCTCCCCCGCGCGATATATTGTATTTCTGTCTCCTTTAGCGAGGTACCAATTCCGATGAATTGTTTCGAACATATCGTCTGCTACTATGCATAGGGTGATCTCGTCCGCATTTGTGTAGACAGGGCGCAGAAAATAGACTGGTTGAAGGACATGACCAAACTCGACGTGTCGGCCAAACCCTTACTTTCAAGACGGCCCAGATTCCTTGCAATGAGAGTCATAGAGAACGTCTTGGTTCTGGTCCAACTACATTTGCGACTTCAGCACCCCCTTGACACGGCCTGAACGACCACGACTGCACGATGAGGAGAAGTTGATAGATAACTCACCACTTGTACTGGTGATCGGGTCGTCTACAAGCGAAACTATGTCAGTCATGTGAAATAGGATGTCGTATATTAGATCCTCGCACACTTGTTACACAGCGTGAGAGGATGATTATCGGTGAGAACAGCCTCATTAACTATTAGATAGATGCTTAGGGGCATCATCGCTCCGCTTACTTGCCCAGCCCAACCATTTTCTTTGCGCTTCCTAATGTACCGCCAACAGCGCCGGAGCTCACAGTCTCTTTCCCCTGCGTGCCCTGCGAAGTTGCCTGCGTGACAGCGTCGGCACCTTTCTTCGCCGCCTCTTGTGGCGCACCTGCTCCTTCCTTCACTATTACGTCACCTCCAGGTAGCTTGTCGGCAATGTTCGGCATCTGCTGGGTTCCTGTCGGAGTCTGTGTTCCAGAGGAAGGCCCCTGCAAACTTGAAGGCGTTCTCGCACCACTGCCAGGTTGGCTGGCTTTTCTTGGACCAAGTTTCGGAGGTCGAGATTTGGTCTTGCCAGCATCCGCCCCACCTCTACGCTCAAGCTTCGGAGGCGGCGGTCGAGACGACGGTTTGGCCTGCGAGCTCTCCTTGCGTTCGAGTTTTGGAGGTTGTGCACTTCCTTTTCGTTCCAACTTTGGTATAGAACCTTTACGCCCTTCGGCCGGTTGTGCACTACCTTTTCGTTCCAACTTTGGTATAGAGCCTTTTCGGCCTTCAGCCGGTTGTGCTTGCTTCGGGGAAGAACGCCAGCTCGGAATTGACGGGAGGTAGGACGTTGCGTAGCTGGTATATGATTTCCGATTTGGCTCTCCTCCTTCCTTCTGATTGTCAGGCTTTGCGCCCGACACAAGGCCCTTACCAGCCTCCGTCGCCTTCTTAGCTCCGGAATCCACAGTATCAACGCCTTTCCCACCCACTTCACCGGCTTTGTCTATCGCACCTGTAGTGGCTCCGGTCAACTTATCAGTGGCGTTGCTGACAGTGGTAGACGCCCCTTCAGCGACTTCACCTAAAGGCTTAGTTACGCCTGGGTCCTTCTCCAATGCTTGGCTAACTCCAGGCGCTTGCTTCACCTGCTTCGTTGCAGGATTTTCTTGAATGTTTGCAGCGTTTTTCACAGTGGTTTGGACTGCATCGGGTGCAGTATTTGTCGCATTCTTGGTAGCCTCGCCGGCATCCTTTACAGCTTTTGCAGGTTTGGACGCTGTGTCTTTCTGCTTCGAGTATCCCGGAATGCTCGGCATGTTTGGCATACTTGGCATTGATGGCATGCTCTTTGGCAAATATGCTGCAGCTCGGGAAGTGTAACTCTGGGTCTGTTTCGATGCATCGTTTGCCACTTTGCTAGGGTCTGCCTTGGGCACTCCGCCTGTCGCTGCACTGCTACCCTTGTAGGGTATATTTGGAAGAGCTTGATAGACACGCTGAGCGAGGCTTGCGGAGGCAGTCTGGGCATCCTTTATGGTGTCCGTTGCAGCACCTCGAACTTGAGAGGGATCTTGAGCAGCCCTTTGCAGATTTTCTGCCACTTTTTGAGCATCCTTGGTGTTAGGAGCTCGGGGCGTGTACCACCACTCAATCGCTTTTGTCACCAGGGACTTCTGTGTCTTTTCCTTGACCTGCTTTTCAAGCTCCGTCGCTTCAGCTTCAGCTTCAGCATCTTCGTCAACTTTGCCGTCCTTCTTGTAGGTTTCTCTTCTCATAAGCCGATTTCTTTGTGCTTGAAGAGAATTCTTCTTCTCTTCTACAATCATCTTCTTCAACGCTTCTTGTTCTTCTTCAACAGCCTCCATGTCAATATCCTCGAAACCAATTTTTTTCAGAATTGCGCCTACGAGGAATCGATATCGTAGGTGGCCGTCAACATCTTCGCTGGCGTCTACATTTTCAATTCCTGCAAGGCCTTGCACCGGCTGGAGACCAGCCACGCCATACTGAATGGCTGATGTTCGATACATGAACCCAAGAATGTAATCATTAGTTGAATACACATTGACCAGTCTTCCTGTGACAGCACTTCTCAGGACGCGCCAGTCAGTCGTGTCTGATGGTGTCGGGGCACCTATGAGCACCGCATTCTCGACGAGATTAAAGGCTCTCCGCTTGGCAAGGGTTTGCAAGCACACATAGATCGCCCTCGCCCCTAGAGAGTATCCTATCAATGTGACAGGCCTCTCACCTTGAGCGCGGTTGACGAGAACGTCCGCGAGCACCTCCCCTACCTTTTCAGCCCTTGCTTTTGCAAGGCTGAAAGGGTTGTCAATAACACGAGCGACCTGCAGAAGACCAATTGGCCACATCGCAGCCATCAAATCAGCAAACACTGTCCGCTGGATAAGCTCTCGCTGTGCGTAGCCCCAGGCTGCACTCTGGACCACTCCATCCATTGCGTTTCCGAGATTGAGAAGAGCTTCGAGTTCATATTTGAGAGCAAAGACCTCAGCGCCTGAGCCGAGCACTCTCCATGGTTTGATGACCTCTTCCTTCTCCCTTAGCCAGCCAGATAAGCAGATTGTCACCCGAAGCTTATGATCATGCTCACTGGCTTCTCTAGCACCTTCGTTTGGGTCTTCGCTTGTCCGTTGATTGGAGTGGACAGGTAAAAACTCAAAATCTTCGACTTCACGGGCATATTCGTCCATCATTTGGCCCGTCATCCGGCCGCCGTAGGCTCCGAATAAGCTACCAACCAATATAGAAGAGGACGCCACCGACCCTAGGTATCCCGCAGCAGCAGTTGTCCCTAGACCCAGACCAGTCGCGACACTGCCAATGCCAGCTGCAAGAAGGGGAGCGGCGAAGCCTCCAGCAACGCCGATGATCGCGGCGCCCGCTATTGTCGCGTATCTGACCTTCTTTTGTCTGAGGTCTTGATTTTCCTCCGCCTTCTTCTTCGTCTCCTCAGTCGCGGATAGTTCTTTGGCATTCTCGAGGAGGCCTTTACCCGTGACATACTCATCCTGTTCAAATGTTTTGAGGGGGAGTTTCAGGCTGGAAGTTAGATTGAGGAGTAGAATTCGGGAAGCAGCGTTATAGTGCTCGAGCGACAGCAGAAGCAGGAGGAGAGCATGCAAGACCAATGTTCGTCGATCCATCGGTAACTTGGTCAGCTGGGTCTTGGTAGGGGGGAAAAGGTCTTTGAACTTGAGATTTGTACTTCCTTTTGATGGTTGTATGACCTTCGCCACAGTTGCAGGAGCATTGGGTCGGGATTCTGATGATTTTGAATTGTCGATCTGGTCTCGAGCCGCTTTCTCCCTATTGACGACTTTGCCAACTCTCATGATGACTTGTTCACGCCACTCATCAAATGCCTCCAGAGCGTCTTTCTTGAGATCCTGCATCTTCTGCGTCTGCAGTTCTTTCTCATATTCTGCTTTCAGCTTCTTCTGTTTCTCAAATCTTCCTACATCGGCTTTAGGATCAGCACTCATCAATTTCTCATCTTCGGTCATGCCTGCTCGCTGTATCAGGCTCTGATCAAGCCCGGCGCTCGCATTAAAATTATCCACAATGAGTTTCCTCATAGATTCCGTGATATTCGTAACCAATAATGTCAATTCTCCCCTTTGTGACTTGTCTAGAATTGTTGTCAGATCTTCACCTTGAGTATTATTGCCGTTGTCAGCCTCGGTAGACTCCATTTTCGACATCGTAGCTAAAAGCTTCTACCGCGAAGCTTCACACCGTGCACACCCAAATTTTCAGAGCAGATGACGAGAACCGAATGATCTCTTGGTAGTGGCGATCAGCCAGGAATGGAAGATGCATAGCATCAAAAGGTGTGGCGGTGCATGTTCCGCTTCCCAGTCGACGTAGACTTTTGTAGGCAATGGCTGTGACGTAACTTACTACTGGGGAAGAGTGACGAACAAAATTACTAGCCTCATCCCTGTCATTGCATGTGATGTAAACTCTCGGTTTTAGTGCATGGTATACAAACTTCGTGCAGTCAGTAGTGGACCGAGAGTGACGGATTAAGAGATGATGACATTTATGTTCTCATTCGACATTTGCGTCCTTGCATTCATGTCTACATATGGCAGAGAAGCAGGTCAAAAATCTTCGGTCGCCGAGCTTGGGTACTTAGGCAATCGATCTTTATAGGATTGTACCAAAGCTATTGTAGATTAGCTCTCTGCTGATAGAATTACTGGCGAGGACTTACCCAAAGGATTGCTTAATGCTGCGAACGTAATAGCCTTCCCAATTGCGCTGCACAACCTCTTCCTGTCCAACAGGTACTCCTGTCCACGACACGCGCATGTTCGTGACTTGATCCACATCATTTTGGTCAAAATTGATCTCCTGGAGACTATAATGACCAGCTGGCCATTGCGCCAAACGCCATTTCTGCACGACCTGCTTTGGTTCATCCAGTTTTACGAACTCTCCAAGAACATTGCCGTCAAAAATCGCGAATTTGCCTCCTATTTTGGCACCTTCAAACTGTTTTGGTGGTGCTCGAGTAAAAGCAGCTATCCTCCGCGGATCTGTGAATGTCTTGAAAAGCTCTTCGGCTGTGGTTCGAAATTCGTCAGTGGCTGTCACACTAGTTGTGTTGACTAATGCATTTCCCGACGATGAGGATGTTTTGGTAGATGTAGACGAAGGGATTCGTTCCTTCTGGGGATGCCAGGTCGGTGTGGCAAATCCACTTGAAGGATTCGAGTTTGAAGCATGTTGTATGTCCTTGCCATGCTCGGCGATCAATGCAGGACCCAGCTTCTGAAAGGCCTCTCTTAGCTGACCAACTATTTTTGATCTGACTAGATCCTTAACCGGCTGCTTCTCTTTCGTCTCAGAGTAGATGTCGATTTCAAACTTTTAAACTTTCAGTACCAGGTGAAGCATGAAAGATACGACACTTACGACATAGTCGTCAGGCTCTGTATCATATGCACATTCAGGAACCTTGATGCTTCCTGCTACATCTGTACCTTCTTTGTTCTTACCTACTGCTTGTTAGCCATCTAGACTCAACGGCAGAATGTTCAGTGCCTACCTTCATATTCAAGCCTCAGCGAGACATCGAAGATTGTAATGACCTTGCCTTTGCGCTGACTCACGTCCACATCGCCGTCCATTGAGGCGAGCTTTGTGACCTTTACCGAGACTCCATCTTCTTCTGCAGAAATGTCTTTGATTTGTGATTCGAGATAGTCTTTCGCCCATGGTCCTACATCTTTGTTTACCCAGTGCCAATTATTAGGATTGTGTAGGACCATGGTTGCGACCGAGAGCGAATGTCGAGGTTATGTTTTGGCCGAAACCTTAAGAATGCTGCCATGATGTTAGAGCTGATGTCCAACCGGAATATAGCGTGTAGAAAAGGGTTTCGATCTTCAGATCTTTGAGTCTTTTCGACCGTAGAAGCTGATCAGCAAGGACGTTTGAGTACAAATCAAGTCCATATGACTGGTGCCAAGCATAATGTATCTTCACGATGATGTTGCGACGCGATCCATGGAGACCTACCTCTTGTATTAAGGCTTGACGGGTTGCACCTAGGCCAAACATCTCTGCCCAGCAGCCGCAGAATTAAATCTTTGGAAGGGACCACCTGCGCAGGATGGAAACTTCTGGCGTCACAGAATGCCAAGAGCCACGCGCCGAAATTGAACCAATCTTCACACGCTAGGACCTCGGCCGATCATGAGTTTCGACTAACTACATGGACACCATGGACTACTCATTGAGAGCACGATATGAAAGGCGGATGCTTGGTGCTCTCCATAAGACGCAGAAAGGGTTCGCTAATTGGATTGGAGCACTAAATTCACTGGTCTGCGAAAGTTGCAGCGTATAGCCTGCCTTTACTCACGAGTAGCCACCATACAAAATGGCCTGTCACACATCGATGCTTCACGCAGATATTAGATTCCTCAAACGCTTTAAATTCGGCATTTATCGTCGAATTCGTTACATGCAGGAATGCAGGGCAGTGGCCATAAGCTTCAGGTCTAGACCTTTAAGAAGTCTCAGTCAAGCCATTCCCTTGCGCTGCCAGGCATATTGGCCGTCGACTCTTCGTTTATCATGCTCTCAGCGTCACCGACTTGTTTTCTCTCGGATATCTCTCTCTGCTTTGGCTTTGACCGCATTTTCGACGACCGCACGTTCGACATCGTTGCAGTGCTTAGATCATCATACGTCAATCCTTGAGATGAAGCTGAATCGCCGCCGCTCCCATCCCTCATGACCGCTAATTGTCATTGTAAAGGCTCTGAAGAGCTTGACAGCCTATTCAAATGAAGGTAGACATCGGTGCCGTAGCTGAGATCAAACGTTAGCACAGCTTTCGGTTGCCGATGAGCGACTTACCCTTCCATGGAGATTAATTTGAGATCACCGCCAAAGTACCTTGCATACAGCCGAGAAATGGGCAGGCCGTACCCAAAGCCTGCCATCGGTGCTTTGAAGTCGCTTGCATTAAAGCTTGGGTCCAACTCCGGAGTTGCATCGACAGTCGTATACATATATGTCCAAACGAGGGGTATAGCGCTTCTCGCGATTCCACCCCCCTCATCGCTGATCTTGATTGTGATATCTTCCTTACCTTCAGCAACAATGACTTTTGTTACTGGGAAATCTTCCTTTTCCGCACCATGTGTCTCAACGACTGCTCGCAAGGAGTTTTTCAGAGTCTCAAACAGCATGTGCGACAAATGACCCGGCACATACATGAAGGTCAGATCTTTAGGACAGAACAATTGTACCTTAGGCGCATCGAAAAGTCCGTAGTGGTCCTCACAGACAAACCTCGCATTCTCGATAGCTTCTTCTGCAAGCTCTCTGACATTTGTCTTTGTGCAAATGATTCCGACGTAGTTCGGGTGACGGTGATGTGATTGCGACGTCAGAGCGATATGTTGACCGATCAGCATACGTATACCTATTCTCGACATGTAGAAGCGATCTAGGAAGTTTTGGATGGAGGAGTCTATTTGCATCCTCTGTCTTTTGCGTTTGTATTCGTTGACGCCTTGTGCAATTGTTGTCACGACGGGATCGTGTCTTCTCTTGATGTTCTCCAGCATCCGCGAAAACTTTTTGTTGTGTTCCTCAAGCTCTGGTGGCCAGTTGTTCATGTCCTCTATTGGTGCAAAGTACCTCTTGCTGTTCAACCCACCCCCACCATTGTCTCTTTTTGCCATGCTTGGATTGCGAATGTTCGACGCCAGTCTATGATTAGACTTCCTCGGCGGGTTGAGTAACCGTTCCCTTGTTTCCTTGTCGAGGTTTAAGGTAGGCATCTCGGTGATCTCCTCGAACGATTGTGCATACCAATCGCGAACTTTCCGAATCGAAGCCAATTCACCCACGCCGTCGGGCAGCTTGTCCAGCTCTTCTACTCGATGTGCCAGACGCACTGGCAGTTCTTCCGACAAGAATTGCGAGGCCCGAAAGAGAGTCCCTGTTGGAGTCAGCGCTGGCTCCTTCATGTACAACGTGACACTCACCAGCAGAAGGCTTCTCTCCAAACTGGACCATCTGCCGCAGGCTCACGCCGGTGGGCGGAAACGAGGCATAATGACTTATTCTCTTCATTAACGATTCTGAAGGTTTCCAAGCCATGGTATGGTCACTGCACGTCAGGCCTTGCGGCCTGGCAAATATGGGAGTACAAACTGACGACGTTGAGAGAGAACCAAAATCCGAGCACGCGCGGAAGGAGTCACAGCTTTAGGTGCATCCACCTGCCCGAAGCTCGCCGATAGTCACTTAATAGCTCGGCGTGTTTCCAGAAATGGCTCGGGATTATAGAATGGCTCGAAAATCGGGAACCGGGGTCAAGTCATGAAAGCGGGTGTCGTGCCTTAGTATGCTGCAAATCTAAAGCTCATATTTCCGCAGCTTCGACAGTGACATGAGGAAGTGACTCTTCAAGAGGTATAAGCGTTGGATGTGGAGGAGCAGCAAATGTGGAGCAGCAGAGGAGGCTAGCATGCCGAGCATGCCTCTCTCCAGACCTTGCCTGTTTACTGTTCAGGCCTCGTTAGCCGGTGCCAGAAGTTTTGGATTGAAAGCCCCTAAGCCATTTACCTCTCCGCACCTCCTCTTTCTTTACAAAAATGGATGCTTTAAGCACACCAAGCAAGAAATGCAATGTGTCGAGGGGAAACTGGGTTACTCCCTATCAATCTGTGCTCATCTCTTGCTCTCGAATGATTGCCTTACTTCTATCACGCCTTATATATGTAGTCAATGCAGGAAAGACGCCTTATGCCTTATCATGGTGTTCCGTATCATTCCTTCAAATATGTGGATCTCAAGCTTCTCTGTCACGATCGAGCGATGGGCTGGATTAGTCCTAAGTCCAGCTTGGATGATACACAAGGAAGCAGTATGGGAAGGGGGTTGCTTTGTTGGTAAAGCATGAGTCGATCCTAGTCAACTGACAAATTGGTCGCCTGCCACGCCCACGCAGGGCCGATTAGGGCAGCTATTTCCCACGAGCTCTTGGGTAATTAGCCTGATAGCAGTTTGTGGATTCTTCTGTTGACTCTTCAGGGGTTGTCAATTATGGGGAAGTGGTGCAACCAACTGACCTAATGTTGCTGGAAGTTGGAAGAGTATCAAATTCTCTTTAGATGTGACGGGTTAAGTTGGCAGGAAACCAGTGCATGTAGTGCCTCTTGCCTTCCATTGCGAACATTGGCTGGTTCTTCAACGACGAGATCTACATTGTGTTCCGATTCACTACTTCTCGCGAGACCGTTTTGCTATTGTTTGGGGAAACGCCGCTTGACGACACCATGAATCGGAGGAGGAGAGACACGTTCATGTCAGATACTTGTCCTTCAGAATCTTCGGCAAGGATAACTCATACACCGAATGACCTCTTTACACTGGCGACATATCGTTGTGGCCGGTATGTCTCCAGAAGCAACATCGCCAAGCTTGTCTGTCTTTCCGGTTTGTTGGCATGTCTTCTACTATTCTCCTCCACCTACCGTTTGGGCATTCCCTATGCCTCAAAATCTCGTGATGCCATTAATCTCCATGATTATTTTGAAAGGTACCAAGGCTACTCAGAATGCAACATTCATGCTCACGACATATATGATCCGCCGGAAAGAGACCACTTGGGACTCTTCAGCTCTGGGACCTTCTGTCACGATCGAAAGCAGCTCTTGAAAGCTCTCTCTGATGGTGGGCGTGTTGGGTTTAACGCTCCGTACCAACCAAGAGGTAGAGATAATACTTTTTGTCCTCTCGAATCTGCTAATTTATCCAGGCTGCAACTACAAGTGGTTTGATATTGATGAAGTATGCTTCATCCTCGAACGATTCGATGCCTTGGTTTTTGTTGGTGACGAGACTCTTCAAACAATATACAGCGGCTTCAATATACTCCTACGCCAAAGCCTTGCCCTAGGCGCCCTAGACTTAGGTTCTATGCCATCGGATTTACAACAAGAATGCCGATGTGATAATCAATTTACCAAAGAAGACTGCCGACAGTACCACCAGATCGACACTGTGAATGCAGATCGAAGCAGTGGTAGCATTTCTTCGTACGTCTGCAATCGCGTCAGACACGCCTTTCTTCAGACAGATTCTGCGCGGCCGAGCCTATCAGTGGTTGAGA
The DNA here is from genome assembly GCA_017656005.1 of Incumbomyces lentus. Lineage (NCBI taxonomy): Eukaryota > Fungi > Ascomycota > Eurotiomycetes > Chaetothyriales > Trichomeriaceae > Incumbomyces > Incumbomyces lentus. The sequence goes on from JACJVT010000002.1 coordinate 3,953,166, forward strand.
AGTTCAATCAACTTGTCCCGAAGGCCACCGCTTCACAATATCGCCCAATACCCATTGTACATGCTTTAGGCCCAGCTAAAGTGTCTGCAACTGATGCAGCCGCTTCACTGCTGAGGCTTGTCGAGCTAGCAAGGGAGTCGGGTCGTAAAGTCCCAATGCTCTGGATCGGCCCAACAGCTGCAGGTCATGTCGAACTCAAAGGACGCAAAGGCAACCAAGAAATCTGGGACTTCAGTCAAAAATTGGCCACATTAGCTGACGAAAGTGGTCTGGACGTTCTGAGAATGTGGAATATGACAGTGCAGGCAACAAGCTGGGATGGAATGAGGTTTGGCGAAAAGGTCGCTATCACCCAAGCGATGATAGTAATAAATTGGCTTAGCCGTCTTGAATCGAGCTGAATTTCAGCTCGAGTCTTCATTGTGGCTATCGAACCTAGTCTTGGCGTGTGTTTCATGAGAAATCTCGTTCGAACCGGTCCACGTTGTAGCGTCCACGGCGTCTCTTTCAGCAAGCCCGTCGTATAGTCTACCACTTCTTCGAAACAGTGGTAAGGACCACTGCCAGTGCCATGCCTCAGATATATCCATTAGACCCGATGCATTTCACAATATTCTGCTTAGGGCTATTTGCCAACGTTGCATCCTATCTCGGAAGACGTTGGGATATATCAATGCGAAAAACTCTTTCATCCAGCCACTGGACTCAGAAAAGAATTTCGCCACTACCTTCCAATTCGCCTCCCCAGGATTCACCAGCCTTTCGTAGTCGGGACCTGTCGTTCCTCTTTCTCTCCGCCTCTGATCTCTTCTGGATCTCGAAAACTTCTCCTATGGGACCTTCAATATAACCTGGTGGATTTTCATCGTCCTTGTCAAGGTCGATCTCTCCCAACAATAAGACGTTCTCTCCACGAACTAAGAATGTGCCACGCGGAATGTCGCAGAAAAGTTTGCGGGGAGGTCCTTCTGCGGTAACGTAGTACCGCTCTTTCGTGTCAGTCAAGACGAGGTTGGCGAATTGATCCCAAGAACGAAGAACACCGATGAGTTTCCGACCGTCACGGAGGACAAGCATTAGCTTTTCTGTGAACATCAAAGGCCATGTTTTAGCACGAATCAAATACAAGTGTGGTGGTTTCCCAGATCGTGTAATGATGGAAGCACCTACTATCTGTGAGGTCGAGCAACTGTGCGGCGGTTGTAAACATTTGGGGAGGTAGTTGGGGCGCGCCTTGAGGGGGTGCTGCCGCGGCGCCCAGGACGTTTCCATCTTGGATTGCCGCTTGGTGTTCTGCCGGATTCATTCTCAGTGCTTGACTGGCCCGGCCAGATCGTAGACGTGGTGCAAGAAGGCTTGTCTATGTGGTTCAATTTCAAACACCGACATCGCGCTTAGGATTGTCGAAGCCCTTGCATTGTCTTGTTCGACTCCAGGCCCGATCACTTGCAGTGTAAAAAATATGTAACTCGAAATGGTCAACAGCCTTTATATGTGCAAACGAATGCCCGACAATAATCTTGCCCGCTGTGGAAGGTGCGATACAGTGGGGCTATAAACTGCGGTTTTTGTCTTTTCATCTTTGATCATCAACCAATGCATACATTACAGCAGGCCGGGCGCTGAATTAGTATCTAGCCTCGCTCAGCCTTGCATTCCTCTGCTCGAACCTGAAAAGTGCTATCCCACCGATACTTGGCATCCTCACAACTTAAAGACAGCCCATTACACTGTCGAAGACTATTACAACACAGAGACGGTCCAACATGTCTTCCCCATTCGTTCATGAGAGCTTTTGGTCCGTCTCCAGGCTCGAAACGCTCGGACGAGAGGGGCGCTCTGATCGGACCAAGCTTGCCCCCGTCTCCAATCTCTCGGTCGAGAGCCTACCCAGTGTCGGCTTTCCTGCCAAGCTTTGCTTCGATAATGTCTTAATCGCTCCAAGGTTGTTGATACAAGCGGTTCTCGTCCGAGAAAGTTGAGATTGCCTCAGTAGAATGAGAAGTAATTGCAGACGTTTATACAAGCTGAAACGCAGCATTATGTTGTCGGTCAACATTCGCTCCCTCCACTCGCCTATTCCCTCCTCCCTATTCTTATTGACTTTTCTGTCAGATTCGTCAGTATCAAAATCATATCTCGTATTGCTTTTATTGCTGTGCCCAGTATGAATCCCATGAGACTGCTAAGAGAAAAATGGCATCCCCCAGCTGCACGAAATGACTCCTTCGCTGATCAAGTTGTTCTGATTACGGGTGCCAACGCCGGTCTTGGACTAGAGGCAGCAAAGAAGGTGGCGTCGTTGAAAGCCGACAAGCTGATCATCACGACCCGATCACAAGACAAGGGAAATGCAGCAAAAGAGTCTATTTGCCGATGGCTAGCTGAAACGAATGCATATCAAGCAACGGAAATCCTGCCGTTGACACTTGACTTGAGCAGTCCCGAGTCCATCAAAACCTTCGTGGGGGTTCTCGAAGCCACAACCAAGCAGCTCGATGCTGCCATCCTCAATGCTGGCGTAACCCAGCCTTACCATTCCACTAGTTCCAATGGGTTCGAAGAGACGTTAGCCGTGAACACAATCGGCACTATCGAACTAGCAATGCGGCTTCTACCCCTGTTGAAATCGACTGCACAGTCAAACAATAGGCAAACGCATCTCACCTTCTCATCGTCTCGGAACGCAGCTTTGCCTAACTCCATGCCTACTACCCCAGCAATCCTTTCGTCCTCAGCACCCCTCAAAGAGATGTCACGGGCCGAGAACTTCACGCCAGGATTTATGGGCGGATTTGTGCAGTACGGTCGCTCCAAACTTATGCTTGAATACGCGATACGGCGTATGATTGACCTCCCAGTTCTCTACGACAGTGAGGGCAAGCCACGCGTCATCATCAATTCTGTGTGCCCGGGCATGACCAGGACGGAGCTCGGGCGAAGCTATGAGCACTGGGCTGTGCAGCTGCTGTCTGCCATCATTTTTGCGCTGTTTGCAAAGCCAGCTGCTGCAGGTGCAAACGCCTATTTGACTGCCTTGTCACAGGGCGAAGAGAGCATAGGCCAGCTGTGGGCCAATGACACATTGACCCCTGAATGGGCCGCCTTGAATAGTCCTGAAGGCAAGAAGCTGGGCGACACTGTGTGGAACGAGCTGAAGAGACTGATACGAGCGCAGCAGGGTAATGTAGCCGGTGTGCTTGGGAAAGATGACTGATGGGTTGGAAGTTACCACCTTCGTTGGCATTGATTATTTTCACGTAGTTTGATCTTGCTGTAATCTGGAGACTTTACACTTCAGCAAAATCGATGACCCTTGAGTGCCGGACCTCAGCGCCTTGCAAGTAAGTATACATCATGCCATCGCGTTGGAAAGCCTCCGTCCGTGCAAATTCGTTATACCTTTCCACACTTTGCCACGCCGTGAGCAGCACAAACTGGTTATCCGCTCCCTCACCTCCTGACTCACTATCGTCGCCAACCCCTTTATCGAGCCTCATCCCGGCCACCCTTTTCGCTTGACCAACAACATCAAGAGATCCATCCAATGCATCAACGTTTTCTTTCCATGTTTGCTCAAATGCTTCTTCCTCTCCCTTCTTCAGGACGTGTCGTCCCACAGCTACCATACCTTTCCGATCGGCAACTTCCTTGATAAAACCACCAACGGCAGCGTCAGGATCACAGTCCAGGTGAAACATCCACTTGACGGCAATGTCCCTACTGAGCGACCCCATCAAGGCCTGATTCGTATCGCCAGGGATCCAATCGTTCATATGCTGCTCAATACTGTCCCAGCCTCCGACAAGGTATATTAGACTTGGATCTTCATGACACTGCAGCAAAGCAACAGGATGGCGTGAAAACGAAGCCTGAGCCTTGATAGCATCGTGGAGTTTTGAGAGGAGTAGAGGAGTAAACGTAGGTCTTGTGGGGGAATCTAACGTAGTGTCTGTCGACGTGGAATGATGTCTATAATGGAGAAGGGCAACTTCTGTTACTGCCATTCTACAAGCATTCCGTTGGTCTGCTTAAACACCGTGTAGGCTTTAGGATGTTAATGAAAGCGTCGCTTGGTAGTTTCGTAGTTTCAAGGCTTAGTGGGCTACTAGATGCTGAAGGAAATGTGGATTTTCGCACCGCTTACGTGGCAGAGTGTGCCTACTCACCGTTCCGAAGCCAGGGTCATATTCAGATGGCTAAGCATCTGTCGGAGACAAAGAAGTGTACCACGTGTACCTATAATAACATTACCGCCAATTCCGTCTCGTCCCAGCTAATAGCGATATTAGGAATCAGACACGCTTTTACAGACAGAGTTGAACCTACTTCAGTTGGAGGCATTCTCGGACATTTTGCCTCAACATTAATAGTTACCACTAACTTTCGGTTCGGCCCTTCGAGAATCACAAACCGTTCCAATTGAGGCTCGTTGCGAGGATGATCTATGAAGCCATCTCTGCCATTGGGTCGCCTGAAGGTTCTTCTCCCGAAATGATGCAGTTTGGTGACACAGAAATCGACGCGAAGCACACAGACCTGTATGTACGCAGTCTTCCAAGGTAAGCGAGAGGTTTGAAGTTGAGACGTGGGTAAATTGTTGTCAACTAGCTATGAGCACTTTTTACATATCTTTTGGCGAAGCGCCAAGCTATAGAGCTGGGTGTTTACGTTCGCACTGAACCGTTGGTCGCCTCAAAATACCACAATGCTTTTTGAGCTTTTGCGCAGTTTGACATCGATCCCGTCGCGTTAACAGGTACAGTGTTTCCGTCCTGCGGTCTGCCATGGACGTGCTGATAATACCACACCTCGGAGACCACAATCCTGCCAGTGTCGGTACTTCCATTGCCTGCTTCAGTCTCGTTGTAACGCGGTCCTTTGCAGCCAACATAAGGAATTGCACCAGATCGTATAGCCAAAGCTTCATGGATGGCAGAGAGGCTGGTCTGAGTAGTATTACTTGGCAAAATGCCAGCTTCGGATAGCCAAGACCACGTCGGATACCGGACAAAGTACTTGATAGCGGTCTCAAAAAAATCGATTACATCTTCATGCTTACGATACTTGGGACCGTAGCATGGTAGCTGCAGCATTGTCAACCCTGTATAAGTAGCTCAGGAGTTAGACCTACCTGAAATGTACTATAGCAAGTTGCATGCTTGGAAAATTCATGGCCCCAGAAGTCGCTATTGGTGCCACCCTGATTGACCCAATACATGTTCATCCAGTCAAGCAGATCATATCGCGCCCAATCTTCAATGAACGTGGAGATCGGTGTGCCGGTGTATGGTGGCACTAAGGTTCCGTTCGGCAGGCCGTTCGTTGTCTTAGGACTGCGAGGCGTCAAGCTTTGGATCGCGTCTATAGGACTGAAAGAGCTGCGACTAACCTTGGAGACGGATCATACTGTCGCCGCAGGTCACAGTACTGGATTTGCAACATTCAATGTTCTTGCTCGCTGGAATCGAAGGAAGATTTTAGCTTACTTGGGTGTAGCTGCCATTGCAAAAGTCTGGCCAAAGGCTGCACCATGGATAAGTCTATGCGTGAAACTCTTGAGTTATCATAAAATGGTACCCATGCAAAGTCCAAGAATTTTGTGGTAACATCTGTCCCTCACTTTCAAACCCAGTATATGTACTCCAAAATTGGGTTTGAAGCAGAAGTCCTCCATACGTCTCTGTGCAACAAGTATCGACGTCCAGAGGATTTTGTGGCGGACAGGACAGCAATCCAGGCTCTGGATTGCATCAAAAAATGTCTTGGAATATGTTTTGCACAAGCACTTACTGAGTACACAAGTATGATTGACCTGGTCTAACCCTGGATAGAGGTCCTGGCCAACAACGAAGCAGGCGAGAATGCCAAAGGCGAGTACCAAGTTGGTCATCTTGTAAAATTACTGTTTTTCCGCAACTGTTGGAGGTATTCGAGGAAATAGTACCAAATATACAGTTGCAAATAATGAGAGCCTCGGAGCATGGCTGAGGTACTCGAGTAGAAATCCGCACGTCATAGGTCAAATTAAGATGGGCTAGGATCGTCAATAGGGTGACCAATGATATTTGACTCCTGCACCATGCACCGACCATGCACCGACCATGCACCGACCTTGTGCAGATAAGCAGTTTGTACTGAGGCGACGCTCACGGCTTTGAAGATGTTTCATTACCTTAAGCGGGTGAGTCTGCGCTTTTGCTGACGGAAGTACCTCGGCTCTCATAAATTCTCCCATCAATGACTTGCCCGGCCGAAGTGCGACATCTTATGGAAAGGAGGCATGCGAAGCTGTGAATAAACGGCTGCTAAACAAAACCGTGTATGGACGTGATAATAGTAGAACAGACGTTAGATTGACCTGGCTGCGAATCGGTCCTTGGCGGTCGCAGGTTGGGCTAGTCTGTTTATTGGTATTCCACAGCAGTTTGCAGGGCAGCGAAGTAGTACCTTGAATTTTGGACATTAAAACCTTGGTCATCTATGCGTGTGGTCTACTGGATAAAATGTTCTCTTGTTCAGCCTATCACGCATGCAGACCGTTGTGCATGACTCTTCCGCGGCATGTCACGGTCTGACCAATTTCATGAGTGATCTCACTGGCAGGACCACAAGATGACTAAGCGGTTGGCGAAGACGTCTTCAAAGTCGTAGGAGATGCTTGAGCTGGAACCTGGACCTGCTCTCGTGGATTTGTAATTGTCTGCATGGCAGCAGATGCTGAAGCTTGGTTGTTGGCAGCATTGAGTCGTTCATCCAAGGCTTTGAGAGCTAGCTGACGACGTCTTTCAGTCGCACTTTGGGATTGGTTCACGGTCACCAAACCACTATCACCACGTGCAGCTGCTTGTTCATTGCTTGATTGTATGGCCTCATCACTGAAAGGTGTGATAAGCCTGAGACTGCAGCATAAAGCATACATCTGATTGCAAATTATGCTGATAGGTGACTGTATCGCTCCAGGAAAGAATGTTGCAAACGCAAAGGTTTCGCTCGCGTCGCCTCTTATTCCAAGTTCCAGCTGATAGCGAAAGAAGCGTAGATACAGATAGGTCGTCACCAGTCCATACCAAGCGAGAAGTAGTGCAGTATCTGTGCCAAAGACTATCCCACCAATGGTATTTAGTGCAAGGAAGATCGCGGGAAAGTGTTTGACTCTTGTCTTGACTAATCCCTTATATAGGCTGACCGTATGCTCTGGTACTAATTGTTTGAAGCAGACAAGGAAAGCAGCTTGTAGAGTTATTGCGCCGGCGATTGGCGTATCCGAACGAGTGCTATCCCGAAATACAAACCCCCAAATAATGTAGGTTGGAATCAGGAGCAGATTGGGTATCACGGCAGCAATCAGAACCACAATGGCTAGATCTTTGGAACCCCATGCTCTTTCTAAATATCTCCCACTCAGAAACACGACTGTCGTGTTGACTAAGAGATTCAACACATTTTGCTCCACAAATGTGGACGTAAAGAGAGTCCAAGGATAATAGTAGAATCTGGACGGGACCAGTGTCAGGTAAGGGACAGCGTTATTCGAACCGGTTTTGTCATCGTCGGCGCCGTTCTGCCTTGGAAGATTCCATCTTGCAATGCCATAGAATGATGAGAACGAACACGTCAGTACAAGTAGTGCTCTTGTGATGGGAGGGACGTTGAACCTCATTATGAATCGCGCTTTGAGTTTAGGATTAGGATAGCTAAGAGGACATGTTGTACAAAATTCAACAGTAGAATCGAGTCTTCCTTATGCGAATCGCTGCTGCAAGATCCGAAGCAGATCAAAGACGCTGCACTTCACTGTGGCGTGGCGTTGCGCTAGTTAAGGCACTGACCCACGATGGAGCGAGCTGGCGTTCTGGGCGTGAACCGCTCTAGACCACCCCTCGAGCTTGAGTGCTTAATAGCGACTCGCTTAATTAGCCAGTTTCCTAAGTAACTAATATTATTTGGGCTATTTCGCTATCACAGTCCATCTCCTAGCGGGTCCTTGAGTCAATCCGTGCAAATACAGTCTATGAGGAATTGCTACGGAGGTGCGAGCAATCCTTGAAGCTTGAACCTTTGTTTATGCATCCTACACCTCTTGTGATGGACTCTACGCATGTGCTGGAGGAGTTGGGACCTGCAGAAACTCGCTCGTAATAATTTCGATTCCTAATAATTACAGATGAGAACGATAACATAAGCGGAATAGCGCCGCCGAAGTGCCCCACTGGCATGATCCATCGACTTCTTGAAACGCCCCCGATCAACCTTTTCGTCTCCGAGTGGTTTTTACAAGCTTGCCACCTCGATCGCGCACCGTGCACGCCAGACCATCGCGCGCCAGGACTTTTGGGTAGCCAACATCTTCAAATTTAGTCGTTCTGACGGTAACCTGAACAAGAGAATCTCTGGTGACTCTCCACAGACCGCCACGCACAAGTCACGAGGACGGCGCTAGGCGCAACGGAGTTTTGTGCCCATCGATAGTCTTCATGGTGCCTGTGCCAATTTGGGGCGTTTTGAAACCTGTCAAGACCTTTGGGCATTCTAAGATTCTTCACTGCTATCAACATTGACATTTCTGCGCCGATCAGCTATTATACCACCTTTAGACGCGCTGCGCGACATCCTGGAAGGTTGGATTTTAACGGCGTTGCTCAATAATCAAGGGTCCGAGATCAAATTTGCTGGTACTAATATCATGTCGCAATGGACACCGAAGCGAATCCATCCGACATAGTACACAAGCCGCCGCCGCTCAACTCGGATCAACTAAATTATCTAATCTGGAGGTATGGTCTCACTTGGATCGGTAAACGTACTCCGCACATCATACTAACTCGTCAACTAGATATTTACAGGAAGCTGGTACGCGCCTGGCGATAGCGCCTGATTCAAGCTAATCATATTCTAGGTTATGCAGAAGCCGCCGTGAAGTTACAACGTGATTGGAAAGTTGACACAGATAGCTTGGCTTTTGCAAAATACATCAAGGGACAAGCCCTGGTCTCGCTGGTGCAGAAGGGCCTACGATACCACCATTTGGCGCTCACCGTTGACGAAAATGGCCAACAAACAAAACCACTTGTACCATCCATGTTCTTTTTTGGCCCCGAGAGCGCTGGTACCAGCTATGTCGTGCCCCAAAAGGAGTCGCTACTCAAGGGCAATGAGTCGGCTCGAGGAATCTCACCCGCCAGCGCCGTCGCGAATGCCTCAAACCACAAATCCCGGGATACACTCTCCAATGCGCCCGAGGAGACAGCTCCGCAACCATCAAAGAAAGTTCGTCAATCGGCACAAAGCTTGTTAGCAGATCGACCTGATGCGATTTCGCGCAAGATTTCGGGCCCAACCGAAGTGGAAGGTATTAATGGCCATCCTGTACAAGAAAATGACAATTCGCCTGCAACAATGCCTAACAACAGTGCCGAGGTTCCAGCATTGACAAACGGCAACCACGACGACGCCATGGAGGTCGACAACGAAGCAGGAGCCCAATCTACTGACATCGCGATGGAGGATCAGCTTGAAGAAGCTGTTGCACCTCTTGTCCCTACGTTAAGGACGGGTGAGAGCGTTGCAGTACAGGTTGCCCCTGCTAAGGTTGCAAATCTAGGTCCTACAAGCGCCATCCTGTCAACGGGCAATTCTCCATCGATCAATCGAGCTCTGTGGCAGCCTGGTGACACGACTAGACTTTTAGCCCAAGGAGAAAATTTTTGTGGAGTCTGGAATCTTGCAGGGCAGGACTTGCTACCAGAAAGCGTCAAGCCGTTGCCCAGTAATCTATTTCCTTCGAACGACGCGATCCTGGTGACCGCTGCTGCGTGGTACCTTGACGGCTCAGTCCTGGCTGTAGCAACATGTTCCGAGCAGGAAGGCCAGATTCACCTCTTCGAAGGACAAGAGTTGGCACTAATAGAGACTTTGCCAGCATCTCAGAGGGCAATCACGATGCTGAAATGGCACCCATCCGCTGCACAACTCATCGGTGTAGCACCATTTGATGAGGCGAATGACCACAACAACGGTATAGTTGGATCGACCTTGCTTGCATGGGACTTGGGGTCTGGATCTGGCGTCTTGCCACCAGCAGCATTGATGCTTCCATCATCCGTGTTCGATATTGACTGCAGTCTGAGTCCGGATGGACCGCAGATTTATGCTGCGGGCGAAAATGCACTTTATCAATGCACAAGCTCCGAGCAGCTATCCATCAGTCAGCAGTGGAATGCATCCAATCTAGATCAGAAAGATACCTGGACTTTTGTCAGAGCTGCCAAACTTTCTGCCGCTTCGAGCATCGCAGTTGCGGCGGCAGCGGAGACTGCTTCTCTCTGGGTGCCACATCGTGGTCTCTGGAGGGAAAATGTTCATAGTGGACCAATCACTGGACTCGAGGTGAGACCTAGGCAACATCCTACCAATGGAAGGCATCACGTACTTGAGTTCGCTACCTCATCACTGGATGGCAATATCAAGGTCTGGGAATTAACAGAAACTAGTCACGACGTGAGTTGCGTTTATCAGCTGAGGTTTGAGCTTCCCAGCTCGATTATGTCTCTCTCATATTCACCCGATGGCTTCTGCTTAGCAGGAGCGAGTTACAATGCAGTCCGTATATGGAATGCACCGCACAACTACAGCTTGATGGCCTCGTGGGAGGGCACAGAACCCGAATGGAAAGGCACAAGCATTCGAGACGACGATCTGGCCAGTTCTGGCGGACGATCAAGCGTCAACAGCGATGGCGCAACAGGCAGTGCCGACCATACCCTCGCGTGGCATAATGACAGCAAACGACTAGCCTTCGGTCTCGCCAGTCAAGTTACGGTAATTAATTTTCAAAGGTGAGGGCACCAGCACGAGGCTCGACCACTGAACATTGTCACCGTCCGACGTAGCAGAGGATCACATCGAACACATCGCCGGGGCCAAATACATAGCGCAAAACGATACTGTCGGATATTCAAATCGGCGATTACTCTTGAACATCTGCGGTCTGAAAATCTCCCCAGTCGTCCGTCTCCCTAGCACCAGATCTGCGTAACATCTCTTGCAGACGACTTCTCGTCGGCGAATCATCAAGGCGCAACTCTTCCTCGACATCTCGAAACCCTCTCAACCAGGCTTTGACGCCATCTTGCAACTCCCGACTTTCTACTGCGGCATCGGCCGTGTTGTAGGGCATTGCATCGCCGCCATCTTCATCGATGTTGTAACGGCCACGAAATCGTCCTTTGCCTCGGATCACCACTTTCTGATGTCTCGGCTCCCTGCCATGAACCGGTGTCTGGACTCGAGATGGATGGGCGCTCTCGATCCAGCCTTCGAGACCTGTTACAGCACTCCTCATAGCCTCAACAGCAACCTCGTTGCGTGAGGCCTCTTCCTCGAGACATGTCAACTTGTCACGGAGATGGTCGTTTTCGTTTCCAAGGGTGTTGTTCTCCTGGCGGAGGGCTTGCATTTCATTCAACAGGTCCTGCGCTCGGCGTTCGTGCTCGAGACATCTCTGCGCTACGGCTTCAAGCTTCACAGCAGCCAGCTGATGGAGGTGTTCTTGCTCTTTGTGCCGCATGCGCATCGAGGTGACAGTCGCAGCCAAGTTCATCTGGACAGCAATGAGATCTGATTCGTCAATCCATACATCCTCCTCTTCTGCATTTCCATTTTCGCAGGCTTCCGGAGAACTTTGTATAGGATGAGGGGAATCGCTGCTGTTGGCGGAATGGTCTTCAATCGCATCATGGCTAGCTCCCTCTGGGCTAGCCTCCAGAAGGGATTCGAGGTGCTGCAACATCTTGTGTACCTTATCCCGCTTGTGTGAAGTCATACTGTCCTCTTGCTCCAAGGTCCATGCCACAGCGGCAAGCTGGCGCATTTTGTCCGCAAGACTCTGATCGACATCGTTAGGAGTGAGAGAGACCGCTGCTGGTCCAAAAGGAGGCACTTCCAGTTTCGACAAGTGATCAGAGGATCCTGTAGGAGTCGTTACTTCCATGTCCACGGCGCTGTCGGCGGGGGTGGAGTGCAATGTGTACCAGCTCGTGGGCCGGGTTGTTGGACTCGAAGCAGAAACATTGCGGCCTGGATCCAAAGCGTCCGGGCACGCTGATCCTGCGTCCGCCTCATGCGCCATAATTGCGAGAGCACGATTTGCGCAGTATTAGAAAGTCTGTAACACCATCGACATTTTGTTTTGCAGTATTGATTGCCCGTGTTTCCACTTGACCTGTGTGAGTGTTTTCGGAACTTATTAATATTAGGTGGCACGCCACTTGCGATAATGTTGAATGTTTTGGTATGGCTGGGGAGCGCTGGGGCTCCGGCTGCCGGAAGGTTGACGCTTGAGCAGGAACAGCTTGGCGGTGCTGCAGGGTCCCTCTCGTGCCTTGGTTCTCCGTAAGGGAACATCGATGAGTCTTGTATCATAATCTGCCTAGAGAAAGGTCGGCTGGCTAGAAGGACATCGGTATTGAAATTGAACGTGAACAAGAAAGACGTTGATTTGTGACGGACTTGAGATCAACAGGTTGTGGTCACATATGGGCTTTGCCCGCTGGCATTCGCATATAACAGTAGACGTCCGACTTGGTGACTCCTCCGTCAACACTTCGATCAGGAATTGTCTCCCTACAAGATGGTATGTCCGCACTTGGCTCCAGAGCAACAACTTACCGACATAGGCAGACATAAAACCGACCTTGGACGAAGTACAAAACATCATAGCCAAGGCCAGCTCAGGACCATGCCCTCCAAACTTGGTACCGCTTTGCGCTCAAATACCGGCAGACCTACTAAACCCTACACAAGCCTACCTTAAAATCTCGAAAGGTGCCAAGTTGTCGTTTCTTTACGAGAGCGCGGCCACGACGGGCACAATAGGCAGATACAGCTTCGTGGGTGCGAATCCCCTCCAAGTGTTTCAATCAGGACCCGGTCATGGTTTGGCCGCAGATCCCCTTCCTCGACTTGAGGAAGAACTGTCACAGTATCGTGTTGCGACGGTGCCGTCCCTAAGCCTTCCTTCACTCACTGGCGGACTCATTGGCTATGTCAGCTACGACTGCGTTAGATATTTCGAGCCGAAGACGGCACGACCGATGGAAGATGTGCTTCAACTACCAGAATCTTTCTTCATGCTCTATGACACGATAGTAGCCTTTGACCACTTTTTCAACGTGTGCAAGATCATAACCTACGTGCGGGTTCCGCATGACAACAATCATTTACCGACGGCGTATCAGAAAGCATGTCGCAAGATTGAGGGAGTGATCCAGATCTTGATGGACGAGCACATTCCAATCCCCGAGCAGGGGCCGATAGTCGAGAACTACCCTGCGACTTCAAACATTGGGCAGCAGGGTTATGAAGCGCATGTGAGGAAGATGAAACAGCATATTGGGATCGGAGATATCATCCAAGCCGTACCCTCACATCGAATAGCCAGGCCTACGTCGTTGCATCCATTTAACATATACCGACAGCTTCGGACAGTAAATCCTTCTCCCTACCTGTTCTACATTGACTGCGAGGACTTCTGTTTGATCGGAGCATCTCCGGAGCTGCTCGTGAAAGAAGAGGCTGGACGGATCATCACGCATCCGATTGCTGGAACGGTTAAGAGAGGCGCAGATCCCGAGGAAGATGATCGACTTGCTGAAGAGCTAAGGAACAGCATCAAAGATCGAGCTGAACATGTGATGCTGGTGGATTTGGCCCGCAACGACATCAATCGAGTCTGCGATCCTTTGTCCACCCGAGTCGATAGACTCATGGTCGTGGAGAGATTTAGCCATGTTCAGCATTTGGTTAGCCAAGTTTCAGGAGTCCTGAGACCCGGCGAGAGCAGATGGACTGCATTTCGAAGTATTTTCCCTGCCGGTACTGTCTCGGGTGCTCCCAAGATCAAGGCCATGGAATTGATTGCAGAGATGGAAAAGGAAAAAAGAGGGGTGTACGCTGGCGCAGTGGGCTACTTCGGTTTCTCCCATGTGGCTACAGACGGTACAAGTCTGGTAGATGAAGGCGCTATGGATACGTGCATAGCGTTGAGGACGATGGTGTACAAGGAGGGAATAGCTTATCTACAAGCAGGCGGAGGCATTGTGTTTGATAGTGTGGAGTACGATGAGTGGATCGAGACGATGAACAAGCTGGGAGCCAACATTCGAACAATAGAATCGGCAGAGAAGAGATATATTACTTTGGTAGGATCGAAGGCGAAGGGAGAGGTGAATGGCTTACATTAATGTAAAGACCAATCTAAGAGAATGTTCTGAGGCGTGCGAGGGCCACCGGGCGTGCGGGGCTCATCCTTTATTGCGCTTGTGGACACTGTAGAGCACCGGAAATCAACTACGGCTGAGTAACCGGCATCTTCCACAAAAAGCCTTGGCAGCACACGATCTCCAGCCTGGCGAATTTGCTTTCTCGCGATTCGAACGATTTGTGTTGATCGTGACCGTCCAGCTTCAACCACCGCCAAAATGAAGTTGAATATTTCGTACCCGGCCAATGGGTCGCAAAAGATGATCGAGGTCGACGATGACCGAAAGTTGCGGGTGTTTATGGATAAGCGCATGGGCAATGAAGTTCAGGCAGACTCTCTTGGAGATGAATGGAAAGGCTATGTGCGACAAGAAAACCATTTCAATATGCGAACGCATGCTGACATAGAGTCCAGATTGTCCGCATCACTGGCGGTAATGACAAGCAAGGCTTTCCTATGAAGCAGGGTGTTGTATGTGAACTCCCTCTTTGAAAGCGCCAGCAAGAAAAGAATTTTGCTGAGTCTTGTTTCATCGCAGATGCTTCCTACTCGTGTCCGACTCCTCCTCTCCGACGGCCACTCCTGCTACCGACCACGACGAACCGGTGAACGAAAGAGAAAATCCGTCCGAGGTTGCATTGTTGGTCAAGATCTCTCCGTCCTCGCTCTGTCCATTGTCAGACAAGGAGAGCAAGACATTCCAGGCCTCACCGACATTGTGGTTCCTAAAAGACTCGGTCCCAAGAGAGCGACGAAAATCAGAAGATTCTTTGGTCTGAGCAAACAGGATGATGTTCGGTATGTGCAATTCTTTGGCGAAATATACCAAGCATATCTGATTTTGATGCAGAAAATTTGTGATCCGACGAGAGGTCACTCCTAAGAACGGCGGTAAGCCCTACACCAAGGCACCCAAAATCCAACGACTCGTCACTCCTCAACGCATGCAACACAAGCGACACCGAATTGCATTGAAGCGAAGACGGGCTGAAGCATCCAAGGATGCAGCCAACGAATATGCTCAGCTTCTCGCTAAGCGAGTTCACGATGAGCGTGAGAAGAGAACTGAGCTTCGGAAGAGACGAGCTTCTTCGATGCGGAAGGAATAAAACCTGGAATTGCAAACATTACGCGCAAGCGCAGTGGGCAAAACACAAGGCACGAGGACGTCATGTGTGCTCTATTGACACACATCTACGTAAGACCTTGCCAGCTGAGGCACGTCAAATGTCTTATGTATCGGGGGCCACTGCAGCATCTGATTCGTGGCCCTCTCTGGTGATACAATCTAGCGAACCGGCCAGCAAGAGCCCAACTTCTTCGCAAATAGATCAATCAATGTTATACCACCAACAATTCATCATAGGGAACAAATGTTCTATGTTCGGTCATCACGCTTTGTAGGCGGGCTAAGCGATTACTATTCTGGAGGATCCTTCCGCCAGCCTTTCGCATAACTACAGATTAATATTAACTTTGGTGACGCACAGTGTCAACTAGCGCAACTAGCGCAACTAGCGCATGATTGGTGGGGCCTGGCCCTGCCTGCAGTCGAACCAAAAAGTTTCAGACATGGCTCGAGTACTTTCTCTATCTTCTCAGAACTCTTTGCATCATGGGCTTTCGGTGACAGCGACCTATATTTCTCCAGTTACAAGCATGGCGACCAACTCTATAAAGCTGTTGACTGGCAACAGCCACCCAGAGCTTGCGAAAGCCGTTGCTGCTCGGTATGAGCTTGACCGGTCCTTCAATGGAAACTGTGATTTAGCTGACTCATTGGCAGGCTCGGAATTGAGCTCACAAAGATTATGGTGTTGCAGTATTCTAATCAGGAGACGAGCGTGACAATAGGAGAGTCCGTTCGAGATGAAGATGGTAAATAACCTTAACCTCAGGCTCGCGATCAGAGTCTTCTGCGTTCGCCATACTCATACTGCCCGTAGTCTTCGTTCTCCAATCGACAAAACCCAACGACATCAATGACGGTCTCATGGAAGCGCTGATCATCATTCAAGCCTGCAAGACAGCATCAGCTCGCCGTATCACTGCAATTCTACCAAATTTCCCCTACGCTCGACAGGACAAGAAAGACAAATCAAGAGCGCCGATTACTGCCAAATTAATGGCCAATATGTTTCAAACTGCTGGTTGCAACCATCTTATTACGATGGATCTGCACGCAAGCCAAATTCAAGGCTTCTTCAACGTCCCCGTCGACAACCTGTACGCCGAGCCTAGCAGTGTTAAGTGGATTCGAGAGAACTTGCTACACGAAAGCGAACGAGGTCAAGAGTTGAACGGCTACAAGCAAGAATGTGTCATCGTTAGTCCCGACGCAGGTGGTGCAAAAAGAGCGACGTCCATGGCCGACCGTCTCAACCTGGGCTTTGCTTTGATTCACAAAGAGCGCAGTGCACCAGGTCAAGTCAGCCGGATGACCCTAGTTGGTGATTGCAAAGGAAAAACTGCCATTCTGGTGGATGATATGGCAGATACTTGTGGCACGTTGGCCAAGGCAGCTGACGTGCTGTTCAAGCACGGTGCAGCCGATGTCGTTGCTTTGGTCACTCATGGCATCCTTTCGGGAAATGCCGCAGATACCCTGCGGAAATCAAAACTATCGAGAATCGTCATCACCAATACCGTTCCTGTGTCAGAAGAGAAAATGCGAGCATTGACGATCCCCGAAGGTGAGAAAGGGTGCAGGTTAGAAACGATCGACATTGCACCCGTCCTGGCAGAGGCAGTACGTAGAACCCACAACGGCGAATCGGTCAGCTACCTCTTTTCACATCCGGTGGCATAGAAAAGCGCGGGAACAAGTGAGAAGCAGGCTTCAACAGATATAGTGGGTATGGCTTCAAACGCAGAGCGAGCAGATTACCCAAGGAGGTCTTCAGGAGTAAGCCTTGGGCGCTTGAATTCGCATCTATGACCGCTCTCCAGTGACGATGGTGTGATGCAAAGCAGATGTCGGGCTCAGGAGTCGCATCAGAGACTCAACAAAATGGTGGAATTACCCGATGTGGCCTTAGATCATCGCCTCTCTGCAAATAACAGAAACATCAGGTGTAAAATACGAAACGAGCTGGCACAAGTACGCATTCACCGGATCAACCTTGAAGTCTGCCAGCGATGCAACGGCGAGATGACGCTGGTGATTGAAAAGATCTTTGAAACGGCAGCGCTCAATAGGGTGATACCATTGTTTTGAACTACCAGCTGTTGTGAATGCGCAGATCTTCCTGTCGTTTTGCGATGTTCGTCTTCCTAGGCGTCGGTCTCAGGAAATAGTCACAATGCTGACCAAACACAAGCAGCACGTCCCCGGGGCCAAAAGCTACTTGCTTTGCTGGTAACACGCAACAGTAGCTGATTGAACAGGTGTAGTGGCAGAATCGTACGGCATCCCGAGAATTACAGTCCATCACCACCGGAGAAAACCAGCTCGCCTTCTTTTCGGCACGAGACACAACCCAAAGTCATCCCCTCCGCAGCCACAAAGCACCCCAATTCTTAACGCCGGACGAGGAATGCGGGAAGCCCATTGAGCAACGAAAGCCCCCGTAACAGCATCAGAAAACAAATGCCACGTGGACTGGGTAAACAGAGAAGATCCGTTCCCTTTCTCTTCAGCTGCGAGCGCCTAAGACAACGCCTCGCTGTGGAGAAAATGAAGACGCCAAACCGATCACACCAGGAGGAGCACTTCTTTTAGTTGGGCCACATAGTCATTGACATTTGCGGCCTGAAGGAACGACAAAAAAGACCCTGTCAGGGAGAGTCATGTAGCTTAGCGGATCACGTGAGCCTGCCGAAGAAGTACGTGCACAAGTCCCCTAGGCCTATCCAAGCGGCCTGAAATGTTTGACGCAGTCTATTCTGCAGAACGGACGATATAAGAAGAAAAGGTGGGGACAGAATTGGTTGGCATATATGGGAATACATTCGGTTGCTCGAACTTTGATCTATCTGTATGTCGAGACTAGGCCGAGAAGCCCATTAATAAATTGTACCTTCTCACGGCAGTTGTCCTCACCCCGAGCATCTCGTCATCCACAAGACCAACATGTCGCAATGTTCACTATTTCCAAAACTTCTTGACTCTCCTGAACGACACATCATCTCTTTTTAGACGACCCGTGTGTGTTTGCAACACCTCTCTTTTCTTCAATGGCTTTTATTCGCTCCTGCTCAAGCTGTGCGGCTGCTTCTCGTTTCCTCCTCTCATCCCGCTCGATCTGCTCGGGCCGCCGAATTGCAATGTCTTTAGGTTTCAGGTCGCTGAACAAGGCCTTGAATACGTATTCCACCATCCAGCAGCCAACGTAGTCGAGGACCATCAAACCCGTCAGAGTGACCTTGAACTCATACGTGAAGGGAACGAGCCGAAGCTGTTGGCTGAGCTCAGGAATGAACTCGGTAGATCCAGCAAATGCTACAAATGAGCACGCTATTAGCCCCCAATACATGCCCTTGTTTTCTCGGATGGATTCGCGGAAGGGCCGTCCTTGATAGTTGATCGCAAACGTTGAGACCTGCTGGATGAGCTGCATCAAGTACACGGCGGAGTTGAGGAGCGAAGGCTCAAATTCCCCCTCGAGGTCGATTTCCTGGTCTGAAGGGACGATGCTATACACGTAGTTCGAGAGATAAATGAGTACTGCGCAGTGAACAGCAAACTGACCCAGCACCGAGCCAAGGATGTACATGTTCAAAATATTCGGTTGCGGTCTTTCTCGGGAGAGTGCCTCGACCGACTTGGCGCGAGAAATCGACAAGAAGCATACCGACATCAGCATGCCTGAGATGGTGACTTGTCCGTCACCAAATTTGATGCCTGCCAGGTAGATGACGGAGAGCGAATAAGCAGAGATCAGACAATTTAAAGCCAGAATCTTATACATCTGGATTGTTGCGACCAGAGTACAGCGACCTTGGCGGATGATATTAGGGATAGCAACGACATTCGAAAGCTTGCTCGTGAATGGAGCTGCAACGGAGGCGTCGCCTAGCTTGATAGTTGGTGGTTCGTTTTCATCAAGTTCGCTTTCCATGAGTGAAGAGGTGAGCTTGTCAGCCCATCCTGCTGCTTTCTGCTGCGCTTCTTGAGCACGTCTTTCACTGGGGTTCAAGCTTGAATTCGCTTGTTGTAGGGCTTGGGCGCCTGGAGAAGTGATTGTTTCGATGGATCCGTTACCTTCTTTTAGTGCCCCATTTTCAAGGGTAATGCCTTTTTTCTCAGCTATTGCGCGCATGGCAGCTTCGTAGTGCGGATTTTTGGGTCCCGGAGGATACACATGAGCCAGATGCTTCGGTACCGGCGGCTCTGGTTGATTAAATCTCTTCATCATAGCGCACTGTTTCTCGTAGATCTCTTTCATCTTCGTGTTTCTGAAATGCTCACCGATCTTGTTGAGAACTTCTTGTGTCCCATTCAGCAAAGCGACGCCGATATGAGCTTGTTTTAATGCTCCAACATCATTCGTGCCATCGCCGCACATCAAAGTGGTGTAGCCTTGTTCTTTCAGACCGATTAGGATCTCTTCCTTTTGCTTTGGAGACACTCGAGCATAGACCCATGTGTGCCGGAGTAGATTTGGCAATGCTTTCTGGCCAGTAAACTTTGAAAGTGCGTAGCCGGTAACGCATATGTCCTTAGTTTCGAGTACCTTCTGATCTAGATCTGCAGCCGGATCGACAGGGATTATTGTCTTTTCGTCAACACTCCTCCATACCAGTTTCTCGCCAGATGTATCATTCTCTGGTGCATCAAGGATTAAGCAATCTCTGTCAACAATCTCCACCTGCTTCGCCACGTGAACGGCCGTCAGCGGATTATCACCTGTGATCATGACTGTTCGATGACTGCTTTCATTGAGCATCTGGATAGACTTCAGTGCATCTTCTTTCAATGGTGTTTGCAGTACTAGAAACCCCGCAAAATGTAGTTCGGACTCAACTTCCTCACGTGTCAAATCGTTGACTCGTTTCTGTCCAAGCTCAGCATCGGTAGACAGATATTTCCAAGCTAAAGCGAGCACCCGAAAGCCATTTCGAGTGAAGTATTTGAAGGTCTCTTCATATTTCGGAGGGGTATGGACAAGCATTCGCCTAATAGTTTCAGGTGCACCTTTTACCCCAACAAACGTCGCCTTGGCCTTTTTCCCACTGTACGGGTCATTCATCAAGGTTGTGGCAACAGAGCTTTGCCTTTTCAGTGCCGAAGAGAACTGGAAGCGTCGTTTGATTTGCACGATATGAGTAGCGAGGCCTGTTGACTTCGGCCCCTTTGGCGGATTGCTGGTTAGCGTGTCATTTTTGCCCAGTGTCCAGCCCAATGCGTTCAGCGTTGCCTTTTCCATCGGGTCTCCGACAATCTCTCCTTCATCCAGCTTCACCAGGGCGTGCGCTGTTGCAAGCACGAGTAGAGTGTACGTTTTACATTCAGGTACTTTCGTCACAAGTGTTTGCGCTCCGTCGGCTTGCTTCTCGACATTGAGATCACCGAGGTAGAGACCCGCTACACCATCGACCACCAGATCCTCGCCAGTCAATGTGCCTGTCTTGTCAAAGCAGGCGACGTCGACGCGACCAGCGAACGGAATCCTGAACGGTTCAGTACAGAAGATTGCGAATCGGCTGAGCGCAGCTAACGAAGTGTTGACGGCAAGGGAAAGTTCCATTGGTAGCTCCGGGGGAACCACACTCGTTACAATCAAGACGCAGTCCAGGAGGAGTTTTGAACGTTTTCGGTCGTTTCGTACACCTTCCTGCCAGACATACCAGGATGCGGCGAGTGCAAAGACCAGGAGAAATAGAATAAACCAGAGAGCTTCAGCATTATTGGCCGACACACGCTCTGTCGAGAAGATCATGGTACGTACTAGACTGCCTTGGCTGGTCTCAAACCCAGTTTTGAGGACGACAGCCATGGCACCTTTATCGGGAGGTGGAGATACACCGTTTCTCAGTTCGGATACGCCGTCCGCGCCACCTTCAGTCGTGTTTGGATGAGTGATCTGCAAAACTTTGGTACCACCGTAGAGAAAAGCATTCTTGTCGAGACCCTCCGGTTCGATAATCGCATCTGCTGGACGAAGCTGAACGGATTCTTTGAGCAGGGGAGTGCTCTCCCCTGACAACATTGCTTCGTTGACAATAGCAGTCCCTTCGATGAGCAACATATCACATGCCACACCCGAGTCTTCTTGTGTCCGATTGACGGAAGCCAGGTCTCCGGGGAGGAGTTTGTCACTCTTGATCTCGGTCCACTGACCCGCGCGATAGACCCATATGTCGTATGGTTTTATGCTCATACCACGGAATTCATTCAACGTCCTTTGTCTCTGCCACACAACGGTGCTCTCGAAAGTAACGAGCATGAATAGCGTGAACAAAGAGTAGTACCAATAGTCATCGAGGAGCCAGAGCCCTACACAGAAGAGCTGGAAGATGAAAAATGGTGCTACGGCATGCTCTTTCCACAGCTCCGTGAATGTTGGGACTGGAATGTCGAAAGTGTTGTCTCCATAATGTTTGTGAACCTCTTCAACCTTGGCAGGGGTGAGTAGCCCTCTCGATTCTTGAAAATACCCAATTCTTGGCTTTTCTCTCTGGTCTAGGATATACGTGAGAGGGGCGAAGGCACCTGTGATGGGTGAATAGATGAACCGTCTTTTTTGGAAGAGAAAAGAGGTCTTCGTCTTTGAGCCTTCCTTTTCCCTTTCGATTTTGCAGATACCTGCCGCTCCAGAATTGACAATAGGGATGATCTTGATTAGACTCGCCTCATCAATAGAACTAGCTTTTGAGCAGGTGAAAGATGTATCTAGATTCACACTCCACTTCGTGGAAAGCCAAGCGAGCGCCTGCAAGGACGAAATTGTTGCGACCCAGACGAAAGTCCATTCTTGCCCGTCGATGTAGTCGTCGTATCGATCTTGGTCTAAATACAGAGCTAGGAAGATAGGCCACAGTATTGTGAAGGGCCAGAAGTACAGTCGCAAGTAAATCGGAAGTCGATTGTGAAGACTCGCTTCCTGGACTTGATCATTGTCCACTAATCGAGAACTGCAAAATGAATTAGCATGATGATGTCGCGAAGATAATAAAACGCAGTCACCTTTCAGCTGCCATTGGGCCGTTACGTCGAGCGTCAATGAAGAGCTCGCAGACGTAGTGAAGTGTCAACGAGACAACACGTGGAGGGTCCTTGGTTGTGTACACAGTGGCCGCAAGAAGTTATAAAATTATGCCATGATTTTGCGATAATACTACGGCGTACTACGTAACAGTGCTCCGACCTAACTATCGGCCCATCGCGGCACTTATAATAATAGTGCAAGGGCAAACAAGAGGCTGCCCTTCACCGGTAGTGGACTAGTCAGTTGACTTAAAGGCAGCCAATCATGTCACTATTCCGTCTATCGTTTTGTTGATTGCTGAACCGCACAGGAATCGCTGAACGCACACCACAATAATATAGCGGACAACCATTAGCATGGTTTCTTGATGTCCAAAGCATCATTAAGAGCCAGTATTGCATGAACGTTCCTTCTGCCGGTGACTTGCTGGGAGCACACGTGATCATCGAGTGACTCATCCTTTCTCATCCCGACACTTTTGCTCAGAATAATTGATGAGATCTATGCTCATTCTTTCGAATACATCTGTATACAGGCCAACTTATCATGGCTGAGACAAACGGTGATGTGTCCCTGACAGGAGAGATCAAGGACAAAATTGCAGAAGTATTACCGACTAGGTCTAAAAAGGCCGAAAAGAAGGATAAGAAGGCTGCAGAAAAGGCAGCCAAAAAGGAACAATATGCCAAAGAGGCCAAAAGTGGTACTAAAAAGCCAGTGAAATCAGTAAGCGACCAACCAGTTGTGGTGAGAGACGCAGATGCAATGTTCAAAGAAGGCTGGCTTGAAGAAGTGAGAAAAGAACGTCCGGGTCCGGATGTTTACACTCGATTCCCTCCTGAGCCAAACGGCTATCTCCATATTGGTCACAGCAAAGCTATTGCGATCAACTTTGGCTTCGCACGGTACCACGGCGGGAAGTGCTATTTGAGGTTCGACGACACCAACCCTGAAGCTGAGGAGGAGAAATACTTTACCGCAATCGAAGAAATTGTTCGCTGGTTGGGGTTTAAGCCTTACCAAGTCACTTATTCAAGCGACAACTTTGACAAACTCTATGACCTAGCCGAAAAGCTCATCTTAAGAGATGGCGCCTACATTTGCGAGTGCAACGATGAGCAGATCAAGGATCAGAGGGGCGGGACGGATGAGAAGAATAAGCACCCTCGATATGCCTGCAAGCACCGGGATCGACCAGTCGAAGAGTCTTTGACCGAATTCAAAGCCATGAGAGATGGAAAGTACAAGCCGAAAGAAGCCTTTCTGCGAATGAAACAGGACGATTTTGTCAACGGCAATCCACAAATGTGGGATTTGGCAGCCTATCGTATTATTGAGCAACCACATCATCGAACTGGCACGAAATGGAGGATATACCCAACCTATGACTTTACGCATTGCTTGTGCGACAGCTTCGAGGGCATCACACACTCATTGTGCACCGTTGAGTTTATCAATTCCAGGGAGTCCTACGAATGGCTTTGCGATGCAGTGGAAGTGTACAAGCCTATGCAAAGAGAATATGGTCGATTGAATCTGACGGGAACCATCATGTCGAAACGGAAAATCGCACGACTGGTGAGAGAAGGCAAAGTCTTGGACTGGGATGACCCACGGCTGTACACACTTGTGGCGCTTCGCAGACGTGGTGTGCCCCCCGGCGCTATTCTCTCATTTGTGAATGAGCTCGGCGTGACCACTGCCCGATCCAACATTCAAACTGCTCGCTTTGAGAGCTCTGTGCGGAAATACCTCGAGATGACCGTTCCTCGTTTGATGATCGTGATTGACCCTCTCAAGGTCATTATTGATAATCTACCTGAAGAGTATGAGGAAGAAATCGAAAATGCTTTCGGTCCGAAGAATGTTGACATGGGTTCGCATAAAATGCCATTCACCGGAACGGTGTACATTGAGAGAGACGATTTTCGGGAGAATGCAAGCAAAGATTTCTTTAGACTTGCTCCTGGAGCCACTGTCGGTTTACTGAAGATTACCTATCCAATCACATGCACCAGCTTCAAGAAAGACCACGCGACCGGTTTGGTGACGGAAGTCCATGCCTCGTACGATAAGCCGGTTGAGGGAGAGTCTTTCAAGAAACCAAAGTCATACATTCACTGGATAGCAGAGTCTCCAAAGCATTCTTCACCCGTGAAAGTGGAGGTACGGCTGTTTAACTCACTGTTCAAATCAGAAAACCCTGAGGCCGTTGAACCAGACTTTATGACAGATATTCGGGATGACAGCATGTCCATATATCCAAACGCGATGGCTGAAGTTGGTCTCAAAGAGATCCAACGGCGAGCCCCATGGCCGGAGGAGGCTGGTGAAGCTAATGGCGAGATCAAGCCTGGACCCGAATCCGTTCGTTTTCAGGCCATGCGTAATGGGTACTTCTGCATGGACAAGGATTCTACTCCAGAAAATGTCGTACTCAATCGAATCGTAAGTCTGAAGGAGGACGCTGGAAAGAATACTTGAATGGGACCTAATCCATTTCTGCGAGGCTCACCAATTGCTATACGCGCCTAAACCAGAAGCCAGTAAACAGTTTGAAGGCAACATTGAACCTGAAAGCGAGCAGATCGATAGACACGGACACGGGAGTTGGTGTGGCTGACAATGTTCAAAGTAGCGAAGTGCAGATTAGTCGTACGTGTCGTAGCATTTCAATAGTCTGAATGTGATCTAACAGACCCCTTGGTTCCTGCTTTCCAGTGACTAAGCTACGATCATATTTCTAAGCGATACCTCAGTCAAGCACCGATAAACTGGCAATACAAAGTAACGTAAATTTGGGCTCAATGGGTCACTGGGGTTCACTGGGTCAGCCGCAGCCAAAAAATAATTTCAAATTTCAGCCTTGTTAAAAGAGCCTGACCCAGTGAACCCCGATGACCCATTGAGCCCAAAAACACGTTACTTAGTGCTGCTAATATGCGCTTCGAATGGTGGCGTCGCTTAGTCCGAGGGAAGGTGCAAGGTGAGATCTGGGCAAGGTTGCCTTAATAATATTAGCCAAGGGGATTTACGATTCCTTATTTCAACCTTGTATCATCGTCACTCTCGCGCCGGTCCGTGGGCCACCATTTCCCTCTGATACGCGCATGAGACATTGCTGGTTAATACAGCATACATGGGCCACGACGAGTCATGTCGAGAAGGACCCTCGGTGGTGGTCGAATACTCGGAAGTGGTCGTTCATTAGGTCCTGCGCAGGATGCGACTGCTGCATCGTCGACGGCGATTACTACCAAACCGCTAGTATCGCTACCTGACCATGTCCTTTCGCCGTCTAACAGCAGTGTCTCGTTGAATGAGTCTGGTAGCGGCCATTCTACCCCTCCATCCTCAGAATCGCAAGACATTGCATCCCAAATCTCGCTTAACCATGGTCCACCTACTCTGCCGCTCATTCCCCCGAGCGGCGATCGACTAGCATGCCCAATATGTAATGAGGAAATGGTAACGCTGTTGCAATTGAACAGGCACTTGGATGATGCGCATAACGAGATACATGAAGAGCAGCAGGACGAAGTTCAAGATTGGTTCAAGCAGCAAGTGTCTAAAGCGAAGAAATTCCAGCCGCTGGCAGCCCTCAATCAGAAGTTGAAGGGACTGGATGCCTTCGAGTCGAATGACGAAGTTGCTCGAAGCAGCCCTCGACTCCCTCCTAGAGAATCAGCCACAACTAATAATCCAAGGACCAGATCGGTATCACCAGCACCTCCTCCAAAGCCTACTGCTCCAGTTGATCCTGACGACGTAGTAACCAAGAAGCACTGGCAACGTCGTTCCGGAAACGATCTTTGCTCGGATCCTGCTTGTGGGAAAAGGTTGGGCGCTACTTCGAATGGCATTGTCAACTGTAGGCATTGCGGGAAGCTCTTCTGCGAAGAGCACACTATGTATCAGATGAAGCTCTCCATGTCCGCGAGTCACGAGCCGGTAAGAGGGTATTGGTGTAGAGTTTGCGAGACATGCTATAAGAGTCGAGAAGGCTACAACGACAAACATGGTGCTGATCGAGACAGGCTTGACGTCTACTCCCGAATTCGGCAGAGCACGGCCGGGAAACGAAGCATGGAGGTGTCTAGGCTTGAGAAGCGGTTGTCCAAGTTGACACAATTGCTGGCAAATCCTCCAGAGGAACGACCGCAGGCAAATAAACGATGGTCAATAGCCTCATGGGGCCAGAGCGATTCCAAGAAGCTTCTGGAGCAATCGGTGGTTGCATGGGAAAATGACGTTGATGTTTTGCGATGCCCGTACTGTCAACAAGATTTCTCCCAATACACTTTTCGAAGACATCATTGCAGGACGTGCGGCAAAGTCGTGTGTGGCGATCCAGCGACCGGCTGCTCATCTATGTTGCCGTTGAACGTTGCAATCAGTAAGAAGTCCTGCCTTTTGCAGCCAATGGTTACTGACTATCAAGCTCATAATAACCCAGTACCCGCAGAAAAGTCTCCGTTGAAAGACACAGTCGCGCTTGACATCCGATTGTGTAAGGACTGTAACCATACACTTTTCACCCAGGCCGATTTTGAAGCATCTTTGACCTCGCCAGCCATTGCGACGTTCAATCGTGCATACCACAATCTTATCGAATTTGAAAGAGGTATAAGGCTCATGCTACCAAGGTTTCAGAAATTGTTGCAAGCTCTACAGGATCCTGAGGCACCACCAACGTCGACGCAGATCACAGATGCTTCTCGAACGCGTAAACGTTTGATGGATGCTTTTACACAGTATGACACGGCTGCACGGCGAATTCGAGACATGGCAAGCGCGTCGCCTACTCAACTCAAGCTGCAGAAGGCAATATACCAGAATGCCAGTCAATTTTTGCATCTCCACATGCTGCCACTCAAGTCTCTTCCGAAGGTACTGAAGCATGCGACCCCCCATGGCGATGCTACGCCTCGGAACAATCATCTTGTCCCAGGACCATCAAACTTGACGACTTCGAGTGATGGAAAGCCACAGAGTGCCCTTGCTTCTGCGAGGTACAATCACGTCCGACACAATTCGTCATCGGCTCTATCAGTCTCATCGATCACGTCCTCTAGGATCTCAGAACTTGAGGCAGAAGAGAAGTCGCTCCGCGAACGGCTTATCGTCCTCGAAGAGCAGAAGTTTATGGTGCAGGAAATGGCGGCAGGCGCTAACAAACGAAGGAAATTCGACGAAGTGGCAGCCCTTGCAGGAAACGTCGAGGACTTGAGCAGGGAGATAGATGGAATACAAGGCATGCTTGATACTCTGGATTTCGAAGGCGCTTATCGAGAAGCTGGAATTCAGCGACTAGGAAATGGCCTCGGTTCGGGCGTTACCAGCCCAGCACGACGAAACTCATCCCTTCCGGCTGCAGGTATGGAATAAGACAAGGGCGGAGGTAACGAGTATTAGTGAATAAAGTAATGTTTCTAGTACGGTAGCCTGCGGTAAATTCGGGAAAGTATTTATTACTTCGTACATGACACCATAGCGAAGTCGCAAATCATAGATAGTACCTTTCATCCCCAGATTGTAAGATAGAGCAAAGAAGAATTATGCTTGAGAAGGTGGTGTCTCCTAGATGTCCCTGCATAGTACAGGGGAATCATCATTGATGTTTAGGATAAAATGAAGGGTCTTTCATTGAGGCGTGCTTACCTAATGTAAAACTTACTAGCGAAGAGGTCGGTAGATTAATGGCCGACTGCTTCAGGAAATTTCGGGATGCCAGAGCTCAATGCGATTAATATTACTTGCATATGACCACACCGTTGCCATCAAATAATTGAACTCCCAACCTCCCTCTGATCACCAGTCCCGGACCCTACTCACTTCCACTTCGATACAATAATATCATGTTCCGAAGAACGTTACTGCGCTCGAGCCGCCGTGCAGCATCTCAGGGACTCGGCCAGATGCCTCGAGTAAAGCAGATTCCTTCAGCGTCATTTTCATCTCTTGGATTAAGGTCAGCCCAAAGATCACAGCCAGCAGTGCCGCATCATCTCGTGCGGCGATGGCAATCAACCGAAGCTGCAAAAGCAGAAGACAAGCCAGCTGAAGGCGATGCCAAACCAGCGCAGTCCTCTTCGGCAGAAGACGCTCTGAAACAAGAGTTAGAAAAGAAGAATAAAGAGGTGCTAGACCTGAAAGTAGGCCTAGTCTATGTCCATGTAGCACATTCGAACCCGCTAACTGACGTTTTGCTCTCCAGGATAAATATCTCCGCTCCGTCGCAGACTACCGCAACCTCCAAGACCGCACGCAGAGAGACAACACGGCGGCGCGGCAATTCGCCATCCAGAGATTCGCAACAGACCTCCTCGACAGCATAGACAACCTCGATCGTGCGCTCTCCTCCGTGCCTGAAGCTGCACTCGGTCAGACGACCTCCTCATCCACCTCAGCAGAGTCCACGGCGCAGCCGAACCAAGACCTTGTAAACCTCCACTCAGGACTGCGGATGACGGAAAAGATCCTCTTGCAGACTCTGACGAAACACGGGCTGGAACGCTACGACCCGCTCGAGCGCACCGGACAGCGTTTCGATCCAAACCTGGACGAGGCCACGTTCTTCACCAAAGTCGAGGGCAAAACCGACGGCGACGTATTCTACACACAGCAAAAAGGCTACACGCTGAACGGGCGCGTGATCAGAGCCAGCAAGGTCGGCGTAGTGAAGAACGCATAAAAAAGGAACAGATGTTCTTTGGGGCCCGGGGGGAGTTGCTTGCTGCAAAAAACCCGCCTCAAAACTCGACCCGACTCGCGGGAGAGAGAGCTGCACAAGACCTGAGCCAAAAATCCTGAAAAGACATGTCCATGTCGTCGTCGATGCGGGCACTGGCGATATGCTACGCCTGCAAGCAGAAATTGGGAGGGGGGTTAGGGCCTCTGTTGAATTTTTTTCGTTTCAAGGGCCCTGACCATCCATTTCTCATGACGCCGACCTCTTGACCAGGGAGTCCGGTTGGGCAGTCCAGGGCATTTGTCGAGACAAGTCCGTCAGTGTGCGAACAGAGGAGCCGTTGGTAAGTACGGGGGGAGGTTCGGTTGGGGATACCGATGGTTGTACGGCAATGGTGCATCAGAGCATGGCGCCTGTATAAATCTACGTAATTTTTTTTATATATCTCTTCTCAAGAGCATGGGGGACACAAGGACGTGGACTTGGACTTGGACATTGGCGGCGGGGGGGTTCTGTGTGTGAGAGTAGTCCTTTTCGTCTGTAAAAAGCCATAAAACATGGATTTCGTGCTACATATACTCAAATAGCCGCCTATCTTTCCCGGGGTTGCGTGGGTAATGTAAAAACGAAAATGTACGTTGGTGTGTCTCTGTGTGTGTGACGATCATCGGATAGTGAGGGTTGGGAAACTCGTAGTAGAAGTTCCCAAGTCAGAGTGCCATTTTTATTTCAAAACTTGAAGACCGCGTGGGATGTGCTATGAAGCTATGTACCTTGTCTACGTACGTACCTACGTAGACCATCTTGAAATTTTCTTTTCTCCTCAGGTTCTGTGAGACAGAAAACGCAACCACACTGCATGCCCCAATGGGCACAACTGTCTCTTTTCATCAGGACCCCCCCGCTCCCTCTTAGCTAGGAAGCTCTTTTTCCCTCGCAAATGAGCCACTGTCGATGGTTGCCGTCAGCTTTTCGGGTCATGGTCCTTTCAACAAAGACTCCAATCGTCACAAGAAACGCGAGGGACAAGTAACAGACTTGAAAAAGGAGTTGTGGCGGGAATGTTTTTTGGGTCCTCTTTATTTTTCTGGCCTGGCTGAGGTCCTCGGGGACCGGGACCGGGGGGGGAAATGTGGGAACTAATAACTCCTAGTTAGTAGTGTCTGGAGCGCGTTCCGAGGACAAAGCGGCAAATTGACCACTATTAGTGCTGCTTGTATCCGCAAAGGTAGTGTTTCCGGCCTCGATAATGTTCTCCGCATCCATCTTCTCAAACGACTTTTCGGCCAGCCGACCGGGATCATTGCTGCCACCGACGTCGCCGGTGAAGGTCTTTGTTTGGGGGACGTCGCCCTCGTTCAAATCTTTTCCTTTGGGGTTCAGCTCGCCTTCGGGCCGGATGTCGCCTGAGACAACGGCTGCGTAGTTGGGCGCTGTGTCGGCTCCTCCCCTACCACTTGTGATGGGGTCATCACTACTACCGCTTCGGGCTGCAGACGAAGAGGATGAGGAGGAGAATGATGGTTCGTTTTGGCTGCTGGTGGTGGTGGTGGTTTGTTGGCTGGCAAATCCTGCGTCGCTCGAAACTGCCGATGCCTTGGTCGACGAGGAGCTTTGCAGACCAGCGGCTCCGTCCGCGAAGCTGTCTCCCGTCGCGCCACTATACGCCCCCCCTCCTCCTGTTTGAGTATCCTGACTGCCGCTTGTAGCACTTGAGCCTCCGACATAGCCTTCTGGACTGTGGACACCCCCGAATTCAGGCTGTCCGGCCGCTTCAGGATACTTCAGACCACTAGCGCCTTTCTCATCGCTACCAAGACCTTTGTCGTCTTGTCTTGAACGCTCGGTTGCGTCTGCAGCTGCATGAAGGACTGTGGCTCCAGAGGTGTCGGTGGTGTTGAGCGTAGATTGTGCTCCTTTCACTCCCATTGCTGCCGCGTGCTCATTCTCGGAAAAGCCACCTCCCGCTCTCAGAGATTCGGCGGCGAGAGAGTCTGCAGCTACTGGTCCGCTAGGCTCTCGAGGGGCATCAGACGAATCTCCTTGGTCTGCGCGAGGGTTTGCAGCGAACGACATGTTTATTGAGTTATTGAGTGGCTTTGTTGACGATGGATTATAGCTTCCTAGATTGACTATCGTGTCGCAAAACTTCAACTAAAACTCTGCCAAGTTGTAAATGATGAGCACGACTTTAGTGCGGAAATCGCTGCACAAGATGAGCATAACCTGAGCGATGCAAAGGGCAAAGCCTGGGGATGACTTTTATTTATGCAGTAGAGCAGCAATGCTTCTGGTGTGACGGTCGGAGTGTTTTTGGAGAAAAGGTGCAAGATGACATCACGTTGATGTAGATTGACGAGACTGAGGTCACTTTGGAGGCGGAAGATGGGCCTGTGAGGTGAATTCCAGGCACGAAAGGGTCTGAAGGATTTAAACAAGCAGCATGATTTGCCCGCACGAAGAATGGATGTTTTTCCAGTTGTGTCATTTTCGGAAGTGGTTCCAAGAATTCCTCGCGTTCCTGCTGGCTTCTACTAGTCATTATCGAATTCTGGCTCTGGCCCCATCGCTGGTATACCCTGCTCGCTTGTATAGCATGCATATCGAAGCTCTGATCTATGCCATTCCGCGGCTTTGTCTTTAAGAATACGTTGGTGGGTGAAGTGATTAATCTTAGGCTCGTGGATGCTCATCGTCCCGTCAAAAGCATCGCTACCTCAAAGCTTTGCGAGCAAAGGTTGGTAATACAAACGCTGCACGATGGACATCAGCGTTGTAGTATTTGCAAATTTTTTCCTCCTCTTCCCTGTCCCAGCTGCGGAGTGGTTCTTTGAGATTGCGTTCAGCGTCTTTGCAGCAGACCATGAAGCCTATTTGGCCGGACGGATAGGTGGGTATTGTGGTGTAGGCGTATTCGACATTCGGGAAGACTTGTTTGCAGTCGGCTTTGAGCTTGGTGATCAGTGGGAGATGCAACCATTGGTTTTCGGCTAAACAACAACACAAAGTCAGCACACTATTCAAGAAAGAAAGAAGTAAGGACGAATCGAAGGGCATTGGGGGCATTGGGTCGTACAACCTTGGGTTGTGATTACACCACCCTCCTTCAGTGCACCACGCAGCAGCTCAAAGTATGGTTTCTGAAACAAGGACTCGGCCGGTCCCTCGGGGTCGCTGCTGTCGGTGATGATGACGTCAAACTCGTTCTTGTAGTCGGCTAGAAATTTAAAGCCGTCGCCAACGTGCACGCTAACGTTAGGATGCTGGTATCCAATAGACATGCCTGGGAGGTATTTCTTGCTGACCCGAATGACAGCTTCATCGATATCACATAGGATCGCTTTTTCCACTGATTCATGCTTGACTACCTCCCGAAGGACGCCGCCGTCACCACCACCAATGACGAGGACGTTCTTGGGGTCGGGATGAGAGTTCATTGCGAGATGGGTAATCATTTCTTGGTATGAGAATTCATCTCTCTCGGTACATTGTATTACATTGTCGAGGACGAGGACGGTACCGTAGTCGCTACTCTCGAAAACAAGGACGTCTTGGTACTTGGACTTTTCGTGATGCAGGACCTGGTTCACCTTGAGGGTCATGGCCTGTCCAGGCCACATATCTGAGATCTCTCGGAACCAGCCATCTACGGATGTTAGCTTTGTCTTCACCAACAAAGTGTGCGCCTGCCCAACCTTTGATAGTGGGGTGCACAATTTCTGCCATTTCGAAATGGGAGGGCGTGCGTGTTTCTTATCTTGCGTAAGGGATGCGTGTGGGACACAAATAGGTAAGAAGAGACCTGAAAGAAGCAAGTCTAAGAGAGCAATATGGAAGCGGCGGAATAACTCGAGAACAGCGAACGACCAAGACGAACAAAAGGGAAGGCGTGGGGGAGCAGGCCTAACAGCAATTCTGAATGCGAGCGTGGTATAAAAAAGATCGAAAGTAGACGGTTACGTTTGACCTGAGCTGTGTTTTCATCGGTCATCAAGCGAATGAATAGCCTTACTGCAGGCAAGTGCACTGTTCAGAGCATGGAAAATTTTGAGAGATAGCCACACCTTCTAGTTTTACAGGATTGGATCACACAGTTACTAACTACCCAGCGCCACTGGATGACCGCTGGTGGGGCTAGCTCCAAAAGGCGGTGCACTGGACACTGTGGCTTGCTTTTTCTAAGAAACTTTTGACAATCAAGGTCGGGCCCGTGTCACCGTCAGGATAACTCACCTGGATAAGTGTTTGTATACAAAGTACAGCACATTGAAGCGATAGTGAGGTTAGCTCGTCACTTCTTAGTGATGTTCCCAGTAGTACTATTAGACAGACAATACTCCCGGTAATGCACCATAACCGGGCTCCTCGCAGAGCGCTCTTCCATGAAACATAATCTTTTGTAAGACCGTATGCCCATAAAAGTCTGTAGAGAGCTGCCTAG
This sequence comes from Incumbomyces lentus, assembly GCA_017656005.1. Taxonomy (NCBI): domain Eukaryota; kingdom Fungi; phylum Ascomycota; class Eurotiomycetes; order Chaetothyriales; family Trichomeriaceae; genus Incumbomyces; species Incumbomyces lentus. Next base: position 3,986,711 of record JACJVT010000002.1, read on the forward strand.
CTGATTAGGATACTGGTGAGTATTGTGGCAATCTGATCCTCGGGCATTGTGATATGGGGAGAAATACAGTGAGAAGAAGGCAAAGAAGCCATTCTCCTCGAGAGTAGAGCGTACGATTAGATGACCACTGCAGAATCCTGCGCGCAGGAAGTTGTGCAAGCCCAGGAACTCCGGCACGCTCCGGCCAGCTTATCGCCTAACGTTCTTTTGGGCTCGATGGGTTCACTGGGTCAGGCTCTTCTAACAAGGCTGAAATTTGAAATTATTTTTTGGCTGCGGCTGACCCAGAAGTGAATTGTGCATTCGAAAGTTCCCCACAATATGAATTTTCCACTTTCCCGTACTTGCAGATCCTAGTTAGTTAAGCACTCCACAGCACTCTGCCAACTTACATCCAACGTACAAAAGCGGTTAAGAGGTCACACATCCTCACGAGTGATATCAAGTCTTTCCTCCAGACACTAAGCCAACACAATGGATTACCGATCTTCAGAAATGGGATCACAGCTACACTTACCTGCCACGGATGAAGTGCCCGACGGGTGTATCCTGGTCACTCGGACTGTTGAGACGCGTGTCATGTTCGAGGATGCCTCGGGGCTGCATATCGGTAGGCAGAATCCGCAGAATAGTCAACCTAACTAAGCCTGCAACAGGGAAGATGCAGCAGATCTCTCTTTCTTACCTCGTTCGTTTTTCCGGGAAGGAAGATATTGACCACGACTAGACGGATCCAACCTGCCAACATCAACTTCTTATCTGGCCGCAGGACGGTCTCCCGCCTGGTCGAAGCACGGCTGAATCCTGGCGGCTATATGACAGGTCTCGGGTGTGAGTGGTCGTCTATAAATGCAATGACTTTATTCCGCCGTGCAGCTTCCTTCTCCTTCAACCTTCCATTCATAAAACCAAGTCCAGTGCACATACTTTGATCTCGCGGTCCAAAATGGCGCCTAACAAGATTCTCGCAAGTTCTGTTATCAAGACGATCGAAAAGGACGGCAAGGCCTTCGTTCTCAAATACGCGACACGAACCGAGACGTGGACCCGGACCTACCTGGCAGACAGCGTGAAAGAGGGCTTCAGCAAAGCCATCTAAAAAGGCCGACGTGCCTTCGAATGCCACCACAGCAGTCTTAGCGTAAGGTCTCCTAACGACTACATGAAAAGCGCTAATGTGTGGTTTATATAGGGAGAAGGAACATCCGAGTCAGAACGACTCCAAGAACCACCCGAACCACCCCACAACCACGCACGAGGACGACCAGGGCAATCACATCACGACCAAACATGTGTATCCATGAGCCGGACAAGCTGGTCAATCGGGGGGAGAGCGGCAGCATTGATTGGGAGTCAGATCACTCTCGTGTCAACGGACGGTCATGATCGTTGCTTTACAATGACATAGCGAGGGTAGTTAGTAACAACCACGTTATTCCCACCAAGGATCTCCCAGAATCTCATCCATCGTCACCCGTTGCTGCGGATTAAGGTTGAGCATCCTCAGGAGAAACTCTCGGGTTTCTCGGTCGAGGTTTGGAAGGTTATTCTCATTCCAATGCATGAAGCGAGTCCCGGGGTCGTTGTCCGCGACGGCCGCCGACAGTTGTGTCAGTAACTCGCCCCACAATTGATCATCGATATGCGTAATGAGTTCGGGCGGAGCGGGCCCAAACATCGATAGTAATGCATAGGTGATCACTTGTTCAGGCTCCGCTTCGAGTTCGTCAAAGTTTGGATGCAGCGTCTCAATTCCAGTGATTGTGTAAAGACACTGGTGGCACAATTTAGTGAGTGTCATCATGACAATCACATCTGACTTACCACCAGGCCGTAGGAGAAGACCTCGGAGAATTTGCCAATCCCTTTGCCGGCTTGGCCTTCGGGGCTGCGCCACATGACATTCCCCATCCGGTAGTTGAGAAGTTTCTGGCTTCAAGCTTCAAAGCGCAGTCCAGGTCACTCAAAACCACATTGTCGATGCGGGGTTGGTCATCGTCGGCATGATGCCAATTGAGCATGACATTGGTGGGCTTGACATCTGCATTGCATCATCCAACTGTCAGCTTCAGGAAGGGAAATTTAGAACGGGTGTCACATACCTAAATGAATCCAATGTTTCGCGTGCATGTCTCTTAGCGCCAATCCTAGCTCGCGTAAGATGCACTTGCGTGTTCTCATGGAGAGATGCCAGTTCTGCTTCACAAACGAGAGCAAGTCGTCTCTGAAATACTCGTACACCAGAGTCCGTTCGTGCTCGTTGTCGTCGATGTGGGTGCGAAGGCGCGGGTTATCGCCAAACTCCTGCCTGAGTTCCTGGGAGAAGTCAAAGATAGACTGTGAGACTGGCTTTAAGACGAATAAAGCGCCGTTGGAGCTGTCCTAATTGATTAGGAAGGTGCCCGGGCTATAACCTAACTGTCGACGCCACTTACTGAGCAAGGGAGACCGTGAGATCTGGCCGAGATGGACGACTCTGGAGGACCTGGGTCCGTGCATAAACTCGACCGGATTGCCCGGCGACGGTGGACGACATCCTTGCGAATTGAGTTACCCTGACCCGAGCAGACATGATGGACCTGCTAGGAGGGTGAACAAACATCAGAACTCAGAGAGCAGACCTCAGCGCTATCAGAGGCGAGATCGCGTTCACAGCAGCGACCAAAAGACTAGAAACTAGTTCGTGAAAAAAGCCAATAATATTAAGCCAATGAACGGCGAGCTAGGAAAAGATACCTTTCAAAGACCATCGGTTCACCAGGTCTTACCAGGTGAACGGCACGAGTGTTACATACGCACGCACGTTGCTCAGCCTGACACCATGGGTGGGCCTCCGACATCTGGCTGGCGGCGGGTGGTCCTCTAACTTATCGCCGAACCTCTCCCAGCAGTATTCGACCATCGCAAGGTCTAAGTGTTCGACCAGCGGTGTCTTCGTCGGTGTCACAGATGGGGGAGATCTAATGTTCGGACGCATCGTGCCGCGAGGCTCATTCACCCCTTCCGTACAGCAATACCTGCGCTATGGTCGTCCGTCCAATTAGAACTTGCTCACCAGAGAGAGCTAATAGTCAATGACCCGACAACCCGAATGGGGAACGTCACGTGCGGTTAGTAAGCGGTCCCCCTGCGGCCAGCATACGGCTACCTTGCGTATCACCTCTACGCGCTCTCTAAGATTAAAATCGTTGTAATAGAGCCCTAATATAGATATTTAACTTACTTTAACTTATCCCTAACCGCCGCTTATAACGCGGATTTTATAATTTTCACGGTATATTTTGGCATGTGGCATAGTTTAGTACGGCTGCGCCGAGGCCTCAGTCGCGCGCCAGCCCGTAACACTCCTAGTTCCCCAACGAAGCTCCTACAGAGGTCCAATATGCTCTAAACAAACCGTATATATCGTAATGTTCCGGAAGTCGTAGCAGTCCCCGCATCGAGTGTACTAACGACGTTTATAACGAAATCTTTGATCGTGGAAAACAAATAGGGGGGCTTCCGGCGACAGGGGTTGGCTGATCAGTGTGTTGGTCAAATCAACTCGAGAGGCGGACGACTCGTGTGAGCGATGGGTGATTTGGTCTCATTGTCGAGCTCCACGTCCGAGTTGTCTTCGGTCTCAAGGGTCACGGCCGGGAGATTTGGACTGTCACCGTGAACTTTTGGGTCATAGATTAGCGTTGAGCTTCGACTCCGCATCTTCGGCGTTCCGCTTGCGGACGAGGGATCTTCAGACAGACCGGACAGCACTCGCCTATGCTGAGAAGTCTTCAGTTTGCTGAGATCGTCCGCCGTCATCTGGACCTGAGTTTCAATTGGCGACTCTGTATTCTCGAACTTGCCAGTCAATTTGGACAGCTTAGCAGCAAGATCATCGGCGTGAACCTCCTTGTTGGGAGGGTCTTCCACCTTTGATTCCCAGCCAACTGGCGGACTTGGTGGGGGACTGATGAAGAACAGTTTGCCGGCGTCGGGTCGTTCAAGGTATTTCTTCTCGTTGTCAATCGGAGTAGGCTCTCCAAAATAGCACTTGCAAATGACCGAAGGCGTGAAGGCGGAGGCGTCAATCTCTTGTCGAACCTTGATGCAATCTTGTTCGGAGTAAAATGACACAATGATCCGAGCCATCGACTTCAAGGGCGAGAATGAATTCAAAGGTGCGATCGAATTTATGTGCTCTTTAATTGTGGCTAGTGAGGCGGGGTGGAAGATCTTGGAGTCGGTAAGTCTAGTAATCAGAAGAGTGTTCGAAGGAGGAGCGGGTGAGGACAAGCCAGGCATGGAGGAGAGGTCAAGGGACAGAGGTGATCTTGATCTCTTCCTTGACAGGCCGCCTGGAGATGAGGTTGCAGAGATTGGCGGCGAGGCGTGTAGGCCGCTCGTCTGTAGCGGCGGTAACTGTGTTGCAACAGACATATTTGCGCTTTCTGTGGTTGATGATGGGGTCTCTTCTTGCCCTTGTTGCTGCGATTGCTCAACAGAAGATTTATCCTGTGCAGCTGGACTTTGAGAATCCATGGCCACGTTCTTGTTTAAGAGTGCTCTCGAAGAGGCACAGTAGTAAACGGGGCGCAGCGAATAGATAAAGAAGTGTCAAGAAAATGCCAATCAATGATGATGCTGTGGCTGCGGGGCCTGTCATGCGTATCCTTTATTATGCAAAATTGCTTTGTGAAATGCCAAATAATAATAGTGGTTGTGGCGCTGCGCCGACTTGGTGTGTCAGAAGTGGTGAAATTCGCGTACATGCCGATATCAACTCTCGGCGCAGCGATCGGATGAGATATTAGCTCGCCTCGTGCCGCCACTGACATAGCTTCGGCCTGCGGATGAGTGGATCCGCCGGGATTCCACCGCTCTAACTATCAGCTTATCACGCATGATTTTCGTCTCAGCCTCAGGTCATCCCGAAGGCTGGCCCGCCGCTTTTATCAACTGCTCAACCTCTACTCGCCACCCACCTCGCTCTCTTCCTCATCGCCTTCTCCACTCATGTTGGTCGAGATCCATTCTCGATTGTTGCACCATTCTTTCATACCTGCGGCAGCACCACGAATTACCATGGATCCGGCGGGTCCAGTCGCTAAGGCAAGCGACCCTCTGAAGACCGTGGAGTCTGTGACTGCAGCACGGCGGCCACCCTAACGAGCGGTGATTGCGGGACTGGGAAAAAAACGAGCATTATATTGGGTGCCGCTGCAAAGACCACGGGATGACCTAGGGTGCCGGATACGGCGATGATTCGGGTCTGCATTGTATCAAGCTACATGACGCTCAAGAACCTCGAGGAATGTTTAGGGGCAGTGGCTAATGCAGCAATCCAGTGCAGCACAGCGTAGTAAAGCACAGCAGGCCGGAAGTAAGTTAAGGAGGATGCTGAGTTAATAACATTGAAAATGTGTGATATCATGCTCCTTGTTGGCCTCGCCGTCGCCCTATTTCTCTAGGTGAATACTGCAGACGTATCATCACAGCTGGTAATATCCCTCTCTCCCCTCAATAGGAACTGCTCCTGAGTTCCATTAGCTGTATAATGATGATCACGATTACTCATCCTAAGTCTATTTCCATTCTTTTAAACTCCTCGGAATCATGTTCGGATAAATTAGAGGCGTTATCCTCACCAGAAAGGGTATCATGGACAGACTGGTCAAATCCATAGACCGGATCCGCATCATCTTCCTCTTGTCAGCCTTGACGAGCGGTGACGCCGCCCTCGCGCTTCCCTGACAGTCGACCCACAACCCACTGGAACGCACTCGTACTCATAGACGATGCAGACCTTGACTGAAATTCGCTGTACGTTCCAGCTTCAATTTAGGGGGAATTGCTGGGTATCCTCAACAAGCCCTTCTGTACATCCCCCACCTGTGGGGCTGGTAATTTTCCAGGGCGGTAGGGCTGCGCTGCTGCCTCGGCCTTTTTAAGATCCAATCCGAGCCGTAGGAAGGTGTTGTTGAGCTCGGGATAGCGACGTAGAGCTAGACCAACATAGACTGGATCAAATTGCGCTACTGCAGTTGCCAATTGTGCACTAAATCGTGTTTCTAACCATCGAAGATCAGCAGAATCGTGGAATTTCGAGCGAAGAGCAGCCGCACGGACCTTGCCCTGTCTGATTAACAAAAACAAAGCCGGAGCAACCGTTAACGATGTTGATGAGCTGTTCTTTGTTGACCTTAGCAATACAGTCTACATCCTAGACAGGCGATAGCAAAGCCACCAAAAATACCATAGGGAATATTGTTGGCTTCCAGGATGCGGTGGAAGGCGATTGCAGCCTCGCTAAGGCGGTCTTGAAGCATGCTGAGAAAGTATTTGCCAAATCTTGCCTTCGGGAAATTTGTAGGAAACAGAGTAATTGTTGAAATATGCGGAATTGATCATGGGATGACGGTAAATCTGCAACAGCTGTCTCTAAAACGCCCCCAATGGCTTTCCAGTGCTTTAGCCGCCGAGTTTTCATTTATGCTTCACGACCGGGTTGTGTACATGACCAGGGATATAAAACAGCATCGCTGCTTCATCCTTGTCTGCCACGTAGCATGTGATGGTGTTGTTGTCTGAAAAGTAGTCGATCCTGTCCCGTTTTGTTTTGGCGAGCTCCACTGCATGTTCTCTCGCTTCCGCTGATGTCCCAGGCAGACAATCACGGCAATCGGCTTCACTGATGTCCATGCCGTCCACCAGCTGCTCCGAGGCAATACCAAAAAATGTCTCACCGGAGGTCTTATAGTATATACCTCTGACAGACTCCGCTAAAGAGATACCGAAGTTTTGGAAAGGGCAAATCTGCTATGTCCGCAGCTGGCAACACATTCAGAATCTCTTTGCTGTACATAGAGCTTGATACCGGGTTCGTGAGAGTTGTGTGGTTCAACGTAAACCCATAGTCATCATCTTTAAGAAGGATAACATCGATGTCCGCGAAACTATGATCCCTAAATCGTGGACAAAGTCGCTTGTATTGGATAAACAGGTCTGTCTCCGGAGGCTTAAGTTTTTGAAGGCCGGTATCCAGCTGTGTAAAGACCTCAACAGCCTTAGCAAATTGTCTAGTAGGCACGCAAATTTCAATGCCCTGCTTTTCATCAGTAAACAATCTCTGTTCTGAGAGTTGGCTTACATGTACAACCCGAGGTACATTGTAGTAGTTCAAGACAATTTCACCAACGAGACAACATAATATGTTCTCTCCTTGGAGAAGATTAACCAATTTCTTCAAAAGCTCTGCAATGTCTGTTTTCTGCGTCGCCATGGCATTTTGCAGGAGCTGAAGCCAGTGTATATGCGTTTACAGTGGTCCCTTTTAAGTTGGCGGCTCCGCTAAACGCGGACTCCCAAGCTTAGCGCCTAGCATACCTCCAAGTACCGCCGGCCTTTCGTGAGAAATGGCAAGTTGTGTGATAACTTTAACGAGATGCGGTTTCAAGTAATGTCAGACCTCCATCTAGAGGTTGGCTCACAGTATTCAACTTTTAAAATCCCCTCTTGCGCGCCTAATCTTATCCTTGCTGGGGACATCGGCAGGCTTTCTGACTACGACCTCTTTGCCGACTTTCTTGAAGCTCAGTGCATAAACTTCCAACAAGTCTTTCTTGTTCTTGGTAACCACGAATTTTATGGCATTAGCAGGGCTAATGCCTTAAAGCTGGCCACACAACTTGAGAATGAGCCACGCTTCGATAAACGCTTAAGAATCTTAAATCGGACGCGAATTGACATAGCAGAAAACGTAATACTACTAGGATGTACGCTCCAATCCTTCATTACGCCCGGATGCGAGTAGATTGTTCAGTTAAAGATCCAAGATTTTCGTCGAATTGTTAGTTGGACGATTGCTGATCATAATAATGAGCATAAAGCTGATGTGAAGTGGCTTAAAGTAAATGTCGAACATATTAGAGCAAACGCGCGACATGGCACTCATCGGATTATTATCATCACTCATCATGCGCCTGTTCGCAGGGGAATCTCCAGCCCGGAGCACGAGGGAAATCCGTGGACCGATGCTTTTGCTACAGAACTCCTTGATGACAGCGAAATCAAGATGCCAATCCACTACAAGCCGTCACTTGCTGGATATTTGGGCATACGCACTTTTCAACCGAGTTTTGTCGAGGACGGGTACGGATAATAAGCAATCAGAAGGGCTACGATCTTGGTCGAAATCGCCGCGAGAAAGAAACAGAGAATTTGAAGAAAGGAAATTCAGCGAGGCGAACAAAATTTCCCCCTTTCAAGAAGTTGCTGGGATTTATTTGGATACGACAGCGGTCTAACACTCGACAACAAGCACTCAGCACTCAGATAGTATTACAACCGTTTCCATGCCCAAAAATGTTTAATGTCCGGAAATGTATCGAGATTTAGGTGCTTCAGGCCCTGTCATATGTCGAGGCCTGATTGCGAGGCTGGAATATTCTTCGCTCAGGCTGGTTCGAAGGCGTCATGGACGATTAGAAGAGAAGATGCTTTTTCTTCAAATGCGGCCCCCCAGGCATCGTTTGCTGTGCATCGCGTCCATGGAGCGCTTGAGGAGTAAGAAGTACTGTTGTCTTGGACATGATGGAGAAACGAAGTACTTTATTGCTCTAAAGGCACAGTCGACAACTATGGAAGAAATGTAATGTTAGAAGGGAACCCAATAGAGAATCTAGGAGAAAGAGGCAGAATATTTTGGAAAGTTCCGAGGCGTGCACATCACCGATGCTACTTCCTCGCCGCTTTCCTCGTCGCCCCTTACCTCATCCCCGCCACCCCCTCTATCTGCAATGCCAAGCACCAACGTCAGCCTACCACGACCATAGATATCACAGCTGCGGTCATTGCCATCGTGATTGTATTGATGGGGAAACGGTACTTGATGACGGTCCTGCAGACTGTGCTTATGTTAGTGGTTGAATATTTCCTCTTGCGGTGTTGTGGAATACCTTTGTATTATATACTGGCGATGTCGTTGTTACTGTCGGTCCTCATTTCGGAGCTACAGATTACGTTCTCTCCACGCATATGGGTAAATAGGAAGAGGGTAAGGCGAAGAAGATCACACACGGGAATATTCCTCTTTCATCTCGGAGGCAACAAAAGATGACGGCATAGAAATTGGTGAAAGGCAGCTGAATGCAGCATGGTAGCAACTACTGGCTTCTGCAGCTAACATTACGCGGTCAGAGAACAGCTCAAACATATCCCTAACCCAGCAGAACAACCACCACCACTATCGTGTTCCCGGTATCTGGAATCCAATCCCCCATTAGTAGTATCTACCTTCCTCAAAAGTCAGTCATGAGAGTACACAGGCCGCCAGGGCACACACAAGAGAGTTTAAGACCCTCTTTCATACAAAAGCGGAGGGGAGCTACCTAAGCCTTTGCCTGAGTCTTTGGCGGCGGTCGTTCTGGACCGAAAGGCCTCTTAACACCATCCATATCATAGGTGCCACGGGCGGAGTCCCGCAGTGCCTGCATGTTGTGCATTTAAGATTGATGGAAGAGCCTCTTCTTGTCCGGCTTCGGGGGGGTGGGTAATGGCGATTTGAGCGATGGTGGAAAATAAGAGAGGAGGTGAACAATGAGCAAGGAAGGCAACTATTATCAATTCCTTTGTTGTCCCTTTCCCGCCCAGCCGAAGTGATGCTGAAGGCCCCTATCCATGTCAAAATATGTACGGATCGACAAGATACCATCACAACGGCGGCCTTGCATGGGTGGCGGAGCTCTGCCTATTGCCTTGCTCGGGGTAGGTAGACTGCTCTTAGGCCACAAGCGGGTTGTGTTGGTCTCAACTGCTGTATTACAGATGTTTCACCGCAATTTTCGCTGCATATGAAGGCGACTCCATTCATCCGCAGAAGAACGGGCTTAGCCAATGCATAGAATTGTTAGGTCTCCTTGAATCGGGTGGAACGGAGACGTTTATTGGCCATGTTCTGGAATCTTGCACGTTTGGCGACAGAGCACCTAAAGCACCACGCCGAGAGACCAAGGTACACACGCTCGGAGGCGCTTCCAGCGTGATATTTATTATATGCCAAGTGAACACTGAAAAAACTGGGCATGAGGCTGTCCTCTGGCATTTTCAAAATCATACGACTATTATTACGATGGAAGCTCAATCTCAGGAAGCACCACCAGAAAATATGGAACCGCCTTTTCGAGGTGGGAGGCCATGAGTGGTGACCGCTCTTTGCTCGCTAAAGCGTGTGCCGTTGCAACCACACATTCTTGATCTGCGAACAATTAGTTTCGGGCGCTGGCAGGCACAATTTGACTTACTTGTCGCGCATTGAGATCCTTCCCCGCCAATTCCTTTAGGGTCCTGGCGTTGATCTTTGCAGGCCCTTTTGCGACGAACACTGTTGGCTTTGCTAATGAAACTAATACTCTAGATCTTTTTCCGCGCGTCGAAACCAGCGTTTCTAGGGTAAGCCAGCATCATGTGCATCCGAGAGACGATTGCGTGATCGAAGGTCCTAACTCAGTTCGTGGTCGAGAACATGATTGCCTTGCAATATTCTAAATTTCGGAGGAAGACTGCAACCAAGGAGTTGCGATGGAATGTCTTGGATGGTCCGCTGTTCCATGTATATATCTGCTTCGTCCATGAGTATGAGTGCGTTCCAGTGACCTGTAAGTCGAAAAATCTGGCTGAGACGATTCTCGAATCTCGAGGGTAGCAGCATCAGTATACCTAGCTCGCCGGCACACACACTAGCTTGTGTCCTGATATTGGCTTCAATGACAACCCCATCCCGTGATTATAGCATTCGACGCACGAAAAGGCTCACAAATCTACCGAATCAGTCATTTTTTAGGTTCAATATTAATGAGATGTGCATCTGCGGAAAAAATATGGATCTAGGAAATGCACTATGGGTTGGCGAACAGGTGTGCTGTCATTAGACTTGTGTGCCCAGCCAACGATACTGCACGAAGTGTAGAAAGCCCACTGATTGTGCTTCCAAGCCCTATTCAGAAGATCTCTGCTGGTGAGTGGGGGCACGCCGTGATGAATCTGCGCTGATGTAGCTCAAACTAGGTTGTATTGTGCAATGTGCGAGGCAGCATATGAGAGCTTTAAGCTTGGAGCGACAAGTGGCGTGGTCTTGCCTAGGGAAACGAAACAGATTGGCTCATAATCTCCAGCTGCTTAAAATATCAATCTTGAAAATATCATCGCTTCTGCAGGAGTTCCACGATCATTGCACGGTGCGTGTCAATCTGCGCGTTTCGTTCCGTTAGCATCTTCATGAGCTCGGCGTGTAAATTTCCGAATTGCGTTTGCAACGCAGCTTGGCTTTCTCGTTGCAGCTCCAGTTGTCGTTCCGCGTCTTGTCTCTGCAGCTCCAGTTGTCGTTCCAGCCTATATATCATATTCAGGAACTCTGCACCACCAGTATTATCCTGCGAACTCTGTACGGTAGTATCGTCAAAGGTCGCAGCCAATTCTAGTGACTGGGGCGTAGGGTCGGGCAATTCGTCGATTAATTTCCTCAGCCGGTCCAAAAGTGGCAATGCGAACTTCTCACAGATGTTCAACGTGAACTGATAGCATATCCACCTCTCTTTGCCTCCATTGTTCCAAAAAGGATAGTTCCACAGGGTTTCTCGCCAGTAGGTTGTCTTGTCACCATCCACCTCCGGATAATGAGCATACATGCGCACTCCATCGTCATCGTGAGAAATTGAAAAGCCTAAAACCCTTCTGTGGACATCGATAGAATGACCTGTTCTACGGTAGAGGTCGACGATACCGCGCAACGTAACGGTCATACTATGGGCATTAGCCCTGTCAGCAACATCGAGACTGTGGTTACCACGTTTAACCTCGCTCGTCAGGAATGGAAAGTAGATATCGTCTCGTACGGTGTAGTACGACTGCCCAACTAGACCGATGTTGAGTTTCCGAAGTTGTTCCTCCCTGAAATTAGAACACTTAAATCCAAATGTATGATCTGGCTGTGGGCGGGGGCCATGGAATGGAATTGATTTGACCCAGGAATCGTTATAACCTTCGACCAGGCCCCCAAATTCCCAGCGGCCACGGATGAACAAATTTTCCACCGATGGCACGACGTAAGGATGAAGGTCCATACAGATTCGCGCTTCAGACCGGCCGCGTATATTCGAATGAAACCTATTAAAGTAGTAGTCGTCGAACAAAACATCCTTAGGGATAGGTTGACAGTTTGTCAACAGCTCTTCGCAGAGCTTTCTATCTTCATCAACCATGCCGGCCTCTGATGAACGCATAAAACTACCCAATCTTTCCAAGACGCGGGGGTAAGTATCGTCTCGGTACGTCTTACCTTTTGAAGCGGTGTCGGATCCATCTCCTGACTGTGCACCTGAGTCCGAGGATCGCGGTCTTTTTGATGGACGCTGGCTCATCTTATCAAGGTGCTCGTGGTTCTCCAAAGGCTCGAAACCGTCGCTTTGTGGTAATTCCGAGAGCCAGATATCAATCCGCGTGGGGCCTTGAGCTGGTTCGGAAAGTAGTGGTGTTCGCTTTGGAGGTGAAGGACAATTAAGCGATTCCGCCTTTCTTTTCCCTGTGATAGGGCTGATTGAGGGTTTAATGGGATCCTGCCTCAAATCATGAGTATGCATGTCCTCGTGTGGTTAAATCCGAACTCACCCGGTTACTTTTGGTCAATGAAGGTGACGACGGTACCTGATCTAGTGGTGGATTTTGCGCACTTCCACAAAGGTCGTTTCTTTCAGCGAAGGATGCGTCAGATGTTTGATATTGACGCTTTTGATGAGCTTTTGACGTTTCACTGTATGTTCTGCGTCGTTTCTCTGTAATGGAGTCAGTAGAGTCGAGAGTTGCGAAGCGGATATGCCCTACTGTTGTGTGGGTGTGCAGTGCCGCGATGGCTTGTCAGTGAGGAAGAGCCGTCGCTCTGCATTGCTTATATGACTTCTCGAGGTAAGTGGTTTAGACGCCGTGGGTAATAAGAGTAGTTTGATGATGAGACTGGGTTTGAGCACTGGGGATTCAGAATCACAATGGCGCTGGCACCTTCAGTGGCCCATGCTCATCTCATTATGCGTCCCAGCCGTTCGCAGTGTGTCTATCTAATACAAGACAAGGGCATCCAACCCATTGTCTATTACCTTTGTGCTTCCGTGTGGCCCTTGCTTGACAACTCTATCATAGACACACCAACCAACCAGAAGCAAGCATCTGCACACTCCACATTTCCGAGCTGGAGCGACACCCACCACGTGACCCACCCAAGCTACGAGAGGCCAACAAGGCGTGGTACAAAGAACTCGCCTACAAAGATCTCAAGCACACACCACAGAGGTGAGATCGTCACTGAGGCGCAATAGCGGTGGACAAGGACAAGGAAAATGGGCCGTAAGACAGATGTAAAGCACAACCAAAACCAAGATAGATCAGTCCGTCCAGAGGCATGTGGTGCAAGGGTCATGGGTGTGAAAGATGATGATTATTACAAAGCGACGCAGGAAGCGTGGGGCTATAAACGAAAGACTAAGGCTAGTTAGTGCAAGACCAAAGCTTGCGCCTTCCCCGTATCATGTGGAAATGATGAGTTTCATTCGTTGACTCTTGACCACAAGCAGCAAGGTTAGGGCTTTTGTTATTCAATAATATTCGATCCCTGCGTCTATTAATCCTAGCAGCGTTAGGAGATCCAAAGCCTGATCAGTCTCGTGTCGACTTCGCATGCACTTGACTGATGTCGGTTGCCCTACCCTGCTGCCCATACGATTACGGTATCCGCAGAAATAGATGTTGATCAAATGTCCGTACTATACACCAACTCCTTGCTTGCGAGGTACCTTTCAAATTTGGTTGAAATATGTCATCCGTAACTCCTAGAATTGCAACACGCAAAACATGGCTCAATCCACGCCCTTTAGTCTTCTGTAGAGCTTCTTGTGCTGTTCGAAGAAGATCATGGTGAATATGGTATGAGGACCCAATCTGATAAAGCTCGGGACCCAACCTCTAAACATCCACAGATAGCCTTCCTGCTGCGTGGCGGTGTGGAAGATCTCCATTACGGTCTTCTTGCCCGCGCCGCTCATGATACGTGTTTTAATCACGTCTACAGGAGAGCAGATGGTTGTAGCCACAAACCCTGCGCTGAGAGAGGCGGTGAAATGCGTGATGATGTTGTCCTTCATGCCGACACCCATCAAGGACTGCTTGAAAAGGTCGTAGGAGGCAAGTTGCGAGGCTGTCATGAGAAGGGCACGGGCCGAGTTTGCTTCAACGCCGCGGAAGAGAGATGTCACCCCCTCTTCTCGTACCATTCGAATCAGCCCGTCAATTGCATGCTTGTACATCCTTCTTTCAGCCGGCGGTTTTGCGTAGTCCGACTGCATGCGGACGTTGAGCACGTCACCAGGGTTCCCTGCTAAGCCACCTAGGAAGCCTGCGAGCGAGGACTGTAAAATCAGGTTCAGCATCGATGGTTTTGGATTGGGGTTGTCTGGAGTAGCTTCGGGCGCGAAACGGACTTTGAGGTCTTCGTAAACGCCAAATCGGACGGTTGAGTAGGTGAGTTGGCGTATGAGCGATGCGCTCAAGCCAGAATAGAGCCCCAAGGGGCCTTCATTCTTGAGTATGTACCCAAATGTACCGACCATGGACCGTGGAGCACCTTCTACCCGTGTCTGCAGTCGTACTTTGACGAGATCTAAAGGATGGGTCACGACAGCCGCCATGGCTGCCGCACTTCCTCCAAACCAGAATGGGTAGTGTAGTGGAGGACTCCCTGACTTAGGCTTCTTGACAACATCTTTTGAGCTCCCAGAGTTGGCCCCTGGCTCGGTAGGTTTGGAGCTCGACATGGCTTCGTCTCCATTGGGTCGCAGCTGCTGCCAACACTCGGTTCGTGTGTGGTTCGTATGATAGACTCTTGGAGAGAGAAGATCTGGGGGGGGAATACTGAGATGTTCAAGGAGCTGTCCAGGTCATCAGCAGGAGCAAACTGCTCCTATCGCATAAAGTAAAAAATACTTATCGGTGTTATTATTACCCATGTCATCTCCGGCCCGGGCTGTTGCAGACCTTTATTAGGCGAGGCACGCGAGGCTATTAAATTACATAATATTACAGACAATAGCCGACTCGGACTCGGGCTTAGGGGCTCGGATGGCCGGGCAACCCCCATTCGAGAGGCTAACTCATTCTCGAGATGCGAGATGGGTGGGTGTATCCGTTCCTGCCAGTTTTCTTGGGAAAACCCACTGCAGCTCCGACGCGCGTTGACGATCCAATGATCAAAAGCCAGAGTTTAGCAGGTCGAGCAAAGCATCACAGAAGGGCAAAACGCCTTTTCCCAAGCTAAGTGCAGCTCTGACAAGCGGTCAGAGTGAGAGTTGAAGCTGCGATGCACGTTGCCAGGAACGGCGGCCATCTGAAACTACTGCGAAGGCTCGTAATATCGTCAGAACGACCGACACAACTGAGACACGAGAGATGGCTTTCCTCCACCATTCCAAGGCCGTCATCTCCAGCAGCATTTCCTGGACAATCGGTCAGCGAGGCCAATGAAGTTGATCCCAGGAAAACCGAAGCTCTGTCCACAGGTCGCCAGCACCACGACCGAAAGGTGAAATTTGGACATTCTGTGGCTTCGCAGCCACAGAACAAGATCATTCGGGACAAGACAACCTCACTATCTGGGGTCAATGTTCTAGGACAACCGTTCGTCTTCGATTCGACCTCCAACCTCACCGACTCGATCTTGGGCCTGGTCGGTCGCAAACTGTACGATATTCCCAACCACCCGATTGCCATCACAAGAAGACTCATTGAATCTGTCTTTCCACCACCCTCATTCGAGAACAATACTGCTTCCAATCCTGTCGTCTCCACAAAAGACAACTTTGACGTGCTTGGTTTCCCCGAAGACCACCCTGGCCGATCCAGAACAGATACATACTATGTTGATTCTACCACCGTCCTCAGAACACACAGCTCAGCTCACCAGCATGCGGCATTTCAGCGATTAAACGACCGCAGTGACAGCGGTTACACTATTTGTGCCGATGTGTATCGACGAGACAGCATCGACCGGAGCCATTTCCCCGTTTTCCATCAAATGGAAGGAGCCTACGTGTGGAAAATGGCCACACCGACGAGAAACAAAGAGTCAAGATTGATGCTGCAGGATCGCAGGACCACAAAGATCAGTGACGATATTGATAGCCTCCCGAAACATGATCTCGAGATCATAGACGAAGCTGGTCACTACAATGACCACACCAATCCTATTCAGCTGGTCCACGACCCTCAAGAGTCTCACCTCGTTGCGAAACATTTGAAAAGGAGCCTCGAACAACTAGTGCAGAAAGTCTTCACTGCCGCTCAAGCAGCTAGACCTGATGAGAAGCAGGAAAAACTGAAAGTCCGCTGGATTGAGGCCTACTTCCCATTCACGAGTCCCAGCTTTGAGCTCGAAGTATTCTGGCAAGGAGAATGGCTCGAACTGCTCGGCTGCGGGGTCGTGCAACAACAAATCCTCAACAACGCTGGGCTCAATACATCCATCGGCTGGGCCTGGGGCATTGGCATCGAACGTCTCGCGATGCTGCTTTTCAACATTCCGGATATTCGCTTGTTCTGGTCACAGGACGAGCGTTTTTTGAGCCAGTTCAAAGAAGGTCAAATCACAAGATTCAAGCCTTTTAGCAAGTATCCGCCATGTTATAAGGATGTATCATTTTGGCTTAGACCTTCACCTGCCGTTGCTTCTCCCCTCAGCGCAGAGACGTCAGCCGGTGTCGCAGCCGCAGCAGGAGGTCATTCCACAAAACCGTCACCTGCCAAAGTCCAGCCAGCCGCTTTCCACGAGAACGACATCATGGAAGTTGTTCGCGATATCGCCGGGACACTCGTCGAGGATGTTAAGCTTGTCGACGAGTTCGTCCACCCAAAATCAGGAAAGAAGAGTCTATGCTACAGGATCAATTATCGCAGCAACGAGCGGACTTTGACGAACGAGGAAGTAAACGAGCTGCATGGGAAAGTTCTGGCGAAAGTCGCCGACTTGCCAGTCGAGATCAGAGAGTAGGTGTAACGACCTACTGCAATCACTTCCACCTCGCCTTCCCGACCCCTGTTCGACTTCAGAATCATCACACCATTCCCTCCCCAATCTCAAAAATGCGGGAATATCTGTGACCACTCTGGCGTGTCGTACGCTGCCTTGGGTAGCTGTCGGATGCTTACGAAAGCCTCAACCACAATGTACATTCTTGCTATGACAAGACTGAATCCACATATGAAGACTACTGTCCCAAGAGACACATTCTGGAACCAGCCCTTTTCGCCATCCATCCACCTTTCCCAGAACTCATTAAGCCTACCAGATCTTCTCACCACGGTACAAAGACACACCCACAGGCCACCGCAGAAGCTGATGTAGAGCGCCGACACTCTCCACATCCATTTCTCGAAACTGCTGGGGAAATGGTCGTTCCACGCAGCGAGGTGCATTCCTCCATAAATGAAGTTGGCCATCCACAAGACAGTGCCAACAACAAGTCCGTCAACACTTCGGAGGAGCTCATCGTTGGGAAAGTTGGCACTCCGTATCGAGAGCAATTCTTCGGGACTTAAGTGCCAACAGTGAGATCCATCTTGCAGTGTGTGGCTCTTGCTCAAGTCTGCAGAAAGCTTTTCACCCCTCAAGCACTGTGCAACCGCTTCAGCTCTGGTCATTATTGTCTCGTCGAAATTGAAGTATTTTGTCGTGTTGACTCGAACTTGAGGCTTTCGCTCAAAAAATGCTATGCTGCTGTCCTTAGCCATCAAATCTGCCTTTCTGTATGCACCACATTCTACTCCGACTGAATGATGCCGAAGATGAGTTTTCCCGCTTGTTTCTTGTAATGTCTTCGGGTCAACGGAGACATCGATGTCGTTCGGAAGCTGCTTTGCTGTCTCCTCTGATCTGAAACAGAGATAATCGATTTCAGGAACCTTGGAGTAGAGATTGAAGAGTGCCAGTACAGTTTTGACAGCAGTCTGGGATCGCATCCGCGTTTTGTCCACCTTGCCGCTCACCGAGCTCTTGACATACATGTAAGCGAACAATTCATCAACCACGGGTGAAGAGACAATTATGGGTGCTCTAGCGAGCAACGGCTTCTTCCACCACATGAAATACATTGTTAGTGCACATATTCTGTCCACATTAGTCTTGCACCCCACACCAAAACTGGTCCGCAACTCACACATGAGCAACTGTGTTTACTTCGAGCAAGGTCACAGGCAATCGGGCCACAAGCCGACCTATGATTTGTAGTAGCATCCATGAAGCCTGTAAAAGAACTAGTGACTTGGCCAGGGCATCGGCCTTGCTCTTGTCTTCTATGTCCTCTTCTGGGACATCCGGTACCACGCCGTGCTCAGCGAGGAATTTCATTCCCCTCGCCGTTATCGTCAGTCGTTTCGGACCATCTTTTGGCAGGAGGGTGCTCAGGAAAGGAGAACAATCGATCGCAAAGCCGCCAGTCGAGGCGAAGAAGCTATGTGTTTGAGTCCACTGATTTTTCAGAGCTTGACACTTCTCTTCCTCAACTCTCGCACTATAGTTTTTATTAATCCATCTTGACAGCAGGCGGGCAGAGCTCCATTGTCTCCAAGCTGTGAACACTACCAGTTCAGGAGCATAGATTCCTGCCATGATCCACTGAACATTGACAAGAATTGTTTCCCGGTTGGTGACATTGTGGCGTGGGACATTAAGATGGAGTGCCGACCATACACAGAGGATCAATGTCAGGAGACAGGAAATTACCAAAGTTGTAGTTCCTCGTCCATCCGGGTCCGATACATAGCCAACAAGCGTCCCATCGTCTGTTGTAGATGAGTCTCGGTAATGAAGAACGGCAGCCGTAGCCACGTCGTGAGTTATTGCAAGCGCTGTAAGTCGACATATCGAAGGCCACCACATTGATCCTATATACAAGTACCAAATGACATAATTGACGATGACCAGCACGTATTCGCAAGCGTGCCGAGCCTTAAGATATATAATAGCAGTCAGGGTGGTGGAAATTTGCGCCAACAGCAAGGACCCCCTGCAGCCACCTCCATTATTGAGCTTTGCATTGATGCGACAGCAGAAGTAATATGCAAAGCCGTGGCGTCCTCTGACCCTGCAAGCTCTGTTTCGTCCAAGCCGTCCTCCGTGCTTCGTGCAGGCATGCTGTGATGGAACCTAAGCGCCATCTCAAAGGTCATCACTAATATTAGTACGGGGCGGCCCTGTACTAGTTGAGGTTTTCCCGTCGCTTGTTTCAGTTGCTACAAATTAGGTATTTCGTGCGACTTTGTAATTGGCTTGCTTCGGTATCTTCCACCGACCGGCCCACGCCGGCCACTCCCTATGAGAAAGTGGAGTCCCCCAACTGGCTTGAAACAGCAATTGCTATTACCCTGTTCTTCGAGAGAAGAGAACCCACAGAACCTCATGGATGACCTGGTTTCGAGCCATGCATCCTAATCTACATTTGACGGGAAAAGGACTGGTTCACATGCTTTGCAGACTGCTTGCTAAAAAACAGTCGTTAGGACGGTTCTGCAATTGGGGGACTACGACCTGGTCGGGGTCCAGAGTTCCAGATATTCGAGACCTTTCATGTTCGACATAAAAATTCTAGGCCTGTGATCAAGAGGCAGGCAGGCAGGCAGGCAGGCAGGCAACTGATGTCCCAACATTGTCCAAATTCCCTTCATACGGGGACAATCTCGAGCGTGTCGAAGATGTACAAGAAGCCGATGCTTTTGAGCTGGGATGACTTGGGTAAGGCGAAAACAAAATCATGAATGCTTTTTTTCCCCTTCACTCACTAAAGGGGGTCTAGAACCGTGGATGAGGTACTCGGGAACTTTAAGTTACGAAAACCCTTGTCCTGCTGACGAAACTTCCAGAGACAACGAGTATATTCTTACAGGCTATCGGTGAGGGTGAAAACAGCGCTTTATGCAGATAAGAACACCCGTCTAAGATTGTTGACAGCCCAGCATCTGTGTCCTACAGAAAGTCTATATTCTCGGTCATTGGCGTGCACAACGAGACAGGTATGGCCCCCCCCGTCTTGTTTGGGCTGTGACAAAGAGAGAGAGAGAGAGAGAGGGAAAAAAATTCTGACTGATTGAAAGCTAATATCTGGTCTCACTTGATCGGCGCTCTACTCTTTGTAGCCTCCCTGTACGACTTCACCATCTACTCCTGGCCAACCCTCGAAAAGGCCTCCGTCAGCGATGTCCTAGCCGTCAGTGTCTACTATCTCGCCGTAATCAATTGCTTCGCTCTCTCCACAAGCTTTCATACCTTCTCGAACCATTCAAAATCGGTCCACAAATTTGGCAACGAACTCGATCACCTGGGGGTCGTCCTCGTGATCTATGGCTCCGCCGTACCTGCAACCTACTTCCAGTTTTACTGCGAGCCCGCGGTGCGTAACGCATACTGGCTTCTGAGCACAGCTTTCGCACTTGCATCCGCAATCTTCACCTTGCAGCCCAAGTTCCGGCAGCCAGTCTACCGACGGACGAGGTTCTACATGTACAGCCTGCTGGGCTTATCCTGCTTCATCCCCATTGCGCATGGCGTCCTGACCATTGGCTACCAGAAACTCGACGACACAATGTCGGTCTCGCACTTTGTCGGTCTGGGACTCGTCCAGTTCACGGGCGCCGCGATCTACGCCGCAAGGATCCCCGAGAGATTCTTCCCCAGGACATTCGATATCGTCGGGAACAGTCACCAGATCATGCACGTCCTGGTGGTGTTCGGGGCGCTGGTCTTTGAACAGGGGTTGCTGAAAGCGCTACAGCGCTGGAACGATGGCCGGAATGTTTGTCCTTTGTGAAACAACAATGAGACTTTCTCACACCGCAATCGGTTCAACTGGTTTCCCCGGATTCTGGAATACCGCTTTGCAGGTGGCTTCTTTGGAGCGGTTGTGTGCCTACGCTGAATGACCGGCGAATGCGGCATCCCTTCTGACCTGCGTCGATAGTCAGATTTGGCGCCGGGGCAGCAAAGTCCTCCCATCCAATTGCACAGTTCTTTGCAGCGTCAATCATTGGGAAACAGTGAACGGGTTGATCTAGGGGTATCTGGCTTGCCAGCCGTACAGCACGCAGCCGTGTGGGAGCAGTCGCCGGGCATTTCGGGTGAAGTGCCGTTGCTTTGGCAACAGGTGCTATCTATGTTAGGAGCGAGATTAGACTAGACGAGCTGCCCATAAGCTTGGAAATTGCTTGTTGACTATTCCCCGGCATTTCAAATAGGATCTATCCTAATTTACGTTGGAATGGACCTTGTGTGGTGGGGAGCCGGGTATGTGTGCATCCTCGGCCATTCGTCACGAGGCAGAAGTGTACTTGTACAATATATTTGTTAATGACTCAGCTGAACGCTAGAAGATTGTTCAGATTGAGACCATTATTCTACCGTCATCACAGTCGTTGTCAGTTATTCATACACTTCTTCCATCAAAGCATCTTGCCAGTCCCAAGTCCCATGTCCTATGCGCGTACACCCACCGCCGCTCGTCGTCCTTTCATCGCACCGCCAGTGGCCCGCTGTCTCTCCGGTCTCCTGAGGGTATACTTCGCAAAAGCTCTGGCCAACGCCTTCTTGGCGCTAACCTTCTGGCTTCCCACAAAACTATCCACGGTCACCGCAATGGCACGGTCAATGTCTTGCGAGCTGCAAAAGTCGCTCAGACGCATCTTGCAAAAGGCCTCGGCAATACGCATTATAGCTTCAAGATGACGGACCTGTGACTGTTAGCATGACGACCGACCCTGGGAGAAACTGAAGTAGAAAGCAATACTTACGGTGATAGGGTAGGCGCCTGTAGCGAGAGATTCGCGCCGCATGTCGGCAAAGAGTCGGGCGACCTTGTCTTGATCGATCTGGTACAGCTTCGGCCGACATCGATCACGAGCGTACAGGATGTATTTGCGTAGGAGCTCCTGTGGGATTGCCCCGTTGGCCTCCTCTGGCTCCCCGTTGTTGTTGTTGATGGTGTCCGTTTCTTGGAAATCCATCGCTGCTACTACATCTCCATCTTCCACGCTCAGTTTGCTGGGATGTGCTCTTCCATGACTGTTTACCACAAAGTTTGCGAGGCGTTCATCTTCATTTGGGTCGACCGTATCTCTGACAACGCACAGAATGTCGAAACGGGACAAGATGGGCTCGGTCAGTTCCACGTTCTGGCTGAACGGAATTGTGCCATTGTATCGGCCTCCGATGGGATTCGCAGCCGCCACGATAGCACAGCGAGCTTGTAGCGTCGTGACAATGCCCGCTTTGGAGATGGAAATGGTTTGTTGTTCCATAGCTTCATGGATGGACGTTCGATCTTGGTCGTTCATCTTGTCGAACTCATCAATCAGGCAAGTTCCTTGATCAGCGAGCACGAGTGCGCCTCCTTCCAGAGTCCATTCTGCTGTGAGAGGATCGCGGCGCACCGAGGCGGTAAGACCAACGGCTGAGGCACCTTGGCCTGTTGCGAATACGGCTCGGTGAGCAGTCTTCTCTACATATTTGAGGACTTGGGACTTCGCCGTGCCGGGGTCTCCGAGAAGGAGGACATTGATGTCACCACGGATTTTGTGCTTGCCTTGGGCCTCTTTTGCGACTCCGCCAAAAAGAGAAAGCGCCACAGCGGTCTTGATGTCTTTGTGGCCGTAGATGGAAGGCGCGATAGAGTCAACAATCTTGTCGACAATACGCGGGTCCTTGGCGAGCGCGCGAATTTTTCTTTCGTCCTCTTCTGTTAGTCGGAAACCAGCCAGCTGGTCGTGCGTCTTGATGATGTGATTTGCTTCAAGCATAGTGGCGAAGACCGGGAAGCCATTCTTGTTATTGAGCTGACCGCTGTAGTTATTCCGGTAGATCGCGGTGACCTCGATCTCCTCGCCGGGCTTAGCGCTGTCGATGAGATCTGACAGCAAAACAACTTCACGGTGTCGAGGCAGTCTCCCAGCTGGGACTGTACCAGGGGACTCTTGGAGCGTGAGTTTCTGGTAATTTCGGTAGACGGTGTTCTCGGCATTTAGGGTGAAAGGGCCTTTCTTTTGGCAGTTCGGGCAGTAGGTGAGCTTGACCTCGGACGATGTAGACTCTTGGGCATAAGGACCAAGCACGGTGTCGCATTTCGTGCACGTGAACTTGACCATTTGCAGCTGAGGGAACACGCCAGTGCGTCGAGTCACTACCCCTGAAACACGGACTAAGCAATTCAAATGAGTTTGTCTGAGTTGTCGAAGCGTGTAGTGAACTGGCATCTCCGAGATTCTCACATGTATCTCGGGGTGAATTTGCTCGTAGTTGGGGTAATGCAGGCGCACAACCTCGAAAGCAGCTTGATCGAACAGCTTAAGCACCTCGGTTGGGGCATTGGCGAGAAACCAGGCAATAATGGCCTTGGTCGAAGCGAGATGATCATACGAGACCTCGAGAGATTCGGAATTGACCTCTCCAAGAGTTCGAATGCGAGTGCCATAGACAGATGTGCCCTTGTCGTCAATATACTCGGTCAAGAAGGATTTGAACTCTCTGCTGATGGATCTCGCGACCGAAGGGACAGCAACCCACTCGGCAATACTCGATGCCTTGACATCGCCCAAGGACTCAAGAGTAAGCTCTTCATCCATGATGTTCTCGTCCATGTCCATATCGTCTCGGTCTTCATCGTACGCATGTCGTCTGCGACGCGGCTGTCTTGTTAGATCCACACCGAGATCGTCATCGTCGTCAGGCATAAAGGCCGCGGGCATACGTCGTCGTCTGGCGAGTTCACGGTCTCGTTTGTTGAGGCGAGCCTCGAGCTGTCGTCGCTCTGCCAGGCCCAGATCATCGTAGTCACCGTCGTCATCGATCATGCGGCCTTGATAGGTATCTTGTTGTCCACGTTCCCGCTCATCTCGCATGAAGTTGTCGCCAAAGAGGTCAATGCCATCCTCGTCTTCAGCGAGTTCGTCGACGTCATCGATGTCTGGAACCAGATCGTCCTCGTCATCAAGTTCATCATTTTCATTTACAGCAGGTAACGGTGGAGATGAGGGTAAGCCTGTTGAGGGTTAGTTCACTCGATACATTGAGGCAACCAGGAGCGTACCGGCTGGCGGCGACGAGGACAGCATATCGTCGTCCTCATCCCGGGGCCTTTTGCGTCTTGATAGAGGGTTGGCCCCTCGGTTCGCAGCGGACATGCTTGGTCGTAATGGAGAGCTGGTCAGGATCAGTGAATGGAGTTGTGAGTCTGATGGATGTCCACCAACCTCATTTTGAGCCTGTCAATGTCTTCTGCGGCGTATGTCGAGGAAGTGTGGTGTGCTCTTGTCGTAGTCCCTGAAGGGCTGGCTCGACGCGAGATTTCGAGGTTGTGAAAGTGCGACGCGTCCTTAGCGTGCATGCTACGCGTCAGAGGCTCGTCGTAAGTGGTTGCATAGCCGAGATCCACTTTCGGATCAACCTACGGACCGGACACTATTACCTTCGAGTTCTGGCACAGTCTTTTCCTATACTCGCTCGCAGCAATGGAATCCACAACGGAGCTAGAGGTCGGAAACAACAACGCCGCAATCCTCCAGAATTCTCAGACTGCGTCAGAGTGAGTGATGCTGACTGCATCGGCAGCCTGACGACTGCTGACAAGAGTTACAGATATATCAACCAGCAACTTGCCCTCGAGGCTGACGCGAAAGAGATCCTGCCGTACAAATTTGACAAGTGTACCTATCTTCTCGGTCCTGTGAGACAAAGCGTCTTTGCATGTCTGACGTGCAATCCTCCTCCAGCCTCGGCAGCACAAGTCTACACGCCCGCCGGACTCTGCTACGGCTGCTCTGTCGCATGTCATGGCGAACATCACCTTGTGGAATTGTTCAAGAGGCGTAACTTTGTCTGTGATTGCGGCACCACTCGCACACCCGAATCGTCTCCATGCCTGCTTCGGGCCGATTCGACGACGGGCAAGAAAGGTGTCGTGTCACAAGAACCTTCCAGCAAAAATGTGTACAACCACAACTACCAGAATCGATTCTGCGGCTGTGGCGAAGAGTATGACCCTTACACCGAAAAGGGAACAATGTATCAATGCATTGGGCTTGGTCCGGTTGAGTCTGGAGGCTGCGGGGAAGATTGGTGGCATCCTGAATGTCTCATGGGCCTCCCCCGAGACTGGCATACCAAAGGTCTAGCTAAGCCGAGGGCTGTTGAGCACTCTGAAGGAGATGACACCGAACCCGAGCATCCCGTACCTGATGGATTTCCAGATGACGATGATTTTACCACTTTGATTTGCTACAAGTGCGTTCAGTCAAACCCGTGGGTCAAGCAGTACGCCGGCACGGACGGGTTTCTACCCCCTGTCATGAAACACACGACAGATCAAACAGACCCTCCCCAACACGCCTCGAGTAATTCAAGTCTTAAAAGGAAAGCGTCTGAAGAGATCATGTCATCGCCCGTAGCGTCTGCTAAGCGAATCAAAGATGAACAGGAGCCGACGGCCCTTCGCGGCGAATCCAACACGTCCACCCTAGAAGCTGAAGATACCACGTTAAATCCAGGTGCTCAGAGCGAAACCGCGGCGCTAGCAATCGGAGTGCCCTCCACAAATGCAGAAGCCAAACACAAACACGACTCCCTACCGCCGGCCCGGCCCGAGGGCGTGTTTTCCATCCTCGCCAAAGAGAACTTTCGAGACAAGTTCTGTCGTTGTCCACAGTGCTTCCCGAACCTAATTCCCCACCCGCAGCTTCAGGAGGAGGAGGACGAGTATGAACCTTCAATATCGGACTCCGCTCAGTCCGTGGCCGATGGTGGTTCGGGCACGCAGAGTGT
Organism: Incumbomyces lentus; assembly: GCA_017656005.1. Taxonomy (NCBI): domain Eukaryota; kingdom Fungi; phylum Ascomycota; class Eurotiomycetes; order Chaetothyriales; family Trichomeriaceae; genus Incumbomyces; species Incumbomyces lentus. Next base: position 4,012,581 of record JACJVT010000002.1, read on the forward strand.
CCGGACAGGCAGTCTGCTCGATCGTGGCGAGGCCGCACTGAGCACAATGGACCGGGTCAAAGCCATCGAAGGTGTCATGGCGTACAACCACCTGAAAGACAAGGTGAAGGAGTTTCTGAAGCCTTTTGCCGAGAGTGGTCAAGAGGTCAGCGCAGAGGACATCAAGGGCTATTTTGCCAAGCTCAGAGGTGATCAGGAAGCCCAGAAGGAGGCAAGCCGGAAGCCTGTTGCAGAGGGTGGTGGTGGTGGCGACGGCGACAACGACGGCGACGGTCGAAGAGAGCAGAGAGGGTATTGATGTGTCCGCTGCCACCGTTGGATTGCTCTTCTCAAGAAACATGCTCAGTGAACACTACTTAGGTACTTACCCGAAGCGCCAAATCTATGACTGATGCACTATCCATGCATCCTTCCATTGGGGCATGCAGAATCACCCGTTTCTCTTTCTTTTTCTTTGTGGCATACTGGTGAGCTTATACTGACAGCAGCCTTAGGCCCCAGCAGCTGCGATCTATTTCCGTCTTAGCCTCTTAATGTCGAAATTCCCACCGAGAGTTGGGATTACGGCAATACATAAATTTTATCCAAGATGGTCAACACAGCATGTGAGTCCCCTTGTAAGTTTAGCTCCTGTCGAGCAAAAGAAAATGGTATTACTATATTATGTCTCTGTTAAAGGATCCCCATTCCTAGCTAAAGGCAGATCTCGGATCAGAATCAGAATCAGAACAAAATCAAATCGCTTTTTGGACAGGCCCGGCCATGCCAGATTCAAGTGTATGACTAGTAAGTATATACTTGACAAGTGAAAAATGTCGCAGTGAAAAATGTCGCGTTGACGCTTCTTCGAGAAAGGGTGAATATACTTCGTATATGGCTCGGCAATGTTACCTGGATTTCTCCGCCAAAGCTGTCGGCGTTGCTGGCCCTTGGTCTTTGTTCTTGTCATTGGCGACAACGTTACTCCGTTTCCGTCCGAAAATGCTCCTAGGCTTGCTCTTACTCCTTGGTCCCTTGTCATGCAGAGAGGAGCCCGAATCCTTCCGTGACCATATGCTCCGATCGTTTGTACCGTCGTTATCATTATATTTGTCTTTGTATATCCAGCTGTTGCCTACCATGCTGACGCCCTTTTCAGCGGCCATGCGGTAGAACTTCGCTGCCTTTTTCATGTTCTTCTTGCATCCAACACCCTGTGCGTAACAGAAACCTGCCTCGGTAAGTGCATCCGGATCGCCCCAGTTACCTGCTATCTCGAAGCAGCGAAGACCAAGCGATTTGTCCTGCTCCACACCCCAACCGTTCAGGTGGCTGATTCCGAGTTCGTAGATTGCCAAAGCAAACTGGGCTCGGTGATTTTGCTTTTCGACAACATCAGCTTTGGGTCGCGGACTCGACGCATCTTCGTCCTCGGCAACTTCCAGCATACCGATATCCACGGCTTTCCGGAGCAGTGACACGCCTTCCTGCGGGTTGGCCCGCATTCCCCAACCATGTCTACAGGCCAGAGCAAAGAGTAGCATGCCTGTAGGGTGTTGCTGTTTCGCTGCAATACGCAGGTGATATGTAGACTCCTTCAAATCACCATTCTGATGCAGCTGTATGGCCTTGTCAACATGCTCATCAGCAGAAAGAGCCTGGTAGTCACTGTGAGATCGTCTCGTGGTTGGTCGGACCGTGCTAGCTGACGTCTCAGTCCTTGTGTCAGCCTTGGTTAATCGTATCGACATGTCGTCAGCAACAGAGCCTGGTATCGTTGGCAAAGTGGGCATCTTGCTCTTGTCGAACGACGAGCCAGTGTACGGAGTGAAAAGTCTCTGCACAGGCTCCTCTGGAGACCTTTCCGGACCAGATGTCGTCTGGGATGATAATGATGGCTGCTCTTCGAAGCCGAAGGAAAACCCCACTGGAGTTCTTGGGACTGGTGTTTGATTCACTTTTGGTTCCTCAGGACCCAGACCCGCCCTTTCAGGATCAAGACTAGGGGCTACTCTGGAAGGAGTTTCTGGAGATAGGCCACGATCAGGTGTTGCACTCCATGAAGGCGATCTTGGAGGGATGTATTCTTGCCGTCCAGAAGCCGGACTCGAACGTCCTGAGAATAATTGAGATACTCGTAGAGCAGCTTTCTCAGACATCTTTCCTCGCGGGAGGATGAACTTTTTGTAAGAAAGGGTGGAGCCAGGAGAACTAACGAGACCATCAGAGATGACGGATCTGTCATCGTCGAAAGATGGCAAATGCCTTGTATCTTCTGACAGATGTGACGGTTTTCGTTCGAGGAAGCTACCTCTCGTGGGAGAATCGGTCTTGAAATTTACGCTGATCGGGCTCAGAGGTCGTGAGAAATTAAGCCGGAGAAATGATTTGCCAAGACTTGAGGAGGAAGCATCTGATTTTGCAGAAGGCGTTCGTTCATGCTGCGATGGTAGAGCAGGGGAAACAGGAAATGAAGTGCCGCTACTATTTGACAATTTCCTGGGCTGCGAGTAAGTAGAGCCACCATTGGAACTGGGATAGTCGTCATCCGAGCTCTCGTTGTACTGCCTGGGGTTTGCAAATGGCGCTGCGGGTGGGACAAGACCCGGTATGTGCCTTGTCAATGAGTTGCCTGATCCTTTGCGGATCAGACAAGCAGACCCGTTTATCTGTTCGGAGATTGCTAGGGGTGAGGAAGTGCGCTGTACTTCAAAATAGTCATATTGAAGTTGAGGCTGGGGGTTTGGGTGCTTTCTAGGTGTTTCGAAGAGTTCCTCCTGTACATCATCTTCGTTTTGTTCAACCCCACTAATTCGCGGGTGTGAGGATTTGGGCCGGTATGCAGGCTCTGTGAGCTCGGGACTAATGCCTGCAGAACATGATTCGTCCGGAGTGGGAGTCGTGGGAGTCGTGGGAGTCGTCTCGTTGGGATTCACGGAGAGTGATCGAAAGCAGGCCGGGCGGTTGGCCAGGTGGTCAGACAAGGATTTCGTAATGACTTGCGGAGGCAGCCTGCTCATACGCCTTTGACCTGCTACGCGGGCGCCTTCCAACTCTTTCGCTAGTCGGCGACTCTCGGCAGCTATAGCATCGAGGGGGGATAGTGTAGGGGGAATGTCGCCATCAAAATGCTGAATTCGAGGTGAGGGGTGACCAGTTCGTGCGGTGTTGGCAGAACTAGCAGCGCGTGAACCAGCCGAAGAAATGTCAATGAAAATTGGTCGGTCCATGTTGGGTTCCAAAGCCACTCAGAGCATTGTTTGCAATCCTGTCGGACAGAGATGTATGTCGACTGCAGGCATGGGGCGAGGGGAAACGTGTGACAAGAAAATTCGATACAAGGCGTTGGTGTTATTGTTGTTGTACAGAGTGCGTTTGTATGACTGCTTTCAAATTATCTCAACGCTCAAGCCCCCATGTTCGCGGCGTGACAAGTACGAAGTATAGTACACGTTATGAATAGATTGTGGTCGTGGATGTGTAATAGTGCAACATCTGCAGGTGATGACAGAAGTATAATGGACTGGCCACAGCTGAGTTTGAGGGTCAGCAAGATGTGCCGGGGTGCTCCTGGTACGAAGTAATAGGCAGTCGCACTGCACAGGCGTTACGGAGGGCAGGCGCACTAATAGCGGCAAGCGTTGGCACAGCAGAGTGGACACCGCAGGGGGTTTATACTTTTGAACGGCATTCGGCTCTGGGGGGCTTCTCCAATATAACCGTTTTGCTGGCTTTAAGGTTGGTCTTCAAATAGTTATAGGGCCACTCTGGGGATCGGGGTACTTCGTATTACTTCAGCCTGCTTCATCTGCATGAAATGTCTATTACGACGCAGCAACTCTATTTCATCTAATACCTAGGCATAATAGAGGGGGGTTGAGGTACACATCCAGCTACCTTATTAAACCATATTACAATAACCATTCAGTGGCGTTATATATATAGTCGGCCGCCTCAAACTCGCCAGATGTTCCTGTATCGCAGGTTCGTGCCAACCAGCCATCCGGGGCTACGACCTTGTACCAGGGTTGCAGCGAGGCAGGTCTTGAAGTTAGCGCGGTGCCACCACACTTAAAGTTGCCCCTGGAGCTCATAGTCTCCGATCCGCGCATCATCTGTCTCATCCAGCCAAGCATCACGAGCAATTTTACGAAAGCCACAAGATGTGACCGCCCCCCAGATGCGAGGCGGGTGCTCTTCTGATGCAACCCCCAAATTTGTTCTCGTGGAGCTACCTCAAAGTATATGCTATTAACCCGCTCACAGAAAATCAACTCAACGCCGCAGTTAGCGTTGCCACGAGCGGTCAGCGACTAACGATTTACTTCTAGAGCCGTGATTCGTGATCTGCACCTTTGTTTCTATTCTAATGAAATATGCCGCCACAGCTTGCCGTTAGTTAGATCCTTCCATTTTCAGGGACATGATATTATTTGCATTCGATCCCATTCACTTGATACTTAAAGAAGAATTGTAAATGCCAACTCAAAAATACAGGTTGATGCAGAAGACATGCTATTTGCTTTCCGACAATAAATGTTCGTAAATCAGGAGTAATGTTCTTCGTTTTTTGCACCAGCAAATGTTTGTCGACCTATCAGGGTGTGGCGTTGTCTGGCTCATCTCGGGATTGTAGAATAATAATTAGGTCCCAAAGCGCTTAGCGCCGAAGCCACAGGTGCCTTGAGTTGACCACGCTGACATTCCAGCAGAGCATCAACCACCGTTACCATATATTCGGCAGGCTCACGCTCTGCAAAAAGAAGCACATTCTTTGCGACTCTTTACGAACTCCATATCTCAACGTGAGCCAGGGACTGTCATTTTAACTTATTTGGATGTGGCACAACAACTGCAATGGCAACAAGATTCTACGACCTGATGGGCGTCTCGCGTCTCGGCTTCGACCCTGAACATCGCTTTGTCACGTCCTGGATTCTCCCCCCATTCGGTCTTGGGCTCTACCGCCTTTTGTTTGCGTTGTTTGGCTGGGCCAACCTCATTGCAGGTTGGATCTGGGATGGAATCAAGGCTCCTAATAGCATTGGACCAGAATTTAGCTACTTCACGAATCTGACTTGGTGGGGAATTTCGTGCTACATGACAATAGCGATGATTCACACGTTTGTGTACTCGACGAAAGGTTATTGTTGGCTAGATCGCTGGTGGCGTCCTCTACAAGTTCTGCATTCTCTCCTCTACACCACTGTTGTCGTCTTTCCGTTCATCGTGACAATAGTTTATTGGGCAGTTTTGTATCGAGGGCCGTGGTTTACCGTAACAATGGAAGCATTTCGCAATGTGAGTTGATGCCTTGAACAGCAAGTGTTCCTAACAGCCACTAGGTGTCAAGGCATGGCCTGAATTCCCTAGCAGCGCTCCTTGAGGTCATCCTGCCTGCAACAAACCCGCCCCCCTGGTTGCACATCCCTTTCCTGATTCTGTTGCTGGCCTTGTATCTGGGACTGGCTTACATCACGTATGCAACCCAAGGCTTCTATACCTATGGATTCCTCAATCCGGACCATGGAGCTGGACAGCTGGCTGGATATATTGTTGGTATTGCTGTCGCGTGCGTCATAGTATTTCTCATCGTTTGGGGCATCATTTGGACACGTCGACGATTCACTGGTCCCGCAAAACGAAGCCGGCACGACAAGAGTCTACGCCAGCCTATCGAAAGTAGCACAGAAATGGAGACCAGGGAGAAATAAAGCGTTATATTCATATGTGCTACTGTACGTGATTCACGCGGACCATTCGTCGAGTCCGACACGCCGTTCCTGCTTCACACTTCAATGAAGGACGTCTCCACACGCAGCCACGCCGAAAGTGAACTCGACTTTCATCTGTTCGGCTTGTCACTGGACCATTGCGCAAATCGCCGTGCGCGCCTAACCTCAAAGAGGTTAAGTCCGTGAAGACTTGTGAGCTGTCTTTGTAACTGCAGCGTACAGAATCAGATACACTAGCATCGCTTGGGTCTTCGCACCATCCCTGCGCCGCTCACTTGTGACTTTATGTCATACATGGAGACGATAAACAACACAGTTTTGCTGGTTGACAAGCCGGTGGCTGACGTTCGGAAATTGGTGGACAAATTCCTAAGGATCAAAGTCCCACACAGTCTTCCTCTGCTCAGACGCTGCCAATTTCACAGCAGGCAGGAGAACAGCAACCAGAAGGCAGAGGTATGGCACGCTGGATATGCGCCGTTCACGAAATCTGGACCAACAAAAGCAGAACATTCCACCGATCAGACCAAGGAGCTGGACATTTCGATTGAGTATCCTTGGGTTGCTGCTTACATTGACCTCAGCAACGCTGGAGAGACTCAGGTTTGGGTCTTTGCCTCGTGGGAGACGAACTTGAGCACTGCAGAGTCACCTGCTGAAGCTGTGCAAGCATCGGCCCAATTTGCCGTGTATCAAGAACTGTTCGACTTGCTGTTCAAACACCTCAGATACCACCATGTTGCGAAGCTGGGGCATAATCCTCCGGCCCAGTGGCGACTACTGAAGGATCAAGGCAAAAAGGTTTCCGAACCATTCGCGAGATCAAAGGTTCTCTTTGGTACCCTGGCAGAATGTCTGTGGCCATTTTTCGACAACCCTAGCCCACAGAACCGAGGTGTGGCAATTACACGGGAAGACCGGCCTTACCTAAAATACATCGTGGCCTCAGCGCCTAGTTCTGATGAAGCAGTGGCAGCTCCAGAAGGTCTACATTTCGCTCCATTGCAAGACCAGCACCTTCAGACAAGCATGGATCGAACAAATATTCCCCGTGCGATTGAGACATTGAGACGTCTTCCTAGTATAGGTCTATTTGATGGAGAAGACCGGCCTTTCGCATGGGGATTCTTAGGCAAGGATGCGAGTTTATCAAGTCTGCACACGGAACCAGATGCACGAAGAAAAGGGCTAGCGCAATTAATCGCAGGACGACTGTTCGCGGACCAGTCAAAGTTCTTTAACGATGACCTTGACAGAGAGGGCGCTGAAAACAATCCCATCTATTCCCATGTCGACGTATCAGAAACAAATGTGCCGAGTAGGAAAATTATGGAGAAGCTCGGCGGAAAAGTAATGTGGCGAGTAGCGTGGATCGAGGTTGATGTGGGCGAGCCGTAAGACGACATTTGCAGCAACAAGTCACGGCGAAGGTTACTTACTATACTAGGCCAGGGGCACGCAGGAACTCCTACTACTGTCTTTTGACGAAGGCTGTTGCGTGGTTGCCTTTGTAAGGATAGGCTCCGCTACTAAGGCCGACCCTGCGCGGCGGGTGACCCGGTCTCTGGTGGGTCCGCGGAAACGTGTCCAGATCGCGTCAATCTCGTGTTTTCGATCCGAGTACGCGTGTTGGTCACCCATGAGGAAAAAACTGCGTCATCGACAATGCCACCCCTTTGCGGGTCTTTCCATAAATTATTGCATTCCACTTCTCGCTGAAGGCGCGTCAGTGCACAGTTGAGATATTGGTGTAATTGTGTCTGTACGCTTCGTGAAGTGCTGTGTTTATGTAGAACGGGCAACCAATTTAGCATTCTTCACAGCGCATTTTTGTCGTGTGCTAGCTGCCTCAGATCGATCTGCATACTCTCCGAAGACCTACAAGGACGTTGCACATGTTCAAGGCCAAATGGCAACCGCAGATGTGGTAGTGCCACGATACGTTGATATGCAAGATCTGGGGAAGGCCAAGATGGAGGAAGGACGGGCCGCTACGACGACACACGAGTTGGAGCATGAAGTAGAGGAAGAGGAAGGGGAAGAGGAGGAGGAGGAGGACATGGACATGAAGTCTAAGGCCCTGACAAATCTCCTGAAAACAAGCTCGGTGTTCGTGGCGATCATGGCCGACAAAATGAAGGAGCAGCAACGACAGAACGCGGAGAAAGCCAAGAGAGAAGCGACGAAAAAGAAGCATGCAGAAATGAAGGCGAACAAGGTCAAGGGCCCTGCAAGACGTTCTGCACGGACACACGAGCAAAATGTAGATGCTGAAGCGAGCGAAGAAACCAGCCAACAAGCAGCACAGCCGGCGACGAAGGGACGAGGCCGAGGCAAGAAAGAAGAGTCCAAGGCCAAGCAGGGTCGCATAGCAAGCTATTTCGGCAAACAACAACTACGAGAGGCAGCGGAAGGGCCAAGTGTTCAGGAGGCACTCGCTGAGGCTGCAGACGAGATTGAAGAGAAGGGTGAAGGCCTTGGTTCGCAGGATCTTGTTGCAACAGAGCAACCCAAGCTTGTCTCAGGTGGTAGGATGCGAGAATATCAACTTGAGGGTCTTGAGTGGCTGAAGACGTTGTGGATGAACGGTCTCTGCGGCATCCTGGCTGATGAAATGGGACTCGGGAAGACGATTCAGGCCATTTCATTGATCGCATTCTTCAAAGAGAACAACATATCAGGACCGTTCCTTGTTGCCGCTCCACTCAGTACGGTGAGAAATTGGGTCGAGGAATTCAAGCGGTGGACACCTGAGATCAACACGGTGTTGTATCATGGCAGCAAAGATGAACGGGCGGAGATTAGGAGGAAACATATGAAGATGCAGCAGCAGAGCAAGGCTGACTTCCCCGTGGTCGTCACAAGCTACGAGATATGCATGAACGACAAGAATTTCTTGGCAAACTACAAGTGGAGGTACATTGTGGTGGACGAAGGACATCGGCTGAAGAATATGAACTGTCGGCTGATCAAAGAGCTCATGACCTACAATTCCGCAAATCGACTTCTCATTACCGGCACGCCGTTGCAGAACAACATTGCTGAGCTCTGGTCGCTGCTGCACTTCTTGCTCCCGGAAGTCTTCAACGACCTCGATAGTTTCGAGCGATGGTTTGACTTCTCGAGCGTGCTCGACGACAAGGAAGAGGAGGACGGCGGGAAAGCGCAAAAGCGCAAGAACAACCTCGTGTCAACGATGCATGCCATTCTGAAACCGTTCCTGTTGCGGCGAGTCAAGACGGACGTAGAGACTGCATTACCACCGAAACGAGAGTACATTCTGTACGCGCCGCTGACGACAGAGCAAAAGGAGATATACAAGGAAATCCTGGCCGGCACAGCCAGAACGTATCTCGAAGACAAGGCGGTTGGGCGGATCGAGGCACGATCTAGAACAGCATCGCTGAAGCGCAAGGCCAACGACAGTAATAGTGGCCGATCAACACCAGTGAAGGCTTCAAAGACAAGCCGGGCAGGCACTCCAGCAGCCGCCGCGAACACGTCCCGTGCACAAACACCCATGTCGGTAGCGTCAACAGGTTCAGCAAGGCGGCGGGGTCGGGGGACAAGCAGGAAGAACTACTACGAAGAGATTGGCGACGGCGAATTCAATCATCGACTCAAGCAGATTGAAAAGGGCCAAGAAGATGCAGATTTGAACGGACAGACATGGTCGTCGCCAGGGCCTGACTACTCGGAAGAGGAAGCTCTTCTACAAGAGCGATTGCGCACTTTAAAACTTGCCAAACAAGAGATAGCATCCAAAAAGCTTCAAAACCCCGTGATGCAAGCTCGACTGGCGTGCAACAGTCCACACAATTTCTACTGGCCGTTTGCAACGGGGGATCCTCAGATAGACGAAGATCTGGATCTGCGTCCGCTCGACGAAAGCCTCGTCACGGCCTCTGGCAAGCTGCTGCTCCTCGACACACTCCTCCCACACCTCCTGAAACTCAACCACAAGGTGCTCATCTTTTCGCAATTCAAAACGACGCTCGACATTCTGCAAACGTACTGTGCCGATCTCAGATCGTGGCCGGTGTGTCGCATCGATGGCTCGATCTCGCAGGACGAGCGGTACGAGCAGATCACGTCGTTCAACTCGCTCCGGTCAAAACACAAGATTTTTCTCCTCAGCACACGAGCCGGTGGCCAGGGAATCAACCTGGCATCGGCCGATACTGTGATCCTGTTCGACAGTGACTGGAACCCGCAGCAAGATCTCCAGGCCATGGACCGGGCACACCGCATTGGCCAGACGAGGCCGGTGATCGTGTACCGATTTGCGACACGTGGTACGGTGGAGGAGACGCTGCTGCTCAAGGCGGACTCGAAGCGTCGACTGGAGAAGCTTGTGATTCAAAAGGGGAAATTCAAGTCGTTGATTGACGGCGGCGTGGATTCTTCCAAATCTCGCAAACTAAAGGCAGGTGAAGGTGAAACCGAGGTGCGCGAGTTTAGAAGTGCGCTGGCAGCGAGCAGTGCCGAGGATGGCCAAGGGTACGAGTTTGAGAAATACGATATTTCCGAGCTGGAGGCGGAGAAGGGTGGGAAGCTGCTGAGCGAGGAGGAGCTGAAGATCCTGACGGATCGGCGGGCTGAGGCGTACGAGAAGGTGGCAAAGGGCGAGAATGTCGGTGGTGCCAAGGGACAGGTATGGAAGGTTGCTGAAACCAAGAGCGATGGACTGGAGGAATTGACCACCAGGAAGAATGTGAAGGCAGAGGCGTGAGTAGGATACAAGTGGAAGTTCAGGCTCGATGAGGCAGCGTTCAGCAAGGTAGTAGAAATTGGGGATATGGTCTCGGTGTGCTTTGGAGATGTTCAGGATACAACATTAGACAGCAGCAAGCGGTAGTGGTAGTGGTAGTGGTGGTAGCTCATCGACCTAATCAACCTCATCACATACATGTCCCGGCCCCCCCCCGTCTTAGTTTGAGATACTCGTATGCGTGCCCGAGTAGCCACCGGTCCCAGGACCCATCTCGGAGATCCAGCCAGCACTGCCCTCGCCATGCCACCGCTTCTCGGCCGTCCAAAAGCGGACCAAGCTCTCCCACCCGACAGCGTCGTCCTCGCGGTACAGATTGGCGACATCGACGTTCAGCGGACTGTCGAGGTTGGGATCATTCAGCAGCTGCTGGATGGCGCTCATGGTCGCACTCAGCGTGTAGCTCGGGGTCCAGTGTTCCGAGGTCAGCAGCGTCAGACAGATCTCGCCGGTGTGGAAGTGCACGTTCGGGTGGCAGACGGGCGTCACGAAGCGCACCTTGGGCGGCGAGAGCGGGTAGTTGGCCGGGATGACGAGGTCGAGCAGCCAGAGCCCGCCGCTGTAGGGCGATTTCTGGTCGCGCGGGCCCTTGAGCACCGCCTCCCACCGGAAGAGGTCGTCGTCGGTCGACGGGCCCAGGTGCAGCACTGCCTCGTTCGGGTTGTTGCGTAGATCCCCGATCTCGTTGGTCAGTCGCTTGAGAGGTGATGACGATGGCGACGATGTGTTGCTTGTGCGATTGAGTAGCGAGTTGCGCGAGACTCGTGGGTTGGACGCCCGAGAGGAGGTGCGAGACATCTTGCTGGAATTCGAACTCGAACTTGAAGCTGACAGCTGACGACTGTGTGGTGTGTGTCAAAGCAGTGAGTGGCCTGGACAGCGAAGATGGGCAGCAATTGAGAATTACAACCCAGCCACATAATAATAATATTACTAGCTGCTGTGCTGGCAGTCCGAGCCTCGGGAAAACCAGTTCTCGGCCCGCGAGAAGCTTAATCACGCGTCGCGGCCATGCGCCTATTAATAGCAGCTAAAGTCCGGGGAAAGTCGCGTCGTGCTACAGGGTCCAAGGGTCCAAGGCAGAACGCGGCCGGATAACATACCCAGGTACTGACGACTTACGTGACGGCTGTTGGGCGTTGTCACAATACCAGCATGAGAACATCAAAGGTGTCGCAGGACACATCCCGCATATTCGGTGCGCTGTCAACCAACACTCGATCCACCCGAAGCAGCAGAGCGAGAGCGGGCGGAACCCGAATCGCCTCCTTTGCCCTGGGCTACGATGGCACCGTCGAGGTCAAAGCGGAGGAACCTGCCTCTACACTCGATTCGACTCCGTCTGCCGTCGGTGATATCGAGGATGTCGGTGCTCCTGCCCGTTCATCGAGGAAGCGCAGACGGGACGGGACAATCCCACCTCCATCCTCGTCATCGTCATCCACTCTAATCAAGACTGAGCACAAGTCTGCATGGATTTCGCCCCGGAGAGAGCAAGTCAAAGTAGAGGAAACAGAGAAACTAAAAGAGGAAGAAGAGCAGCTGGATGAGCCCGCCTACCATGCCTCACACTCCAAAATCAAATCTCCGGCAAGCTCTTCCCAGACCACCCCTCGTAAAGCTCAATCGCAAGCCAAATTGCCAGCCAAACGCTCGTCTTCACCAGGAGGCACCGTGCACTACCGGCCGCCTTCAAACTGGGACACAATCTACACCCTGGTCAAGGACTTCCGCTCGGCAAACCCAAACGCGCCCGTCGACACCATGGGCTGTGAAGACCTGCACTTCCACTCCTCCCCAGCCCGCGAACAGCGCTACCACACGCTCACCGCCCTGATGCTGTCGTCGCAGACCAAAGACACCGTCACCGCCGCGGCCATGCAGCGTCTGCACACCGAGCTCACCCCCGAGCGTCCTATCGACGCTAGCACGGGCGAATTCGGATCGGCTCTGACGGTGCAGAACATGCTCGAGGCCGACCCGGGCCACCTCGACAGCCTAATCGGCAAAGTCGGCTTCCACAACACCAAGACGAAACACATCAAGCAGGTGGCGCAAATCCTGGCCGCGCCGCAGTACGGCCACGACATCCCAGACACCGTCGAGGGCCTGGTCTCGCTGCCCGGCGTCGGCCCCAAGATGGCCTACCTCTGCATGTCGGCCGCGTGGAAGCAGGACGTCGGCATCGGCGTCGACGTGCACGTGCACCGAATCACCAATCTGTGGGGCTGGCACTCCACCAGCACCCCCGAGCAGACGCGCGAGTGGCTGCAGGGCTGGCTGCCGGCCGACCGCTGGCACGAGATTAACAGGTTGCTCGTCGGCTTGGGCCAGACCGTGTGCCTGCCGGTCGGCCGGAGGTGTGGCGAGTGTCCGCTGGCGGGGCGTGGCTTGTGCAAGGCCGAGGTCAAGGGGTGGGGGGTGAAGAAGGAAGAGCAGCAGCGGAGGAGGAAGACGACGACGAAAAAGGTCGTCAAAGTCAAGACGCAGGGAGTTGAGATGGATATCGAGGTGGAGCGTGCCAGAATAGCAGGCGACCACGGCCAATTGGTGGAGGAGAGGACCGTCGAGCTCAAAGAGCACACCATTGCAAGTCCGTCATGACGATTGGAACGGGGGGATTGGATCTTTGTGGTCGTAGACTAGTAGTAGACTATCTAGCTAAGCCTGTTCTGTGGCCCCGCAAGGCTTTTGATCGAAGTCACCTTGAAATGGCTCGTCAAGCCAGCCGTCTTTTTCTCTCTCTGCTTTCCCTGTTTGTCTTCCACCTACTTGTCTTTCCTGTTTTAGCATCCAGCCGCCTGCCAACTGTCGGTTTTTCCTCCGGTCGCGTTCGCGTCATTGATAACAGTCCGCGCATCCCGGTGCCAACGCTCTGGCTCGCCGCTGCAGAGCGCGTATCCTCCTCCTCCTCCGGTTCTATGCCGGCTCTCTCACCAGCACCTGCAGAACTTATAACTTCCGACGACGCTGGATCCGACTGGCTGGCCGCAAGATTGAGATTGTTTGGTTGTTGCGAAGTATCCGCCTCCTCCCGTTTGGAGACGCGTCCACGCGCCGTGCCCGCATACTTGGCCTTTGCATAGTCATCGAGGCCCGCGGCGCGCAGAACGGCCCAGCGCACGTCGTCCACTCCACGCCCTGGCCGGAGGATTCTGCGATCATTTAGATTCCTGACCGCCAGCACATCGCTGATGGTCAGGAGTAAGGGAGCCTGCGTGCTGCTCCTGCTCGTGTAATGCGCGTCGACCTCAGCGCGCAAAGTTTTCAGAGCCCGCGGAAGGTCGGGAACCGAAGAGTGGTCGCACTTGGATGCGATCAGCTGGTGCGAGACGCCGTGCTCGCAGAGCAGATCCAGCATGAGCAGGTCGGCCTTCTTCAGGCCGTGGGCCGGGTTGATGAGCACAAACGCGCGCCGCAGCTGTTTGCGTCGTGTCAGGTATTTGACGATCTCGGTGCCCCACTCGTTGTGGCCCCCGAACCCGTACCCTGGCATGTCCAGGACATTCAACTTGGGCCGCCCAACAACATCGAGCTGGGATATCCCATTTTGCGGGCTGCTGCTGCTGCCCTTGGGACCAACGTTCTTCAAACTCGGACTCGCACTCAGCGCCCAAGCGTGCATCGTGGCGGTCTTGCCGGGTCTATTACCGACGCGGCATATCTTGCTGTCCATGAGGAGGGCGTTGAGCAGCGACGACTTGCCAACATTGCTGCGCCCGAGGAAGGCGACTTCAGGGGTCAGGAAATCGGGATCGGAATGCGGTTGTTTGCGCCATTCTGTCGCGGTCCATGACTTGGACGGCAGATGAGTCTCGAAGAAATGTTTCGCGGCAATGTAGTCTTTTTCCGTTGGAGGGACAGTGTCGATGTAAAGAGATTGCACCGGTGCTTCTTCAGCGGGTCTTTTGCGGTCCCCCTTGTTGTTGTTGTTGTTGCGTGTAACGTGGAACAATCGTATATGGGCAGCGACGACAACGTCACCCCCCGATCTAGCAGATGCGGTCCAGCGTTGACAGCATCTTGGGCCAAGCATATGAGCTTGAGGGAGTGCACCTATTGCGATTTGTGAAGACAAATGGTTTAGGATTTGCTGGATGAATTGTACTTCGTAAAGTTGTTTGCCCGGCTCGCCCGGGAATCCACCCCAGGTTTAGGCGAGCCTGCCGTTTCGGGCATGGTCAGGCCTTTGAGAGACGTCACGTGCGGTCGGCAGCTGTTCTAATTATCCAGGTCCATGGGAACGTAGCAGGCTATAAAACCTCCTTGCTAGCTCTTCAACCCTTGGGCACGAACTCAATTCCATGCTCATCCGTCTTTTCCAATCTAACCTCGGTCCTCTCTACCTCCTTCCCCAACCCCACACCGGCTTTTCCTCTTAGCAGGCTCGAGACATACTGATGCTGCATCAGCGCGCCCATTGTCGACGCTTTGTTCTCAAGATGTACACCATTTCTCCAGAATGAGATAAGACCAATAACTATCGAAGTGAGAGATATGAAGATCCCCGCGCCATATGATATGTATAAATTCTCCGCACGATACGAGTATACGTTTTCAGTCGATGAGATTTGAACCTGTGCTGTCGTTTCGGAACTGTTGCCTGTGTCAGTCAAACAAGGTCATACAAAATAGACCGCCCCGACCCTGGCGCCCCTCCTTACGAAGACATACCTCAGCATTTCCTGACTCATATAGCTATAAGTGACATTCAAACTAAACTGTTCCAGCATTTCCGACATTGTCATATTGCTCACCAGACCCGGATCTGGCAGCTGCATTATACCAGTCGCATTGGCTACCTCGTAAAAATTTCGGGCGAGCCTGAATACTGTTCCCTGCACCGATCCACTCGTGTAGAAAGTGCCCCCCGAATCGGTCGAATAGTAGGATTTATAACCACCAATCCAGCCGAAGATGCCGTTGACCCAGCGCGAGACGGCCAGGTTATCCATGAAACGCGTAATATCGCCAGCCTGGTCGTACTCGTAGTATGTGCCGTGGTCAACGATGTTGTCAGTGGTAATAGTGGGTATGCCATCCACATAGCGGACAGTAAAGTCGACAGTCGAATTGGTAGCTGTGCAATTTGAGACGGTGGCGTGGGATGAGTTCGGGGCGACGATGAGGATGATATTTCCATCGCTGTTGGAGGAGGAGGGCAGGGATGGCACGATCTGCTGGCGAGGGAAGGAATTGTCGTTGACATAGGTGAGGCCGATGTACAAGCCGTGCATTTGTTGCCATTTGCTAGAATAGTTGATATAGAGGGACCACGTTTCAGGGTCCATGGACGAGATTCCGGGGGTGCAGCCATCGCAAATGCCGAACTTGCCAAGCGCTGTGACAGTGGCGTTGCGCAGGGGTTCGTCGAGTTCGGTAACAGTTGCGGTGGTGCAGCGGAGGCGAGGTAGAATCATGGAGGCACTGTAAGAGTAGTTGGTGTATGTTTTGGCACCAAAGTCGAGGTCGAGCGGGCGTATGATCTCACCGTTCACAGCATTAGAGGTGAAGACCTCTTGTTCGTACTGAGGTATGGGTACATCGCCTATGGTGGAGGTTCCTGTATATTCTCCTACGGGGGAGGTGTTGTTCAAGATCCCAGGCAAGCGGATTGGATGCGTGATTTGATTTTGGTAGGTGTTCAAGGTCACTGATAAGGTAGCCGGCGGAAACAGAGAGATCAAAGGAAGGAGCCTGAATGGGTCAGCTTTGTGAAGGAAGAGGATCACAGCCAACAAACCACACAACAATGGCTATCGGAATGGCATAGTTGAGCTTCGTGAATAATTCAAGGTCTAAGAACGAAAGGATATTGCCAAGGGCATCGAAACTGTTGTCGATGGTCTTGAGCGAAACGTACTTGCGCTTCAGCTTGTACCAGACTACTTGGAAGTATGCAACCCCGACGGAGAACTTGAGGCAGATGGATGTCGCGACAGCAAAGAAGTTGCCAATACTTATACATATCAATGCAAGCACATTTGTCAACGGATGTTATTTACTTACCGTAGCGACCATTGCTGTCGTGAAGTATCCCCGACGAGCTGCCCATCAAGCCAGGTATAGTAGCAATGATGACCAACAGCAAATCCAACTCCAAGCAATAACGCGATCAACATGAGGGCAGGAGCAAGGATCGATGCCTTTCTTGGCTTGGAAGATGCTTTCATCGTATTGACTGCGCTATAACGCACCCGGCTCATCTTATCTTGAGACATCGGGAAGCTGCAAATAAAAGGAAAGACATTCCAAGAAGGGGAACCCGGTATGGGTATAAGTAACTAAACCGGCGATTTCAAAGATTCAGCCTTACGGGCCAAAATCTTTGGCTGTAGAGACAATTCAGTGCCTTACCCAATGCAGTATGCGGTCTGGTATCTGATACAACCTCATGTTGTTAGTACGGCATAGGGTGGATGCTACAACTGGTCCCTGCTGCGGATTAATTCCAATCTCTTGAATCCTGTCACAGACGCTTGATGAGGCTTAGAAACCAAGTAGGGCACCAGTCTTCTCTTGGCCCAGGACTTCTGCAGGCTTACCAGGTAGCGTGAGTAGAAGGCCGGTTCGAGTGGGCAGATCCGTCTTGGATCCGCTTCGAGCGGATCAAAACTTCTGTAGCGAGCCAAACGCAGCAGGATTGTTGAGGACCATGTTTAGCTTCATTGAGTAGTGATCAACAAGGACCTGTTGGAACTTTTTACATGCAGCAGATCTATATTTTGGGTTACAGTACAGAGAGTTATCTAGTGATATTTACTAGCCCGAGAAGTGTCGACTCCGCGGACAAAAGAGTTGTCGTGCCAACCGGTGTGGACATAGCTTGCACAAATCCGTCCACGTCTGCTTCACGGCCAGAGCATCCTTGGTTCCTTTCTGGACGCTCAGCGTGAGTCAGCTGCTCTACCCCGCGAGGGTGAGGGATCAGCTCAGAGAAATCTACACCGGAACTCTGTGCGAAGGCACACAACCCGCACTGCGCCTGCCACTGATCTGTGCGGTCTTTAACCTCTCCCTCCGTGTAGCCTATCGTTCTCCACTCGAATTTGGGTGGATGCGCAAAGACATAGGATAGGAAGATTTGGGGAAGTTATGGAAAGCAAAACGACAAGACACTCCAGGTTCGGCCTAGGCAGCAAATTTCGGTAGAGTCGTTGAAACAGGTGAGAAAATGAAAGGGAAGTTAGGAGGTTAGAGGGCAAGAAGTGGTTCAAGGCAGACCCGTGGTCAGCACCTCTTGAAACAGTATAAGCGACTAAAGATCCATAACTCGAGATAGTCTCTCAGCGCTTACTATAGTATAGTATTCGTTTCGTCTATAAGATCGATCAAATAGTCTACAGCCACATCGGTACTAATACCCGTGGGAGACGCTTGACGACGGTCGGACAGTATCCGCTCTCTGTGTGGCATGGTAAGTGGATCCGGAGAAACCATTTCGTCCGTTTCCGAGGCGTCAGGCTTGGGTAGCGTACGAAGTACTTCGTAGTCAAAGGCACGCCGTCGTTCTCGAGGAGGTTGAACGGATCCGTTGGTTCTGAGCTGAGACTGTTTCTCGTTCTCAGTTAATAGATACACGGTGGTGCATGTGAGGTCAAGTAGGAGTTCACGTGAGAAGTGACTAGGGGAAAGCCTCCAAAAGCCAATCGGCGGGAAATTTCCAGACAACCTGCGTTGCGGTGTGCGGTCTGCAATGAGCTTGGCAGGGCCTAAGTCTACTTCGTAGTCAGTGGCGGGCAAAGATGGATGCCCTGGGGCCGGACTTGATATCCGCGCCGCAAACCCCACCAAGCTCAGGCCCCGATGTGAGGCCCATCACGCCTACCGTAAATTTATGACACCTGCTGCGGCAAGTGCGACTGCTAGCTAGCGCGTTGGTATTCAAATAGCCGTCCCCATCATTTCACAGTTTTAGATTCTTAGCTACTACGAATATACGCTTGCTACCGAGACTTACCAGTGTATTCTTTTAAAAAGTAAACATACAATCACTACGCTTCAACAAATTCCGATCGATCGCGACTCGGAGGTGTGAAGCACTGACGTTTGAGTTGAAAATGATCAACGCGGTGCTCGTGTTCAATAACTACGGACAACCTCGACTCAGCAAGTTCTACACCCAAATAGCAAGTGACTGTCCTTGATCAAACTCCAACAGCCGCTGACTGGACACAGGATGTGGCAACACGACAAACCCTGTTACGACAAATCTTTAATCTTGTCTCAGCCCGGCCATCGTCAGCTTGTAATTTCCTCCCTCTGCCAGGCCTTCTCGCTCCCGCTGGAAGCACATCCTCGCCTGATGCGCCCACCCAGATTACCTATCGTCACTATGCTACGCTCTACTTCATCCTGATTTCCACCTCGACCGAATCCCCCCTCGCCCTGCTTGACTTTATCCAAGTCTTCGTCGAGGCTCTCGATCGACTCTTCGAAGATGTCTGCGAGCTCGACCTGATCTTTGGCTTCGAAACACTACACGCCGTGCTCGGCGAGATGGTGGTGGGTGGCGTGGTCATCGAGACAAATCTGGAAAAGATCGTGGCCGGCGTGAGAGAGTCTGACGGCACCAAAGGGAAGCGGAGAGCTGTCAATGCATCATCATCTTCGAGCTTGGGAAGGAGCTCAGCTTTTACTGGTCTCGGATGGGCCACAGGTACGGGAGCCGCCTGGCGGTGATGTGACCTGACGAAATGTCACCAAGGCCTGGTCCGGATCCAATCCTGTCAAACCACTGTGATCTTTGCTCGGTGGGTTGCAGGACACAAAATACGGACAATTCAACATGCATACCTCCGTGATCGCTCAACACTCACCAACCAGCGGGAATGCGTTTCAACTTTCAAGCGAACCAGTGATCAAATGCACGGCATATAGGCGCCCATACCGAGCATGCAGTTGTGTACGAAGTACCTTGTATTATTAGCATGTCTCCTGCAAGACGCATCCAACCACGGAGCTCAGGCACACGTCTTGTACGAAGTAATAGTTCACACTTGATAGATAATATAGCTTACCCTCTCCACCTGCAGCCGTTGTCACGTTGGCCAAATCGGCTTGGTCAGTGTCAGAACTGCCTCTGGTCAGACCACAAGCTTTGCATGGTTACTCAGTAAAGACTGGCCGGTATCACAGGTCACAAATGGTGACTTATTCGAGACGCCGAATGAGGGTCGTATGTACTTCGTAATCCAAACTTTGACATGGCTTAAAGGCCAAACATGTGCCCTGAAAGTGAGCGCCCCGGGCCAGTTATTAGTGATGTTCTCTCGAAGGGGCATAATAGCACATCCCACGCAGCTGGAATATCATGCCAAGGGCGCTTCCATCCACGGCACTACCGCCCACCCAAGCTTAGCTCTCTACTCCAGACGGATCCTGCTGGAGCCACTAAGCGATCGACCGCCCGAGCTCGCCCTGTGCCTTCCCTCTCATTTGTTGTGCGGTGTGCTGCACCTGCTGGACCTGCATCTTCTGCACCACCCGCACTGTCCAATCATCTGTGCTGTCACCTCTCGACACAAGCTTTCTCTCGAGCCTCAAACGACATGGACGCGCCTGTACTTTATCAGCGCTGCGGCCCCTCATTCAAAGCGCTCACTCGCATGATCTGGTCAGGGGCACCTGTCGTTTCAACAGGCGCACCATGGTCCTTGAGTTTTAATCCTCATTCAAACTGGATATCACAAACATGTTGACGATCCGTTCGTCTCTTCTCGTTGTCACCGTTACAGTCACCTTGCTTCTTGTGAACCCGTCCTCTGCCCTTCCCGCTGAAGGCAGGAGTATCTGGACCATATCTATATTTCGTGGTCCTGCCCCATCTCCCGAGGACGGTCCGCCTGCCTCTGCAAACGCCCTTCGTGACCCAAGCAAGCTAAAGTTTGAGATTGCCGGCATTGTATCTGCTTCCCTGCTCTGGCTGGCCCTTACCCTCATTGCCTTGCTCCTCGTTGGACGAAGACTGCGACGCCGGTACCAGACCTCTGATCAGACCTGGACCATGGAAATCACCAAGCCCACTGGCCGAGTGTTGCATCGAGAGATTGAGGCCGGTCCCAGGAGCCCGCTCGGAGTTTTAAGCCCTAAGAGTCCTGGCAAAATGGCTAGCATAAAGTCGTGGGCACGAGGGAACAATGGCCGCCAGTCTGATGCCAGCCTATCGACCGTGAACACCAAGGTAGACGAAAGAGTCGTGGAGCATGACAGAGCAAAGAACATGGACGATATGGCGAAGCTTTATGCAGCGGTCATGGCTCATGACGAAGAAATGACATCAATCAGAGGACAAAGTAGTGCAGAATCATCGCCTGTCTTGAAGAACGAAGACACTCCGGCCTCTCCGAGGAGTCCAAGGACACCGAGAACTCCGCGTTCACCTCAATATCCACCCGAGATGGCCCATCCTGCATATCATCCACCACCAACGCCCAAAACATATCCAGAAGCCATGTATCCGTCGATCGCTCCACCCAGTACCGAGGTTGATGAAGCACCGCCCCTCGACCCTCAGTTGTCTCCTCGAAAGCCAAAGCGTGTTACTTTGTCTACCATCTCATCTGCCGCCTCGCGGTTTGGTTCGTCACATTCCCAGAAAAACAAACCTACCCCGATCACCATCCGCGGACATCCCATTTCCAAACCACTGGGTTCGGCAGATTTGACCCAGTCAGCCGTCTCTAGGTCCCAGACCCCATCAAAACTCGGCCTCTACACTCCAGGCCCGCCGCCGCCAACGCCTGGCAAAGCCCCTGCCACAGCAGTGGAGGAGATTGAAATGCATGGCCGCCCGCAAATGACGTCGCTTGCAAGAGAAGACTCCTCTGACAAATCCTCCAAGGCTCTGCCTTTCCGCCAGTTTTACGGTGACGCGTTGAAGAGTGCTCCAGCGACGAAGACCACCTTTGTCGATCGACGCATGAGCGCCATGGGCACAGGACCTAAGACCGGGGTGCCAAAAACCCCTTATTCGCCTTACTGTCCTTCCACACCAATGACGCCCATCACCCCCAAAAGGCTGCTCAACAAGCAGGAGTTGAAGCAAAACAAGAAGCAGTACGCTTTGAAAGTGGTCAAGGAGAATGACATGGTGCAGTCCGACAACGATATGTGGGGAACGGATTGATCAAATTTGAAGCCCCTTTTCTTTGTGCTTCTTCCCTCGTGCCATTAGGGCACCACTTCTGTAAGATATCGGCTCAATGATACCCGTTATGTTGCTGTTTGAGAAGACAATCGACTGCCATGCAAATGTTATGGGCAAATGCCACCAGTCTACGCACAAACTCGTCTGCCACATGTGAACCACGCCAGCAAAGTCATTGGTCTGCCCTGACCTAACTAGCGCGCTCCTGTATCTGCGCCCGGTGTTCAATCTGAATGCACGCTTAGTAACAAGATTGACTCGAGATCTTACAAATATGATTGGCTCGTAGTGGCGAATAAGGCCGCTTTTAGCGTGGCGAATGCGTTGAGGTGGGATCGGACGAAGTATAATAAAGCCGATTCATGCTGACAACTTGACTCATTCACGCTCATTCAACCGCTCACGATTTCCGGTTGGAAAAAAGGTCAGAGGAGTCGGGAGGCATCAAATACGCAAAATCGACCAAGCGATAAAAGGCAGCAAGCGTCTGATCGAACGTCTGTCATCTTGCATTAGCTTGGGGGGAACCTGATCTGCATTCTGCTTGATAAAGGGTTACGACATGCCTCTCACAGTATTGACGGACTCGGACGTTCGAGCTATCTTGCTGGGCCTCTCGCATCAAGATGTGCTGGACTTGTCATCAACTCTCGGCGAAGGTCTACACGAATACTCTACAGGTGATACGAACTCATCATGTTGCGCCAGCTTTCAGCCACCCAAAACGGTCATCAAGAGGAAGCAAGCGACATCATTGTTCATGCCAGCCTCGACCAGCAACACGTTTGGGATAAGAATCGTCACGCTGGAAACACCCGAGTCTCAACAATCTCAATCCAGTAGTGCCAGTGTTGCGAGTAGGGCATCGTCCTGGAACACCACAACCGCGGGAATAGAAGCGCTCCAGTTGACGCCAGCGTCGACCACTGCAACGACAAGTTCCGACGCGGCTTCAATCTCAGGAGACTCTTTTCAGCCACCACCTTCTGTTGCCAGCACCCAGAGCACTACTCCCAAAGGTACTGTCACCATTTCTGACTCCTTGGGCAATACACAGGGCATACTGAATGCGGAAGAGCTTACCGCATTTCGGACCGCGTTGGTGGCCAACTTTCTGCTTCAGAAACGGCACAATGTGCACACCGTTACCGTCTTTGGGGCGGGCAAACAAGCTTACTGGCACATCCGCCTGGCATTGATCTTGCGTGCGAAGGAGATTCATCATGTCAACATCATCAACCGGACATTCGATGGGGCGATCCAGCTGATGTCACAATTCCAGCCGGGTCGGGGAGGAAAACAAGAATGGGCGCACGTCAAATTCTCAGCGATGAGTCCTGAGTTCGGCGAATACGGTCGATTGTTGAAGGACGAGGTGCGGAAGGCGGATGTAATATTTTGCTGCACCCCATCGACCGCGCCATTGTTCCCGCACGAGTTTTTGACGAGCCACGAGGGCCGTCGCAAGGGACGATACATTTCTGCGATTGGCTCTTACGCTCCACATATGATCGAGCTGCATCCCGAAATCATCCGAACAGCGGTCAAAGTCGACCACGGGCACCGGCACCATCACAAACATGCTCGACAAGAAGGTGTCATCATTGTGGACAGTCTTGATGGGGCTCTGAAGGACGCCGGGGAGATCGTGCAGGCGCACCTGACACCGGACCAACTCGTCGAGGTAGGCGAACTCCTCATGGTCAAGAAATCAGTGCACAAAGAGATTGCCATGGGTGGCCAAGGTGAAAAAGGGCTGCTCGAGTGGCTGGAACGGGGCAATGTCATCTACAAGAGTGTTGGTCTTGGCCTGATGGATCTTGTCGTGGGAAATGAGCTCATCAGGTTGGGCCGGGAGAGAGGCATTGGCACCAACATTCCCGACTTTTGAACACATCCTATGACTGTCTGCAGGGACGAGGCATTGGCATCAACATTCCAGACTTTTGAACACATCCTATGACTGTCTGCAGGCACGCACAAGAGCCAAAGGACGAGGCATGTGGCAAAAGCGTACATCGGTCCCGATGCTCGATTCAGCGATCGAGCACGCGGGGATCAATGCAGTAAGCCGGGCAAGGACGGCGGCCCACACACAGTGAATGAAGGCAACGAATTTGGCGCTGTGCAAAATTTGCATGACGGCAAAGCACAATTAATGTTGTTGAAACGTAGTAGTGGCCATCAAAAACTTGAAAGGGCCGTGAAAAGCTTAGTGGGGCGCTCGCTCGGCGCTTCTGCTCCGTATTTATTACTGCAGCGCAGTCGCCGAAGCCCCTCTTTTTCCCTTTCGCTGTTAGAGCGTCTTCAGCCACTGCCAAGTTACATAACATGCGGCTGAATACGAAGTACCTGGGCTAGTCATCATAGCGAGAAACCCGACGATGGTGGTGAACTGCAGAGCCACGTGCGAGACCAAAATTCCACAGCACTTCCTATCTGGCGTGGTGCCATCGCAATTCTGGACCCGTTTAATAATCAGTTGATATCAGCTGGTGAAGATAACAAATGAGGACAACCGTTATGCTTCCAAGCAAATTAGAGGCTGTTCTGCACAGTTTCCATCGTCCGAAATTTCCTCAGTCCATACCAGTGGCTTAATCCAAGACGAATTTACGTGACTGAGATCCATCTACATTTTATTGTGTACTCATATATCTCATTGTGTTTTTCTTTAAAATTTCTGCGAGTACGGTCAAAAGGCAATCGCTTGCTTACTCTCTTGTCGCACCCTCGCTACAAATTCCGACTTTTTGAGGCCTATCCAGTCCAGTCCAGTCCAACCCTTGTGTCTAATTCATTCAATTCTTGCCAACTTTCGAAGTCGCGGGGTGGCCGAACTTGCTGGCCAAACAGCCCTTGTTACCATTCTTCTAACACACACGTCCACGCAATTCTCCAAAATTCTCCACGTCCTTTCTAACTAGTAAGGGGAAATTTAGGCGTTTACACGTGTACTTCTGTTTACAGCGACGATCGTTACTGTCTGTGGTATATTTGAAACGTGCATACTGCTTGGATTTTCCAGATCGACTCTGTTCTTGAATTCTGTCAGCAAACGACGAACGTCCAGGGCGGTGGGAGTACACACAGCGAACCCAAGCCGGCGAAAATTCATTATAGATGGCTGTTTTACCAGTACGTCATCCCGTCGGTCGGGAAAACCCTGTTGAAAGTTCAATGGCCTTGGCCAGAATTCTGACCCACTATCCTGTCCTCTTGCAAGGTCTCGAAGCGAATAGAGCACCGTGTCCCCGCTGTCACTTCACTGGCTGCGTTGCCTCGATTCAGATCATGTCGAACTTGAACAACCTGAGCTGACCCAAGCACTCTCTCACAGGAGCGTCCAAACCCTTGGCCTTATCAAGCAGCGGCCACCACCTCTGACGTCCTGGGCAATGTTCGCGGTCCATCGAAAATGCCAGCCCAGATAGTCCACCTGCCAAATGGACAGACGTATACCGTCACTCCCATCTTTGGCGGCTTTACCTTCAAGTCCAATGACCTCGACATCCACAACTCGGCCATGCCGCCGGGCTGGTCCATCAACGTCAACACCGAGGATGAGATCGACGAGGACGATGAACGCATTCGACGACGGAGTAAGGTCTACCTTGGAAAGAGGGAGGATCCATCCGAAATGAAGCATCAGAAGCTCGTCGTTTCGCATCGCTTCACACGCCCTACCCTGCAAAACGATTCCCTCTTCATCTCGTCCTTGTCCGTGCCCTCCAGCAGCGACTTCAAAACACCCGCCTCCCCCAGTCGACATGTGGCCATGATGCTGTGGGCAACCTTGTGCTGGTACTTCCACAAAGACCCTCCCGCACCCCAGATCACCAATGCCGACTCCTCCGCCACCCCCGAGCTTGGCCGCCCCAAAGGAGAATGGCGCCTCAAAATCCGCAAAGAGGGCATCTTCAAGTCGAGAAATGTGCTGCAGAAGCTCGAGCGCATGGGCCTCGTTTGTAGCGAAGACTCGTTTGTCGGCACCGAAATTGATCCTCGCTCCCCAGAAGGCTGGTCAGAGTGTTTTGTCTCCCGTCGTGCCTTCTGGCAAATTGATGCCCGAATTTTTCTCTTCACCCTGGCCCCAGTCCACCACAGCCCACTGCCGTCGCAGTCACCCTTCCCCTCCCGGCCAACCTCTCCCGAACGGGGTGCGGGTGGCACTGCAGGCCCTAATTCACGCGGAAGCCCTCGTCCCCTGCTACCGGCCGAGCCGCCTACCAGTGCACCCCTCCTCTCCGACGTGGCTCAAGCAAACGCCGGTGTGAGTTCTCCCGGGGGACCCTTCACGTCGGGCTCCCACCTCCCGACCTACTACCCGGCCCCGCCAACTCAATACACCTTCAACGGCCATATTCGCCATCCCATCCGCCCTAAACCCCCGCGTCAGGGCGAGACTTTCTACAGCCGCTACATCCCCTCTCTTGAATCCTATCTCTCCTTCCGCATACCCAGCCTGGCCACAAAAGCCGTTCCCTACCTCGGCCCCTCTACGCCGCGTGTCGTGGGCTCGTCCAACATTGCCAACTCGGCTACAACGACAAACAGCATCAATTCGGTCTCCGTCGCCACTTTACCCACCCTGGCAAATTTTATGGAACGCCTGCCCGACACAGAAATCTTCCACAAATGGATGAATACGTCTCGCGTCAACGCAGCCTGGGGCGAAGCCGGGCCTCACTCTCACACCACCGCGGTGCTCGTCAATGCGCTGTCCTCCCGCCACAGTTTCCCGGTCTTCGCCTGCTTCAACGGGCGGCCCTTTGCCTATTTTGAAATCTACTGGGTCAAAGAAGACCAGCTGGGTCGTCACTTGGGCGGCGAAGTGGGCAACTGGACGCGCGGACTGCATGTCCTCGTCGGCGAAGATGAGTTCCGCGGTCCGCACCGGGTAAAAGTGTGGTTGAGTTCGCTGGTCCATTATTGCTGGCTGGCCGACAGCAGGACGGACCAAGTTATATTGGAGCCGAGGGTGGACAATGAAAAGTAAGTCGTCTCGATTTTCTAACCCTTTTTTTCTTTCCCCAACCCGACCTGCATCGGCTGTGATTGCTTGGTGACGTGACCGTGACCGTGACCGTGAGCCGATAGAAAGAAATTACCTGCTGACAGAGAGGGGTGTGCAGATTTATCAACTACCTCCGAGAAGTTGGCTTTAACAAGCATGGCGAAGTTGCCCTGCCCCACAAGCAAGCGGCGGTGATGAAGATTGACCGGGACAACTGGGACGCTCCCTGCTTGTGATCTGCCTTTTTGGATCCTAGGCCCTTTTTTCTGGCGAGCTTTGGATGGTAGAAGGTCCGCGTAAAAAAGTTTGGGTAGTGTAGTGGCCTTTGCCTTGAATAGGAAGCCCCCGAACTAGGGCGGGGCGGGGCGGGGCGGGACAGGACGGGATGGGATGGGCAAGCAAATGATCGATCGATCCATGGGTGGCTGTCATTGATTGAAAGCACCGTTTTTTTCCTTCTAAAATTTGAAACTGATTGGAAAGGTCAAGTTGGGTTTGGAGGTATCTTTGTCTTTAGTTGGGGAGGACTTGAGGCCGTGTCTGTAGGCCATATCTACTTCATACTTCGAATTTCAGGTCGTGTGTAGCCTAGCCACCAACCTCCATGGCTAAATACCACTAACTAAGAAGCGTCTCTCCGTCCAGCCGTCGCTCGAGCTGCGGACGGGCGGAGTGTGGCTACTACGACGACTCCTCTCAAGCAGACGAGCCCCGGCGAGCTACATAGGAATCGCATGGACACTCTCTGTCGATGCTCTTGGCTAATACTGACTACTGGCTCCTGTCTCTACTAGTAGGACCCAGATTGTCCATTGCCTCTTCAGCGCTGCAATCATCTCCTGTTTGCTCATTCTAGTCGAAAAAGGCTACATATACTCGTTCTCGTGACATGCTTGTAGTAGCACGCTTGCTTCAAAAAGGGGCGCCGGTGTTTTTCCTCCGCCACCTCTATAATTGCTTGTTTGGCCCAACTCAAGTGCTTTACTTGGACAGATTCTCAAATAAAAACGTCGGCTTCCCTGGTTCGGCAGTGAAGGCCTGGCCCGGCAGATCCTTGGCGTCCGGCTGGACCGACACTACCTCGAGCTCCTGACACCCCGTCTGCTTCTTTAGACCGGGGAACATGTCGCGCAGGGTGGCCGTCTCGTCGAACATCAGCTCGCGCTCAAACAGGGCGGCCCGGTCGCCGGCCAGCACTTTCTTCCTCAGCTCTTGCACAAACGGCATCACCTTCTTCATCTCCTTCCCCGCCGCCTTGGCCACGGACTGGTTGATGCTCTTATCGTCGCTGAGCGTGGTCTTGGCCAGGGCGTCCTTCAGCAGGTCTATGTACTTGTCTTGCCATGCAGGGAACTGCTCGGCGACGAAGATGGTGAGTTTCTTTGGCTGCCGGGGATCGAAGGCGGCGGCCTTGCCTTTGGCCATCTTGCGGCCGGCTTGGGCTTCAGCCGAGGTGATGTTTGACGAGGTCAATTTGATGTATTCTCGTTGGGCGCTCAGGGCTTTGTCGGCTTCTGGGACGATGGGCCATTGCGCCGTTTGGATGGAGGTGGTCTTGCCGAGGACTTCGATCCACATGTACTCTGCCCAGTGAGGTGCGATGGTGCTGATGACGAGCGCTTGGAGCTCGACGTACCGGAGAATCAATGGACGGGACATGGGGACACCTGCGTTGGCACACGCCTCCCGGTAAAAGTCGCGAGCAGACTGGAAATCGTAGAGGGCTGCCTTCAGGGCGAGCTTGTAGTTCGTGTCGGCATAGTGATGGTATGCTTCGTGCACCAACAGGTTCATTTCGTCGTCGAAGAGCTTGTCCCACAGGACGGTCGGGTCGTTTTCTGGCCGGAGTGACTTGTCTGCAACAGTTTGCTCGATCCAGTCCTTGAGAGTGTACATTCGCATAATGGCTGCGTTGGCTCCCTTTTCTTCAAAGTTGGCGTCTTCCATGGCATCGCCGGCGTCCGCCAGTGCAATTCGTGTGGCGTCTGCACCGAACTTGGCCACAGCTTGCGAAATGGTCAAAAAGTTGCCTGTTGATTTGGACATTTTGTCACCATTGAGGAGGAGATGGCCGTTGGATCTGATTGAGCGTGGCCAGTACTCTCGTGGAAACAAAGCAATGTGATTGTACAGGAAGAAAGTGAGATGGTTGGGGATCAGATCTTTGCCCGACGAGCGCATGTCCAGCGGGTACCAATATTCGAAGGACTTTCGGAGTGTTTTTAGATCCTTCTCTGAAATGCCAGACTTCTTGGATACTTCTTCGAGGTTGTTGGACCGAGCGAAGACGTAATCCCAGACTTCGTATATCATCTGCTCGGGCTTGATATCGAATTTGCCAGGGGTCTTCCCGAACTTGTCTCCATGCAAATAATGGGCCAGGGTGTAATAGGACTGGTAAACGGTGCTGTCACTGAGCGACTCGACCAGGAAATGAGGGTCCCATGGCAGTCTCGAACCCAAGCCGTAGGTTCGCGCACAGGCCCATTGATTCAGCCATTCCAGGTTCGCGACGAATTGATTCTCGGTCTCCTGAGTGTA
The DNA here is from genome assembly GCA_017656005.1 of Incumbomyces lentus. Classification (NCBI taxonomy): domain Eukaryota; kingdom Fungi; phylum Ascomycota; class Eurotiomycetes; order Chaetothyriales; family Trichomeriaceae; genus Incumbomyces; species Incumbomyces lentus. Next base: position 4,041,773 of record JACJVT010000002.1, read on the forward strand.
GGTGTTCAGGCCGTCCTTGGCCTGAACATAGTCGAGGACGGTGGCTTGCCATTCCTTGTCATTTTCGCCGTAGTTGAGGAACCACTGGGGAATGTAGGCCACCACACATTCATCGGCACTCCGACTGATGACCTCGCCGGCGGGATCGGCATAGGGAAAGCCGTCACCGGAGGCGAGAATGGCCTGTCGAACCTTTTCCTTCGCTTCCTGCACCTTTTCACCAGCAAATTCGCCGACGAGCATGGTGCCATTGTAGAAGCCTTCTTTGTATGCCAGGTCTTTCGCTTCCGCGAGCTGCTTGTCGTCCTTGGGAGAATTGATCTTCATCTTCTCGACCAAATGTTTGGCAGACAGCTTGCCATAGGCTGGCGTCTCCAGCAGAGGAATTATTTCGAGCTCGGCCCACTCCTTTTGGATCTTGTAATATTCAGCCTTCTTGGCGAGTTCTCGAACGGTTGCGTAGTCGTCAGGGCTGTCGGATGGGACACAGGTTACCACGCCGGTGCCCTTGCTGGCCAGAACGGTCTCCATGGGGAGAATGCGAACTTGTCTGTGGAGAGAGAGAGGCGGATGGATCAGAGTGCCTATGAAGGCCGAGCCGGGCAGTTCGACAACGGGCTGGAGCTCTTTCTGGTCACGGGGAAAGTGGTCGAGATCGAAGAACTTACCCTGGAAGGCCATGTTCCAGGCAGCTCTCTTGGTGCAGATGAAATACTCATTTTCCGACAGCTTGAAAATGCCGTATTTGATGGAGGGGCCTACAAAGCAACAAGTCTGGCCGTACATGGTCTCGGGTCGGAGGGTGGCCGGGATGAAGTAGACGTTTGCATGTTGAGGAATCTTGCCTCGAACGGCCTCTTGAGCCTCTGACGACCATTCTAGGACCTTCAGCTTAAGAGCGGTATACTCGGTGGGACCAACACCTTCTCCTTTGGCTCGGTCGTGGTCCATACACGGCTGGCCATCCTTCGGACTGTAGATGGTGTATCTTTTGCCGTAGAGGATCTTATTCAACTCCTTGAGGCGGGTCATCTGCCAGCGCACAAAGGCATCGTAGTAGGGGTTCGCATCGGTGGTGACGAACTGTCTGCGCCAGTCCATGCGGGCACCGAAGTTGGTCAGGTCGGCCTTCCAGATGGGAGGAAAGTATTCGAGCCAGTACAGCGGATCTGCAAACTTGTGGATTTCATCTTTGGGGATGCCCATGGCCAGCATCGACTGAAACTGGTAGTTCGTCTTGACATTTTTGGCGGTCGCCTTGCTCTTGCTGCTGGAGAATTTGGTGATGTCTTCCTTTTTATTGAGTCCTTGGACTGGAGCTGGGGTTGAGGCCGGTATGGGAGCCCCATTGGCAGCCTCTCCCACCGCCTCTCCCCGCTCAAACCGTTCAAAATTCTGGCCAAACCTGGCTATGTCTCCTATGAGCTTGTCTGCACAGGCCTTGATGGGCATGCCAGTACAGTGGTAGCCCAATGGGAAGAGGGTGCGTTTCCCGGTCAGCCGCTGGAAGCCGACGGTGAATTCAACCTTGGACACGGTGAACAGATGCCCAGCATGGCCCGAACCATTCATGTAGGGGTAGGCAAAGGTGGCAAAGTACTTGGGATATTTGGCTCGCAATTCAGCGGGCGGTAAGTCATCGTCGTCGTCAGGGAAATCCGACTCGAACACACCGTCGTCCTGCCATTTCTGCTGATATTTCTTCTCAATGGCAATGAGGACGTCACGGTTGTGTGTATTTTCGAGCTGGAGCGCCATCTTGACGCTGGGCTGCGAGGAACAGCAAGCAGAGCACGACACAATTTCTCCTCCTCCAAACGAGAGAAAGTTTCGAGTTGTATGCGGGATGATTCAACACCCCCAAGGCAAGGCTTGTTCCTGGCAGCCTCAGGCTCAGCTCAGGCACAGCCCTTATCGGCTCCACGTGATCCTGATAAGAGCTGCCGGACGAGTTGCTGGGGGCGTAGGCGGATATATATCCGAGGCCCCGGCCTTATCAGATCAATCGGCCCTTTAACCCCGAAGCTCAGCACAGCAGTCAAATAGTACAGTGATATTTTGTAGTCGGCCATGCTAACCTCGTCCTTTGCTCAGATGGTGGGATGAACTCAGCATGGCTGGTCCGGGCCTCTCTCCATGTCCCAAGATCTGCCTTCTTTTCCTCAAGCTTGTTGTCGACACCTGAGCGCTACATCGTCACCCAACGACAACGACGAGCACATGCTCATTCAAAACAAGTCAGTCACCACGATGGCCCGGCTCCCCGCGTGGCTATTATCGGCTCAGGCCCAGCCGGCTTCTATACCGCTCGGAAGCTGATGCGAGATGTGGGAGGAAGCAAGATCGACATGTACGAGCAGCTGCCAGTTCCATTCGGCCTCGTCAGGTTTGGGGTCGCTCCCGATCATCCTGAAGTCAAGAATTGTCAAGACGAGTTCGAAGAGGTCGCTTCCTCTCCTGATTTCACCTTCATCGGTAACCTTCAGCTGGGGAAAGAGCTTCCTTTACCCATCCTGGCAAAGCATTACGATGCCATCGTGTTTGCATATGGTGCCTCGAAGGATCGGGAGCTAGGTCTGGAAGGAGAGCACAAACCCCATATCTACTCTGCACGAGCCTTGGTTGCTTGGTATAATGGTCTTCCGGAGTATCGCAACCTCAACCCGGACTTGACTGCTGGCGAGACTGCCATCGTGGTTGGCCAAGGCAACGTTGCTTTGGACGTGGCAAGAATTCTGCTGACCAAGGTGGAAGATCTACGGGACACAGATCTGACAGACTACGCTATACAAGCTCTCACCGAGAGCCAAATCAAGCATGTGCATGTGATTGGGAGGAGAGGACCGATGCAGGCCGCCTTCACCATCAAGGAAGCCCGCGAACTGATTCAGCTGGATGGCGTCAACTTTGACCCCATCCCGCAACACCTATTTCCTCCAAATATCAAATCTCTCCCACGCCCCAAGAGACGGATAATGGAGTTGCTCCAGAAAGGCAAACCCCACAATCCGGCCGCCACAAAATCCTGGTCTCTCGACTTCCTGCTTGCTCCCCACTCACTCGTCTGGTCTGACCACAACCCAAACACTCTAGAAAGCGTTCGGTTCACTCGAACACAGCTGCATGACCTTGCCGATCCAGCCTCAAAGGTATCGCCAACACAGGAGACAACCACCATCTCAACAAACACCCTGTTCCGATCCATCGGCTACCGTGCTGAAGCCATTCCAGGCATGGATCTCATCGGTGCCACTTTCGACGAACGAGCGGGCACCCTCCGCCACGACGGTCTAGGTAGAATCATCTCCTTGTCTGCGCCTGAGCACAAAGCTGCCATCACGGCGTCAGCAGCCGACATTCCCCAGCAGCCGCAGGCCGCCGCAGATGCCCGTGCCTCTCTGTATTGTGCAGGCTGGGTGAAACGTGGTCCGACAGGGGTCATCGCAAGCACCATGGCCGACGCCTTTCAAACAGCAGAAGCAATCTCCCACGACTGGCGAAACGCAGTAGCCAATCACACCACCAGTGCTGCTCCAAAAGACGGCTGGCCCGCGGTAAAATTCGAGGCTGAATCTCAAGGGCACAGCCTCGACAAAGTCGTCAGCTGGGATGGCTGGCACAGGATCGACGAAGCCGAGAAACAAGCAGGCAAAGCGCTCGGCAAGCCGCGGGAGAAGTTTGGCAGCGTGAGTGAGATGGTCGGCGCTGCGGGTCTTGGGATAACTGCGTAAATCGAGTTTAGCTGAATAAGAGGCCCCCGCTGATCGAAACACCACCAGATGGATGGACTTGTATCCAATTTCTCCCCAACATAACGTCAACGTCGACGTCGGCGTGGATGTGGATATAGATAGACATTGGGACATTCGACATTGGGACATTCGACATTGGGACATTCGACATTGGGACATTCGACATTGGGACATTCGACATTGGGACATTCGACATTGGGACATTCGACATTGGGACATTCGACATTGGGACATTCGACATTGGGACATTCGACATTGGGACATTCGACATTGGGACAATTGGACAATTTAATGCATCATCACCATCATCCCCACTCTCAAAAAAAATATCCCCCTAAACTTTACTGCCTCTGCCTAACCATGGGATGCCCGCTCCACGTACGCAACACAACGCAACGCAAGCTTATCTCTCAAGATGATCTGGGTCCTGCTTCGATACTCTTATAGACGAATGCCGGACAAGTCACGAGTGGGAGGGGAAAAGGAGGGGAATATGTCTCGTCGTATGGATACAAGTCACAAGTGTAGAATCGTGAATTTTGCATTTCAAGAAAGAAAGAATTGACTGACTTCAGTGATTTCGTCTCGTCTCGTCCCATTCATTGCTATGCTATGCTGTGCCGTACTATGCTATGCTATGCTTTTCCGCTCCCGCTACTCCTTCTCACACCTTTTACCCAGACAAACACACAAACACACACAAACACACACACATATATATACATACAGCACATGCTGCCTTTTTGTGTGTCCTGCTTTCTGGCAGGTTCATGTTCATGACAGCCGTCTCCTGAACCAGAGATTGAGCCGTCGAATCTATCGGACTCCAATCGGGTACCCGCCTCCCGCTCCTGCTGGCCAGCCGGCGGCCGCCTCACAGAGCGCGTCCACGGCCTCGATTTCCTCCTGCTGCTTCAACACCTGCCACCGCGTCGTCTCTCGCACGCTGCGCCATCGGCCGTCCAGTCGCCAGGTTTTCTTCAGTTGCACCGGCTTCATCTGCCTGTTCTTCGACACCTGCAACAGCCCATCCAACACGACTTTTTCCTGCTGCTCCACGTGCACCCGAATAGTACTCCCACCATGATAATAAACGTGTTGTTGTTCCACTTCCACTTCCGCTTGGGCTTTGCCTGCTGCTGCTTTCAGCTGCTTCTGATTGAGCCATTCCTGGCCCACGGCTTGGAACTTGGACTCAGACACGGGCACATTAAGCTCGCCGTTCTCCCACTGCAGGTGCCGCACTGTGGCTTCCAGATCTCCAATCTGAGCAAGGAGGCTTCTAACCTGGGCGGACATCTGCTGATTCATTGCCGCGTCTGAGCCTAGCCCGCCTTCGAGGCTGTCTCCGGAGGCCTGCGCACGCAGGTCCGCCAGCTCCGCTTTGTCGTTGCTGCTTTCTTCTTGCAGAGACGACAGATCCGACTGCAGTGCCGCCACTTGAGATTGCAGCTCGTTCTTCTCTCGCTTAATCCGGTCAATTTCGTCTTTCAGCGTCTTGTCCTGGGCTTCTCTCGACTTGCTCTCCTTCATCCGTTTCTCTACCAGCTCAGCGCGCATGGTCACTTCTTCGATTGTACGTTCCTTCTCTACTATTCGTGAGAAGAGTTCTTGGTTCTTTCGTGTAGATTGAGAGAGCTCTTCTTCGACTTCGGCGGAGATTTGGCGCTGAGCCTTGATCTCTTTGGCCCGGACTGTCCACGGCGCGGGTTGAGGCTCGAACGCCAGCAATGCGGAACCATCGCTGGTTTTACTCATCAGAGTATCTGTCTCTTCGTTGACCTTCTTGAGCGCATTGCATACAGCAGATAACATGTCCCCCTCATCGTCGTTTAATGAATCTGCCAAATCAGAATATGAAAGCACGTCGTCGTCGTGCTCAATTGCGTTCACACAATTCAGGACCACCTGGCAAATTTGCAGTATTTGATCACTGAGCCTTGCCGCATGCTGCTCGATATCACCAGACAACGACCATGACGTCTCATCCGGACACGATTTCTTGCTTCGTTTCTTCTCAAGCTCGCTGGAGACCTTGCTACTCGCGAGCCTGACCATCCTGGCCATTCTGCTCGCATGGTCGATCTTTCGACCGAAGTCGATCGAGTCTGTATCTTCTTCTGTGGGTTCGCCCAACTTGGTTCTCACCGTTCTGGTGATCCAGTCAAAGAGTGAAGTAGCTACGTCTGCGTGAGTGGCGATCATCTGCGCTTCCGACACAAGTTGCGAGATCTTTGCTTCCACACCGGGTGCCAGCAGCAACTTCTCACTTAGATCAGCGAGAATGCTTTCCATGCGTTTCATGTGTTCGGGATGATCGGCACCGAGCTCGTCGCTCTTCAGGGCTTCTAGCCAGTTGGTGACGGCGCGTTCCACAGGCTCGATCTCCTGGCCCGCGTTGCTGAAAGCAGCAAACTCGGCAGTAGAGCAGGCGGACAAAAACCTTTCAAATCGATGCGCTGTCTGACAAATCCACCGCATGGATAGAACAATCCTGTAGCCGGCCAGAGTCTCTTCACCCGAGCTCAGGTGTGCCCTGTCTCTCAGCCGCTCGGAAAGCATGTTGGCAACTAGTGCTGCTTTTGTTTTCAACCGCGAGAATGTGAGCAGGGCGAGAATCGGGGTGCGCTCCGAATCAAAAGCGTCCGGCAGAAAGAGGGACAATATTTTAGCGTGGGTTTTTGAGATGCTGGCTTCCGCTTTCACCATCTCGAACTCGATCGTCTTGGTCTGGGATTTGGCAGCACTGCTCTGGAGCCTCATGTTCAACTCCATGATGGCCTTTGATCTCGAGTTCATCTCGCTTGCCTGGATTTCTGTGATTTCTTTTGTTCTATGGGCTTCATCGATATCACTTTGGAGACCCTGTGCCAGTGAACGAAGCTTGTGCAGGGAGTATTCCAGGTCCTCTATCGTTTGGTCCTGGTCCTGACTTCGGCGAGCTTGCTCATTCAGCATCGCTTCCTGCTTGTCCAATCTCGCGAGTAGTCCCTTTTCATTGTCGAGGTACAGCGTTTCGAGGTCTTCGTTGGTCTGAGCAAGCTCTTCGAGTTCTGACAGGGAGACTCGAAGGTCCTCTATCTGCGCCAGATGTCGGTCTCTCTCCTGCATCATGGTTGCAACAATGTCTTCTTGATTTTCCGCGGCATCGAGCTGTTCCCGCAAATGCTCGTTGGTGTCCTGGAGGCGATGTAATTCTTCCGCGGTGCCGAGGTATTTTGCAACCGTCTCTTCCGATTCGGTCAGTTCATCCCGTAGATGCTCGACCTCGTCCTTCAGCTCTGCTTCTCTTTCGTGGGAGTGATCTCTCAACAAGATCAGGGCTTCCCGTAATCGGTCTCTCTCGCGCTCTAGGTGAGTCCAAGTAGCACTAGCCTTGTCTTCCTCGGTCACGGTAGAGGTCAAGTCGTTGTTCTCCTCCCTCAAGATGTCGGTCTCTAATTCTAATTCTTCGTACCTCAACTTTAGCTCGTCCAACTCGTGTTGCAGAGCGTCGGCCTTCTCTTCGGCCATTTCCTTGTCCAGTGTGGCCAGCTCCAACTCCGATTCGAGTTGAGCGGGCGTTTCTGGCACTGCAAGGACTTGCTGCTGCAGGTCTTGAATTCGCACAGCCGCGACCTGTTTCTCTTCGTTGACTTTTTTGATTTTGGTAGACATGGCATGTATGATGTTTGTCAGACGATCGTTTTCGCTCTTCAAGGTCTCAACCTGTTTCAATGCATCCCGATCTTCCATTCTCTTCTTCTCCATAACTCGTAGCTTCACCTTGAGTTCATCCACCTCTCGAGCAGCATGGCTGATGGGTGGAACAGTTTCCCTGATCGAATTGCGGTTCGATACGGGAGGCACTGCTGCTGGCTCTCGCCGAGCTGTGGTTTCAGAGACTTTGCTTTCGGGCACGTCGTCGCCCTCACTGCCTGCGTCCTCGTCTTCGCCTTCGCCTTCGCCTTCGCCTTCGTCGGTGGTAACTTCTTCCTGAACTTTTCTTTGCGCGGGTTTCGCGGGTGAAGCTTCTCGCGCGATACTTTGGACACTAGTCCTATTTGCCCTCATGGGTTGGGCATCTCTCGAGACTGCTCGAGAGGTTGGTCTCGATGAGGTTGGCTGTTTGACGGGTGCGGTCGTCAAGATAGATTGCCGGGCAGTGGAAAGTCTCGATGTGGGAGCCATGCTCGTCCTGTTGATAGCTGTCGTCGCACTGGCGGGTCTCGAAGTCGTCGCCGGGGGGCCCATGGTCGAGATGCGTTTCGTCGAAGTTCTTGTGGTTGCAACCGGTACCACCAGGTCCTTTTTCACGAAGACACCGTGTCCAGGGGCACATCGAAAATACCTTTTGCCCTTGACGCTACCATCATTCTTGCCTGTTGGGCCTGGCAAGTCGATGCCGCAGTATTCGCCCGGGACACCGTCGATGGTGCCGACATAACGTAGAATGCCTTGATGCGGTTCCTTTCCTTTCGATTTGACCTCCTGGCCAATGCTGAGAGCCATCTTGGTTGTTGTCGGTATCAGACATCAAATCAAAGGGCATTCGAAACGCGATTGGTGCAATTCGAAAAGTGGCATGGGAGACTGATTAACTCGTAGGACAACAGCGGACGCGAGTGGGATGCAAAATGACGCGCGCGCACGTGTAAAGAGCCCGAAGGGCCAGATCACGTGTGATAGACCGCCCCTATCGCCACCGTCTCACCACGAACTTGAATGACTAACGGGAGATACTCATGCCGAGAGAAGTTGGTATATGGTATTTGGTATATGGTATATAAATAGTCATAACTGCAGCTGCCATGAACTTAGTGACGCAAACCAGCTCTACGTTGGGGACCAGCTTGCTACTCAGTCAAGCCCGCTCGACGTAGCTAGCTGTAAATGCTTCCAACTCGCTTCTAAGCTGCAGCCATTGACTTGTAATTGGCTTCTATATGTTGTTCTCATTGATCTTGTTCTCTCGTGTCATCGTTTCACGCAATCGGGCCAAGTCATGCCTCTGCTGCACCAATGATAGATTCATTTCCAATAACTCCGGCCCCAGCAGTAAAAGGGTATCTTGCTTCATCGCAAAGCACGTATTCATGTCGTCCGTAGCATAAAGCATGCTTTTCAAGTGGGTATCTCTTTGTATCGTTGGCAATCAAACAAAATTGCAAAACTCATTGGGTATATCATCGTAAAGGCAAATGTAGATTGGGTGCCGATCCGTTCATCACAACGTGGTGCACCTTTTTGTGATTGTTGTTGTTGTTGTAAGGAAACAATTTGCTTTGAACATGTGAACCGCCTGGGTGCTGCATTGGACCAGGCAGGTTCGAAAACGAGTGAGAGGTTGGAGGCCGACCCGAGTCAAAACTGGCTCGAGGCTCGTGCCGTGGGGTCTTGTCGCCAGAGACACCTGCCCCGTTCGTCCCAAAGGGAAACTTGTTCTCGCTATACCGCGTGCCCCACGCACCACTCTTCGACGAGATGGACGCTGCATCTTCTTCCGGTAAATTCACGCCCGAGTCGTTCCAGTAATTTCGGAACCCACTCTCGCGGCTTTCCATGGAGATGAGTGACGCTTTGCTCGCGTTAGAGGATGCATACCTGAAAAAATGTCCTGGCTGGTTGTTGGTGTTTTTCCGGCTCATGAAGGAAGAGAACGAGCTGATACTTCCTGGCTTTCTCAGCTTGTCAAACAGTGATGACCTTTCCGAGACCGGCGTGGTGTCTCCATCTAGGAAAAGAGATCTTGTCGGCGAATCGTTGAGATGGAGAGAGGGAGCGTTCTGTAGGAGTTTGGATTCAAAGAAAGGGAGCGAATCTTCGAAAGAATCAGACTTGGGACGCGGGATAGCCCCCTTGATCGTGGATGCATCGAGCCCTTGTGGAACCAACTGTGAGATGAGAAAGTCGATGGCATCTTTCAAGCCGCCCGCGTTGTTGCGGGTATATGTCAAGACAAGTCGACCTTCTGTTGCTGCCACAATACGCTCGACGGAAGCCGTGGCAGACTTGGGCAAACTTCCATAAACGGGATTGAAATGAACGTCGACCTCATATTGGTTGCGTGTTTTTTGGCGCAAGTCGTTCGAGAACTCGAGTGACTCGAAGAACGACTCGAGTTCGTCGGATTTTTGAAAGGCAATCTCGTGGCTTTCTGGGACCATGCCAAGGAAGGCATCAACTGCTTGAGGGACCTGATACTCGGGTCCTGAAATGGTCACCACATCACTTGCCTGTTCGGTGCTCGGAAAGTCGATCTTGCAGTTCCACTTCTTCTCGAGTTCATCGATTTCTTTCAGACGAGCAATAAGCTCTCGATGGTATAGTCGGTTGATGACCACCGTCTCAGAAACAAATTCGGCATCCTGTCGAAGCGTGATTAGCAGATTCCACGATCAACAGAGCGCATGGACTTACGACTTTCTCCACCATGTCCATAATTTCCTGCTTCACCGAGTCGAGACTTTGGGCGTTGCGTGCAGGCGTACGGCAAATCACATTGTCTATTTTCACGTCGTCGTCGTCCTTTCCGACGCCACCTCGGTCCATCGCGTTGGAGAATTTGACAAAGACCGAATACTTCTTCATAATGTGCTGTATATGCTGCCCGCGGATTCCGATAATACGTTTGTGATATTGATCTGGTACGTGGAAGGAAATCGACGCTGGCATTTCTTGTTCGACGAGGTCGAGTCCATTCTTGGTGGCCTCGTACTGGCTGCCAACAACATCGATGTAGAAATTGTACTCGTTGAAGCCGTCAAAAATGATCTGGACGTTGCCTGCACATCATTAGCCCAGCCACTGCAGGATCAGGAATTTTGCTCACTTTGACCCATAATCTTGTTAATTTTGCCGTTCTTCTTCCCGCTCACAAATTCCTTGTGCTCATTCGCGAGCTCGATTTTGACGCGGATCTGGCAGGGGTATCTCTTGACAAATGGAATGCGATGGATGACCATCATGGCGTCTTTGACGGCATCATCAGAACCATTGACGGTAAAGGTGAGTTTATCAAAACTCAGCTCCGCTCCAGAATTCGTGCAAACATCGGATAGCATAACGCGGATCTCCTCGGCGGATGGTGGGCGAAGTCCCGGTACTTGGGCGGGATCAGAGAGCATGAGCCACCAGGATGCGCTGTAGAATTGACCCGCGAGAGCCATGATCTCTTTGACGGTGCGCTCGACATGCACGACATCGGTCCCTTGCACCCTGACCAGAGCCCTCTGACTGCCGAGTTGCGGGAACAAGACCTGTGAGGCATTTGCCTCCATGATCTTCCGAACCTTGTCCAAGCGATCTAACAGTATGCTATCGATCTTGAGAGAGGACACGACGACGTCTTTGGAGAACAACTTGATGCCCATGACCAACTCACGGAGTTTTTGCTTGGCGCTGTTGATCCTTTCCTGAGTCTCGCCGGTGATGAAGATTTCGTCAGGAGCTCGTCTGGTGGCGCCTGGTGGCACGTACCCGAAAACTCCGGGGAACGGAGGCGGAAAGTAGATGGCCGTCTTCGTGGCAGACTCGATGAGGTTGATGTTCTTGCCGGTTCGACCGGAGACCAGAGTGTGCATGGTTAAATCAAGCTTGATGACATCGATCTTGTGTTTGAGCTGTTCAAGTCAGCGAGTGAATGGGTGGAAGGGTGGAAGGGTGGAAGGGTGGAAGGGTGGAAGGGTGGAAGGGTGGAAGGGTGGAAGGGTGGAAGGGTGGAAGGGTGGAAGGGATTCCATGACGCACAATCTGGTCGATCATCATGAGGGTCCTCGTTTTGGCATGTTCAACGCTTTCTGTGTCTCCGTAAATGTTCAAGCGGTATCTCTGATCCAATCCGCTATCGACAGTGCCAGACACCTTGGTCGTCAGGTGGGGAGTGGCATCGGCTCGGGACTTGAGGAGAAAGATGTCGGTTCCGGTGTACTTGGCACACAAGTCAATGTGGCTCAGCACACTGGATCTAATGGAGGTTTCGGCACCGTCCAAGATCAGGTTCGGATCGATATCCACAATGGCAGATTTCTAAGCTGCAGTCAGCGGCGTGTGATGCGGGCAATACAGTCGGATGGGAAGCTACCATCATGATAGGAGTCTCGTTGAGGACTTTAGCTCGCATCTTGTGCACCACATCATGGTCCCCAGATATGCAAACGTTGGTGGTCAGTCCCTGAGATTTCTGACGCAATGCTTGTGCGCCAGCCGACTCAATCGAGGTCACCAAAGCTTCAACACAGCCACCAGTCGAGTCGCTCAGATAGCGGCATAGACTGCGGAGTCGCTCTTCATTTTGCACATGGACGGGAAGCTTGTAGATGGGCGTCCCCTCGGGGGTTCCAGCAGGAAAGGTCCAACGTTGAATGGCCCCCGGACTTGCATGCAGCACCTCTTCTGGCTCGGGACCCTGCAAGCTCGAGGCAAAGGGGACATTGAAGGAGAGGTTGACGATGGAATACTCGGAGTGGGCCGAGATGGCAATACTCGCAGAAGCTGGAGGGCGTCTCAATGGCTGCGGCTGCTGAGGAATCTCCTGGTGAAATCTTGAGGAGATGCCAAAGGCCGCTGGAGTCATCCGACTGAAGTTGCCAATCTTATGCATGCTTGGATGGCTCCCCAGGTCATCGACGCGGTGCCGAGTCTCAGAGGAAAGGGAGTAGAGTCGACGGCTAATACATTGAGTTGAGGGGGCGGCCAAAGAGCTAAGCGACGTCGACGACGGGATAACGATAGCGAACAGATGGATATTGGAAGTCTGCAATGAATGTCGAGATCTGGAGATCCTCACAAGTGCATGTGAGGACGTGAGCATCTGACGAGTTCAATCGGACTCTCGACGTGCAGCCGTCCAATGCATGGCCTAATACCCTATAACACCATGCCAATCAGTTGGCCCCAGGTGGATTCCGATACGCCATAGCTTCAACGACTTGAGCTCGAGGGCACAAATAGGACGACGGGAAAGTAACCTTGGCCCTGTGCCCACAAGACCCTATGCTGCTCACGGTTAGCAGCCCGCATTTCCTCGAATAGCGGTGCCTAGAGCGTGGTTGGCCTGGAAATAATACGGAGTAATAATTCATACCTATTGATATTCGAGTTGGTATTTTCGCACAAAACACAAGCCAGAAATTCCACGCAAATTAAAAAATTTTTAGGTCTCACTACCTACGAAGTACTGAATATCTGCTTGGGGCGAGAGCAATTACCTACCTAATAATTCCCAAAGGCAAGTACGATTTTTGGTACGCCACGTAAGAATGTGTGCCTTCCTCCTCGACACACTAACACAGACAAAACTAGTACAAGTGGTTCGGGAGCCATCTCTGCTTCAATATCAGTATATTGTGTGCCGTTTGTGTACTAATTGGTGCAACGAAAACTTGTTATTTAGAAGTTTCGATTTACGGAATATTATTTCAGACTGGTGTTCAGCAAATCTCCGGCAATCTCTAGAGACGTCACTGAATTGTTGATCACTACTCCCAGGCCTCTGCTACGGTCAAACCAAGTTAGCAAGGAGGTAAGAGTTCATCGTAAGGTTGAAGGCTTCGGATGAAATTGAGTAAATTCGTGAACATCTACGAAGGAATCCAACTTTGTACGTGAAATGCAAGCAGAAAGCATACCAAAGTGGCGTCAATTCATGCCGTTTGATGCAAGAGTTTGTAAAAGTTTTAGCGCCTCACTTGCCATGCAACAAAGCGACGAGGCATAATACATTTATCATGGGTCCGTAATACTGATGTATCTGCCTGCGCCCTTTGCCACGCTGGAGACCCCTTTGCAGTGGCCGCCTCTCATCGTGATCCCTGACCGCAGGCCTGCGCAGCCCCGGAGAACCTCGAACGACTGTCAGTGCAGAAGTGGATAAATTGCCGTCCGTGATCGGCCAACGATGCATGACCCTTTACGAATCTGTCAGGTGATCGCTTCTCATTTTACCCAGGTTCCATTGATTGAGTGGTTGTGATGACCGCACTTCCAGCAACTTGATATACAGTACTCCGTACACATATTTGGTCCAACAGCCATGCTTGGATTTTGGGTTCTGGTAAAGAATGAGACGTCACCGCATGTTTGAGCTCGTTGTCGCCCGTGTACAGAACCACCAGTGAATACGAGCAAAAGCCATCCTGCACCTTCTCAGCGTGAAGCTAACTTTTTCAATATCTTGTGAGCAAACCCAGCGCTCATTATTCAGATGCATCACCAACCACTATTCCGCCACACGTCCACTACGGTTTTCCGGGTCACCTTGGCATCGTTCGGGTTGAGATCGAGTTTGGCTCTCTGAAACTCAAACTGCGCCATCCAACAGGTGGTGCTATCTCCATGCGAATTTTGGAGGCTTCCCCACTAACGATCAACCTTGGGTGAGCCGGAGAGGGCAGGGGTTTGATCCAGCCCAATCGCATCCGAGAATTGAACCGCAACCTTAAGCTTGTGACGCCTTAATACCCTTCGCCAAGATCGTCACGGATCCTTCACACTTTTGCCCAGTCCCTTGGCTTCTGGGCACCCTAATGTTCAATGACAAGATAGCGGAGCCGTCCAAGCATCATGAATCCGCCTTGGCTCAATCACACTCTTTGTTGCTTCTAATACCTACTTTATGTGGTGATCTGCCTTCATGAGAATAGAACCCGGGGAAAATTAGAATGGGCACCCTTCCCCTCGCTGCCTCCACCCCAGCGTGGGCCGTGCTAAGGCACCATGGGCAAACACGATCTGCCTCCCCTACCGTTCCTTCCTCGTCTACTGACTTCACATGTATTATTTTTCCGCCAAGCCAAATGGAGGTCCCGATGCAACTGCCCCAGCAAATCTTGGTGCATTCTAGTCATACATTTCTGGAGGACGGCCGGATTCTCCACCACCACGCTACCAGGACTGTGCATTGATCTGGGCAGAAGCTCAGGCCCCTACCTCGTGACAACCACTTTTCTGTTTATTTATTTTACTCTCCGCATCCGTCCCTCTCGATTTCTGTACTCTCCTCCCAAGTAGCTGGCCGTTTCCTCCCTGCCCAAAACCCGCCACAACCATGGCTGACAAAGACCATGTTGCCTACAACGACGCCGGCAATGTTGAGCGCCGGCGCTCGTCCGTCGCAGAAATCAATATGAATCGGAATCTTGATGCCAAGTAAAGAGTTCTCGTCCAATGCTTAGCTGAGTCTTAGCTGACCCTTGCTGTCCAACAGAATTGCAAATCCCCTTGGTGAAATACCTCGAGATGTCTTGATGGCCGATGTTGAACGTTTTGCTGCCGCGAATGGGCTGACAGAACAAACTGCACTGCTCAAGAAGGGGGCGTTGGTTGCCCAGGACCCTGCCAATTACGAAAACCTCGATCTCGACGAGTCCGAGAAAGAAGCCCTGCGCGTTGAGGTCACCAGCAAGTGGAAACACCCGACACTTCTCTATGTGACCATCGTCGTTTGCTCAATCGGCGCCGCTGTGCAGGGTTGGGACCAGACGGGTTCCAACGGAGCAAACTTGTCCTTTCCACAAGAATTTGGCATTGGTGCAGGCGAAGAACCGGCGGGTCCAGACAATCCTCACCACGATCGAGACAACTGGCTTGTCGGTCTCGTCAACGCTGGTCCGTACATCGGCTCTGCCTTTCTGGGCTGCTGGTTGTCCGATCCGATCAACTACTATATTGGTCGACGTGGGACTATCTTTGTTTCTGCAATCTTCCTGATCATCACCCCAATTGGCGGCGCTGTCTCACAAACATGGTGGGAGCTCCTGATCACCCGTCTGCTGATGGGCATTGGTATGGGTCTTAAGGGCTCATGTGTACCCATTTTTGCTGCGGAAAATTCGCCTGCCGCCATCCGGTAAGCTACCGCCCGCATGTGAACGTTGTAGGTTGCTAACAACGCTATAGTGGTGCGCTTGTCATGTCCTGGGTAAGCAATTCTGACCCAAGGCGCTCGCACCTGCGATATCTCATCAATCTGTGACGACCGCAGTAGCTGACTATGCCTTTAGCAAATGTGGACTGCGTTTGGGATTTTCCTAGGTTTCTGCGCCAACTTGGCTGTCAAAGACACTGGCCAAATTGCATGGAGGCTTCAAATTGGTTCCGCCTTCATCCCAGCAGTACCACTAGCCATCGGCATTTAGTAAGATTGGCCTGTCATACAGTCGTCAGCTCGAACTAACACGGATGTAGCTTCTGTCCGGAAAGTCCAAGATGGTACATCAAAAAGAGGCGATTTGTCCAGGCTTATCGATCACTCAAGAAGCTTCGAAACCATGAGCTCATGGCCGCCAGAGACCTCTACTACATCAATGCGCAAGTGGAGGTCGAAAAGGACCTCGTGGGAGACTCGACTTACATCAAACGATTCATAGAGCTTTTCACGATCCCACGTGTTCGGCGAGCTACCCTGGCATCCTTCACAGTCATGATTGCGCAACAGATGTGTGGTATCAACATTATTGTAAGCGAAGAGACTCCCCCTTATTCCGCCTCCTATTCCGCCCACCCTTTCCCCACCATTTCGCTTGTTGTTCTCTCGTATTCGCTCACTATTCCCTTACTATTCTCTCACTGTTCCGCCCTCCTTTTCTGACTGACACAGGCGTTTTACTCCTCCACCATCTTTGCGGAAGCAGGTGCCTCTACCTCTGAAGCTCTCATTGCTTCCTTTGGCTTTGGTCTCGTCAACTTTGTTTTCGCTTGGCCGGCGTTCTTTACAATTGACACGTTTGGACGCCGTTCTTTGCTTCTTTTCACGTTCCCGCAGATGGCCTGGACACTGCTGGCGGCGGGTTTCTGTTTCTACATCCCGGAAGCGAGCAGCGCACATCTCGGGCTGATCGCATTCTTCATCTACCTCTTTGCGGCCTTCTACTCGCCCGGAGAAGGCCCCGTCCCCTTCACCTACTCGGCCGAGGTCTTCCCACTCTCACACCGCGAAGTCGGGATGGGCTGGGCCGTGGCAACATGCCTCTTCTGGGCGGCCGTACTCTCCATCTCCTTCCCGCGCATCCTGGCGGAATTCACTCCGACCGGCGCGTTCGGCTTCTACGCCGGCCTCAACGTCGTCGCACTGGTCATGATCTTCTTCTTCGTCCCTGAGACCAAGCAGCGCACGCTCGAAGAGCTCGACTACGTCTTCGCCGTGCCGTTCCACCGGTTCGCCGCCTACCAGATGCACACCTGGTTCCCGTGGTTCGTCCAGCGCTACGTCTTCTGGAACAAGAATGCCCGTCTTGAGCCGTTGTACCACTTTGACGATAACGTCAAGCAGAATCTGAAAGACGTGAGAAAGGCCAGTACCGGTATTGCAAGTGACAAGGCTGGGGTCGAGAGAGACTCCGGCTCATCTTGAACGAGTTGGACAAAACAGGGGGAGATGTGGTATAAATAGAGCAAAAGGGCATTCATTTCCTCCTAGAATGACGAGATGCAATATTTGGTTCCCTCTTTACAAAATAGTCACGTGGCTGTAAAGGGGGCGGAACCGTGGTGGAAATCAAAGTGTATAGCTTGGCAGTGTACTTGGTTAGTCCGACTTCTACTATGTATGACCTGACAATCCAATTGCAACGCTTGATAGGCATGGATAATGCGGAAGAGATGATTCCCAGGACCCAAACAATTCCTGAATAGATTGATTTCGCTTACTTAGCTAGGGCCCTGGCAGCTTCGTGCCGAAATGCTTTTCCCACCAATTATCCATGCAAATTGCCTATTATGACGGCCTTGAGGTTTCTGACCTATTACGAGCAGAGGACGAATGTCTCCCGAACGTCAAGTAGGACCCAAAGTGCCTCACGTCCGGGGTCCATTACCTCGACAGATTTTCCTGACGTGAGCATCGCATGTTGAAGCTGTTTACTATCAGGCACACACGAGAGACATGCAAAATGCTCAAAGTGCGGTACCGACCTGCACACACTATTCGTCGCGCGTCGCAACCCGTATTATCTTCTCCACGCTCTTCGGCATGGCCTTCAAGAGTTCCTCGTCATCCGACAGCTCCACTTCGCCACTGTTCCGCCGCTTTACGCTCTCAATGAACTTCTTCAGCACGTCTGGCGCATCTTCGCGACCCATGAAGACCTCCACGAGCGTCAGTCCTTTGCCGTCTTGCACTTCCTGCTGTCCCAGCACATCCCACAGTTCGCCCCAGGTCGTGGCGCGTCGGGTCACGACGGGATACGAGGGGTCATCCGTGCTTGCACCGAAAAATTGCGGCGCAAGGAGGTAGTTCCACGGCTGAATGTCATTGTAGGGGGCTTGCATGCCGTGGACGAAGCGCTCGACGGTGTAGCCGTCATTGTTGATGATAAACATGGTAAGGGGCAGCCGGTTGCGGATGGTATCGGAAATGCATTGGACGGTCATCTGCAGAGAACCATCCCCGACGAAGAGAATTGTTCGACCCGAGAACGTGGCCTGCGAGGACCGCCGGACTGGGGGTTTCTCCGTGCTTATGCTGCCGTCGGGATGCTTCTTGCAAAGGTCGGCTTTGGTCAGGGATTGAACAATATCTCGCTGAGCTAGGGCTGCGCCTTGTGCTGCGCCGAGCATGTAACCTATGGACAGCCAGATGCCGGTGTTGATGAATGTCGTTTGCGGGGGCAACACAAAGTCCCGCCCTCCCAGGGATGCTGTGCCAGTTTCCGCAAGGATGATGTCTCCCGAGCGAAAGAAATTCGACATACGCTGCCAGAAAGTCTCGTGGTCAATCACGCCAGCCGGATCGGTAGGCTCAAGAGCTGCAAGTACTGCGCTGGGAGTTGGAAAATCTAGGGAAAGATCGTAATTTGGCAATTTCGTTTTGTCCATACGATTGAGTATTTTGCGGAGAAGGGGTTTGACATGGACGTTAGTGAAACTGTTTGTGCTGCCGATTTCGACCGAGTTCCGATGAAACGAGATGGTGTATTTTGGATTGGGAATGGTCGTGAAGCCATAAGTGTTGGCATCAGATGACAGCGGACCTATTCTGAGGATCAGATCGCAAGATTCGACCCAAGGCCGGTACACTTGCTTTCCTGCTGCGCCTGCGTAGATACCATGGAAGTTTGAGTACGTTTCGTTCACAATTCCTTTGCCGAAGGTTGTCGTAGAAGTTGGGAACCCGGTCACTCTGACCAATTCATCGGCTTCCTCTGTCACACCAAACGCTGAGGTGAAACCATCGACGATAATGAATGGCTGTTTCGAGCTGTAGATTCTGGCTAGTATCAAATCGACTTCTGCATCTTCGAAACCCTCATCGTTATGTGGTATAGTGAGATCGATCGGGAATTTGAGGGCTCTCGCCGACACTTTCGCAGCGACCATGTTGGTGGGTAGTTCGATATACACAGGTCGGCTTTGCAGAAGACATTCTCGCAGTGTTCGATCGATAAGTGCTGGAGCCAGCGCAGCATCGGTCAAGTTAGCTTGCGCAACAGTCACCTTTGCGTACATTTCAGCAAAGGTCCTGAAATTCCCATCCCCTAGCGAGTGGTGAAGACATGTCCGAGAATTCTGGGCTGCAAGAGGCGGCGTTCCTACAATATGAACAACAGGTACCATTTCTGCATAAGCTCCTGCCACAGCGTTGATGGCAGAGAGTTCTCCCACACCAAATGCTGTCACTAGCACAGAGATCCCTTTGATTCGTGCATAACCATCCGCCGCGTACCCTGCACACAGCTCACTTGCATTTCCTACCCAGTGAATTCCTGCTGGCTCAATGTAGTCCAGTGCTTGCAGGTTGTAATCCCCGGGGACCCCATGGACTGAATCCACACCAAGCTGTCGAAGCCTGGTGAGAAGATACTCTGTTAGGTCAACTTGTTCATCCATGGTGACGGGCAAAGTTATGTTGCAAAAGCATGCTGGGTGTGTATTATAGAACAGGTGTGCAACCGCGATTTAAAGGTGTCTCGGTACCGCTGCTGGCCGTGCCACGGGGGCAAGCATTTCGCGCATTATTAGAAGCGACTCCCGTGCTTCTAGGAAGAACGGCCCAGGCCATGGACAAAGATTGGTCCATCTTGGGGCTTCATACATCATCGCAAAGGACAGACTCGAGCCAAGGGGCTTTGTCATATCCGACTAACCCGATGGCGGGTGCGTGCGCGGAAATGCTTCGGTTAGTGACGGATCTTGCAGAACTCCAGAGATTTGTCATCCGACAAGCTGATTATCAGACGGCCACGATTTGTTGGTCCACACTTTTTGACAACCATTTCGATCCAGCTTGGAAGCTAAGCATACAAGCACAAAAGTAAGCGAGTGAGCAAGAAAAGGAAGCCTTTCTGCTTGGATGATGCACGGATGTAGAAGACCTGGTCATCATTGTCTCACTGCTAAATTTGATAGCCAATGTGTAAGTAATGTAAGCCTTATTCTTCGCGCTCTCTGGCTTCTTCAACTGCCCTACCCCAGTCAGCGTATCGCATGTAAACGTATAAAATTAATGACGTCGCTCCAATCCCGCTGCATGGTCCAATCCACAAACCGACGAGTTCCATTTTCGCTGGGCCAAAGGCGAGCAGTAATGACAGTGGAACGCTATAGCCGTAGTGGACAATAAGATTTACCCAACCTGCTACCCTTTGTCGGCCCAAACCTCGGGTGAGTCCATTCGATAGCGCACAAAATGCATCTGACAGTTGAAGAGCGGCCACTATGGGCAGTACTGTGATAATGAGACTCCTCACAAACGGATCAGTTGAAAACCCCTTTGCAATTACATCTCGTAACGATGTAAACACAATAAGGTCGAAGCTTCCTATACCCAAGAAGATCAAATAGTACGTATTGAAAGCTACGCGAGCTGAGATCAAGTCGCCAAGGCCAATGAGGTTGCCAAATCGAGTGCTCGCAGCGATGGAAACTGGGAAAGGAATGTGGTACATCAAGGCACAGACAGTCATCAGGACTGACATGGCGGCAAGGTATGGTTCTCCTAAGTAGCTTGAACTTAGGGTTAATATATCAAAAGCCCTGGTGAAGTCAGCAAGAGTCACGAAAAGAGTTGTCTCGCGTCACAAGCAACCGGCGGCAGAGCGGCTCAGAGCGGCACGGAGACAACTCTTAGACACCAAATCACGGGGTGTGTAAAGTACGTACAGCCATTCTGACAGTGTAGTGATGATTCCCGGAATGGTCAGCTTGATCATTGGACCCCAATTCTGCAAAGCTCGTCGAACATGCAATCCTGGCCAACATTGCAGTGTATGCGGGGCAAAGAGTCTGATGTAAAGAAAATAGATGACAAGCTGAGAGTGGAGTGTGACAGATACAGCAATGCCCGCCCCTCGAAAGCCGAGCCCCAGTCTCTGACAAAGATTAATGCGTGGCCGCAGGAGATATCTTGACGACTTACAAATACAAAGAGCCAATTCCAGAAAATGTTTAGTGGTGCGCAGATCATGCCGGTGATCAAAGGGCCAACAAAATTCCCCTGGGCTTGTGTGAAACGCTTTGCTGCTTCGAAAATGCCGTATGCAGGAGCGCCAATCAGATACATGCGAAGGTAGTCTCCAGCCAAGTAGGCGACATGCTTCTCAGGAACTATCATGGCCAAGATCCATGGGGACGAGATCCAGATGGCGCCAATCGGAATGGTGACAAGCAAGGTTAAGGCTATGACACGTTGAACATGAAGACCGACCAAATGGAACTTCCCAGCTCCAAAGGCCTGCGAAGTGAGTGTATCTAGGCCTGTGGCCAATCCTTCATAGACAGCTAGTCCAGTTATGTTCGCTGTCATCGAAGCTAGCGAAGCTGCGGCAAGTTCACTTGTACCCAGTCTTCCTGCCACGAAGACGGTAACGAAGTTGTAAGAATACCTGGTGACCTGTCAGCTTTCACAAGCCGAAAACGTTTACTAGCAGGCCCATCATCTTACTGGAGTACATAGGTCAAAACCAGAGGTGCTGAGAACTTCAGCAATGTGGTTGTCTCTGCTTTCCATGATGTGCTAGAGCCAGATGCTGAGCCTTGAAAAGCAGCTTGGGCTGGGATGGTGTCATAGCCTTGGAGCGCTCCGTTAGGGGTTTGTCCTTGGGCTTTCGTAATAGCGGCTTGTTTGAGAAGAGGAGCAGTCTCCGATGAGGCAGTCATTTCTGTTCAGCGTTGTCTTGCAAAAGGCTAATATCATCTCTAACGGAGGAGGTCTAGGTAACAAGCAAGGGAAGGCAAAAACGTAATAGAGAAACAGACCATTCCAAGAAAACAAATGCCGATAACTGATTCACGCCCTATACCAAAAGACT
This sequence comes from Incumbomyces lentus, assembly GCA_017656005.1. Taxonomy (NCBI): domain Eukaryota; kingdom Fungi; phylum Ascomycota; class Eurotiomycetes; order Chaetothyriales; family Trichomeriaceae; genus Incumbomyces; species Incumbomyces lentus. Next base: position 4,063,749 of record JACJVT010000002.1, read on the forward strand.
CATGGGCAAATATACAGATATTTCTGAAGAAACAATGTTGGGCAAAATTCTCAATCTCACACAATCGGACTGGAACATCATTGGTGGATCGTATCGAGGTGCAAAGCGGCTCTCTGCTGATGTGTCAATCCTGAGTCACCACTAGCACCATCTTATTCCGAGTACGGGTCCGACGGCGTACGGCCTCGGACGCAACTTGATCCCTAGGTGCATATTCGGCCTGCAAAACATCCTCGAACGCTGCATATTAGTCCTTGCGTGCACGACGAACGACCAGAGGGCGGTGTGGGGTTATAATGTAAGGACGGAGGTTACGTGCTAGGCTAATAATGATGTGCTACTGGGATCGAACCACTGAAAGAGACAGTGGGTCGCCTGGCTCGTGCAGTGGCGAGAGTGGTTGGGGCGTGTCGCGTTGGACGCGACGTGGGTGGCTTGGCGTGGCTGGTGTTTGGGCTTAATAGGCTTTGGGAAGGTGGGAAGCTTACCGCGATGGCGATTACCTCGTACACCTCGAGTTTGACGGTGGACGTGGAGGCTGGGTTAATGTTCAAGTTGTTGATGATGGCCACCACGACTTGAATATTTGCTGATGATTAGAGTTCTGTGCTCTCGTTCACTACATTTATTTTGTGATTCACTCACGTTGTCAGAGAGTGACTTGGAAAATGAACTACACGTCGCCAGAGAAAAATATTCGGCGGCTCAAATCGCACCAACAACTCTCGAGCACTGCTCGAACTTCATACCAACTAGGCCCTAGAAATGCCTCGAGTGGTCGAGTCTTGCGTGATCAACTGCCGCCGCAGTCAAAGACGACGGATTCATTGCCTGCGCGCAACCGGGCTAACAGCGATGTACCTGCGCCTTTCGAGCGACCTCGGTTTCAACGAAAGCCTTTGACAACAATCGCACAATCAAGCAATGGCCATTCTCGAAAATCGAGTTTGGAAGTGAGCCTGCGAGAAGGGCCTGCACCAGGGACGAAGCCCTCTGCCTCCTTGGGCACTTTACGACATTCCATCCTCACCACAGGCGTTCAAGCGACCAAGGAAGGAATGTCAGACTACCGTGTCTATCTGTGGCTGACACTGTTGAATGTTGCTCCGCTGTCTACCGATAGCTATCTGGCCCAAGTTCACCGAGGACGATCGCCTGCGTACGAAAAGATAGCGAACGATGTCTTCCGTACGCTGGCCACCGACACCCTGTTCAAGAGACGAGTCAGTGACGCAAGTCTGACTCGAGTTCTTAACGCCACAGCCTGGAGGATCGTCGATTCGCAGAAAATTATACCATCCGAGTCGCCAGTGATACAATCAAGCTACATTCAGGGCATGAACGTGCTGTGTGCACCGCTGCTGTATGCGGCAAGGTCAGAATCACAGGCCTATGCCCTGCTCACCTCTCTATTGACTGATCACATTCCCACCTACCTCACTTCAGCTATGTCTGGCGTGCACGCCGGTCTCGAGCTCATCGATAAAATTCTAGCCACCATCCAACCAAAGCTGTCACAGTTTCTTCTGTCAAACTCGCTCCCTGCCAAAATCTACGCATTTGCACCAGTGCTAACGCTATGTGCCTGCACTCCTCCGCTTCCAGAGGTCCTGAAACTGTGGGACTTCTTGTTCGCCTTTGGAGCCCATCTCAATATCCTTTGCATCGTGGCTCAGATCATTCTGATGAAAGACAAACTGCTCGAAAGCTCAAGTCCGGGGAAACTGTTACGGAGCTTCCCAAACTTAAAGGCCGATGAAATCATCAAAACCACCCTCGTGATTGTCCGTGATCTGCCCGAGGATGTGTACGCCGAGGTCGTCCGACATGGGCGCGTGTAACGCTCTATCTCTCTTTGCATACCCGGCGGACTCCACGTACAAAGTCATGTTCAGCACCGATTGTGCTGCTTGGAGCTGAGATGGGGAAGGAGGATCGGGAACTTAATGAGCTGATGGCGAAATGTCTGTTACGATTATAACGACCTGAGTGATAGTACAGTTGTTTAGCGGTATCTTAACCATCGTGTCGAGAGTGGCCAGTAAGATTCGCAGTGAATAACAGCATGCCCCAGTCAGCAGACAAGTCGCACAAAGCGAACAGTGCCTAGGAGATTGACTGGAGTTGGAATGTATTGAGGGCCAATGTGTATTTCTCGACTTCTTTGTATGGCATACACATGTCCCGGAACTACCATGCACGGCTCCGCATTGAACTAGGTCAGCGTTGGAGTTGCGGCTGAAGGCATGCCAACATCGGCAGGATATGAAATACGCTGAAGGACGCCAGCTTCATATCGTCTTAGACGCGCCAATGGCATTCAAGGTGGATCGATAGCGGCCACCTGCCCGAAACAGGGGCGGCGATTATATGAGCTGGATGTCAACAATGCGGAGGCCGGAGCGGCGCTTGCAGAAGCCTGTGGCACTTTAGCACAGCCAAGTACCGCTACGTATCAACCAGTCCAGCTGATGCGCTGGGTCGACTCCAGGCATCTGTGGCGACATATTTCGTCGAACAGCAAGGTGGCTTTCCAGTAGTCGCGTGGTAGCCACAATAGAAAAGACTTTACGCGCAACAGGCGTATAGAGAACTAGATATAGTCTTAGTCGTCCAAGAGCCGCTGCTGGAGGAATTCAATGATGTCGTGGATCTCTTTAAAGACCCCATTTGACACGCCGAGTGATAGAAGATGCCAGGGGGTCCTTGTTCCATTGCTCCATTCCCTAATTTCCACCTCAGCGCCGTAATGCGACACCCTGAAATTCGCGGATCTGAGGATTTGATTAATAACCCTAACCCCTAAGGCCACTTTGCCGCTCTTAGCGGTCGTTTTTCCTGTTTGATCATGGTCAGCTTTGTCTTCTTATTACCACAGCCGGCGCTTATTAGAAAGTTCCAGGTGAAGTATCATGCCCCGTAGCCATCGCACTTAATAGAACATTACAAACGGCCTAAGGAACAAGTGAGGTTCGGTCCATTCGTCTTACATGTCTCAACAGCTGTCGAATATGGCTTTGAGGATTGGCCAGGTCCTGACAGGACGACATGGAACATACCGCATCCTGGAATCTTTGAAAAGTCTCACTGTTTTTAAGGCTCAAGTCTTGCCTGGATCTTCCATTTCGGCTCCCTAGTAAAGTGTTGAATCTCGCTTCGTCGGTCGCCAGCTGAGAGTCTATATCGCACCGTGATCAAGACAGATCTTCGCCCGGGGAAAATATGCCTGCATCGGGAGCTTGACAATCATCAACTCCCAGCAGTTGCTTCAAACCCTTTCATTCGGAAATTATACGACGTCGTGAATGATGACGAAAGGATCGATTCAGAATCTAATCAGTCAGATACTATTGATTATCCCTACTTAGTGTTCGAATGGATGGACTGTAATCTGTGGTCTCTGCCGGCTCAGCAATTTAGAGCGCATTCGATACTACCTAAAATTGTTGCCAGGTCGGCATTGTTGGCGCTCTCCATGCTCACGACAGAGTACAATGCAACCCATACTGGTGAGTACATGACTGGTGCTCGTGGTTCAACATCTAATCCAACGCATAGATATCAACCCGAATAACATTCTTCTCTCGAACGTTCATGGTTCTTCTCCTCAAGTAAAGATTAGTGACCTTGGAAACAGTAAGCGGGGTCTCAACAGGCTGAAAGACTTTGTAAAACTGACTGTAACAGCTCTTCTCGAGGGATACGACAAAATCCGCGTTCAAAGCTCACCCACGCGTGCACCCGAGGTTTGGCAAGGCCTAGGTTGTTGGCACTCATCGGACGTATGGTCCGTCGGAGTCACTGTAAGTGTGAGTTATGCTTACTCTTTATGAGATGTACTGACGGCGAAGTTGGCACATTGGCTTGCTGGATATCCGATCTTTGGTGCTAAAGATAAGATAGTCCAAGATCTTACTGAAGCTTGGTGTATTGCCAAAATCAGACGCCTCGTTGGACCATTAGGCCCACCTATCGACAACGAAACCTACCAGGAAGAATTCCTGGTCGCAGAGCACCTCGGATCTACGTTCGTCCACCCGGATACAAAAGAAGAAATGCCTTTCATCCAGGTGGGAAGCCTACGGGGAGAACTTGAAAAAGTACCGGGGCCAAAAATATGTGCTGAGTTACTGGATTTTATTGAGTACCTGCTCAATATAGACCAAAACAAAAGACCGACAGCACTCGAGGCACTCCAACACCCATACCTCAACCTTACCTGATTCGCATCCACCTCTAGGAGAAAACATCGGGGGTACAAGCGCCGCTTAATTGGGACTTGATCTCACACAGCTATTGCCATGGTGAAAGGGACTGCTTGGTTAAGCTCGCACGATCCGACGATTCTACCTAGCTGCCTGCAGAGAGTTATTTGTGAATCATGTGTTGGGTATCGAACTTCTTACCTGCTGCTTGCTGGGGTTTGTGGTAACATGTCAGCGCTGGCCAGCTGCGCAGGAGCAAGAGTTGCTGCGCAGCTCGCCGGAAATTTGAGTTGAGTTGCTGCGCAGCGCTGCACAGCAGAGTCACGTGAGCGTATACATGTTGTCGCCTCTTATAGTGTCGCTACCAGTCGCTGACCTCATCGTCGATAACGACGACGATAAGATAAGATATCACGTGGGTATCTGTCGATAGGCGGAAAATGAGGATTTAGCCTACTTTAAAGCTCCATTTTTGCTGCGCGCAGCGCTGCGCATCACCAAAATCGCAGCTGTGAGTTGCTCTGCTTGCAAACGCTCTTTACCGTTGGCGTCCTGCACGTCAATGGTCGAGTGTTCCTCGGGGTCAGCTGTGCTCGGATGCGGCATCGACCTATCTCGTCATTCGGTCTTTGGTTGTTGAGGATGAGATGTACAAGACATACACGATCACCACATTCGTTGCTCGGGCCTTTTGAGCTGGAGTCAACAGTACAGAACCGCTCACAGCAGCGGCAACCTTGTCAGTTGCTGCTTGAAGAATGTTTGGATCGATGGCGGTGATGACTCTTTTGTATCCCTGGTGCTGTACTTGTCCCGCCAAGTAGATGGAGATCTTCTGGGGTCCGGTGCCAACTTGGCGGGAGTCTCGGGGTCACCCAATACCCAACACCCAATGTCAGCGGATTCAGCTAATCCAGCCTTGTCAGGGTCACATGTAAAAGGACACAGAACATCGCACCGTCAGGGGGGATATTTTGACACGTGGCATAACGTAAATTTGGGCTCAATGGTTCACTGGGTCAGCAGCAGCCAAAAAAACATGATTTCAAAATCTCTGAATTTCAGTCTTGTTATCAAAAGAATCTGACCCATTGAACCCCTATGACCCTTTGAGCCCAAATTTACGTCAGTAAGTAGCTTGGTACGGCTGCGCTGAGGCCTCAGTGTCTGCTGGTCACGGTGACTATTAGCCTTGCGCGTCAACCCGTAACACTTAGCTACAGCTAAAGACGTCAGCGTCCTAACCGTTACCTTGTACGGAGTACATACTTGTTTAATCGGCACGCCTCCAGGGTCCAGAGATTATATAACAAAATATACATACCTTAGAAATTTATTCACGCATCAGTATCCGGCGTTATCATCGGCGCCTGAGTTCCCCAAAGCCTAGACCTCGTCAGGCCTTGTCAGGGAGGGCGCCAGGCGCATCTAATTTCCTGTTGTAGTGGCAAGTTTCCCGCAGGAGCTGAACGATCGAACGACAGCCTAAAAAGGGAGGTACGGCTAAAGGTGTGGAGCCGAATTGGCTTCAGGTTCTCCGTGGTCTCCACAAGTTTGGCGTTTTCGATCTCAGCTGAGCTTGCTCCCCTGAAATAGCTCCTGCATGCCCCAGAGAGAGAATGCCATGTCTCGCTGGCGTTCGTGGTGTGGCCATGTCACGACACACCACACCCTTACGAAGTCGCTTCGTGCCTCAAGACTCTCCCACGGCATTCGTTAGTGTCGATTTGACATACAAAAGCAGCAGATGTTTTCTTGGGATTTCCTTCAGTGGCTTCACACTAAGCCTTCTGCACTGGCCCTCGGCCCTAAATCCCTACTGATTCGAGTTTAATGTTCCTCGTGTTGTCATCGGCTCGTTTGAAGCTGCAGCTCGGTGTGCATGCTTGTGCAAAGACTTAGCGTTGAGCAACAGCGCTTGAATCTTTTGTTCAGATGGACAAGGTTCCCACGTTCTGATGGCTTGCTCGCGGGCCAGCTGGCCAGTCTGTTCCTGGCCATCTTTGACCTTATGGACATGCTCACCATTACTTGCGCTATTATTGTTCTGTCGACCAGAACTCCCCACCATTTTCCTGATCAAGATGCTTTGCTGGCTGGCTGATCGTTGCTCAGGCGCCAACCGTCTGTCAACACAATGGTGCACAGAAGTTGCCGTCACCTTTATGAAGTGGCAAATGTGTGGTCCAGCTGTGGATGCAAGCACTTAAGAAGCTAATGTTTCCTTGTGACGTTGCATCTCCTTCACGCTGGTGTGTCTTGCTGTGAGCACGTTTCTTGCTGATAACACTTCAAAGCCTCGCTTGCAACACGGATTGCGGATGCGTGCCTGGAACACGGAAGCTGCACTTGACCTCTGACCTCCAGATCGAGTGACTGACGCAGACACATAAACAAGTGTCATGTATTGGCATGATTATACCGGTCCTCTCTGGATTTTTGCTGCCATTGCATTGGTTGTTGTGAAAGCTCTGACTTGCCTCTATAAACGAAACTTGGGCGGCGTGTATTCAGACTCAAAAATTGATGACGACGCATCAGATCTGGAAAAGCAAGCCATTCCGGCGTCGCCATTCTTTGCTTACCTCGGGCACAATGCGCTGACCGAATCAATACCCAACGATCCGAAGAATACCTCAGTCCATGCAATAAATCGCCTCTCGGAACACATCAAGTTGAGAAATGAATGCGAATGGAGCCCGATAGTAGAGTCACCTTCTGACGACGCGGAGAAATTTGTCACCCGTTCCAGGACTGGCAAATGGCGAAGCTATTCCTATGCAGACACCAGCAATCGGCAAGTAAGCTTCGACCATGTGCAAACCGTTTACAGAGATGAGCCCTGCAGGAGTTGGCAGAGAAGGACACTATTTTTCTACGGCGTTTGATTTTGGTCGGTCACTCAACGCCGAAGCCGTACCTCAACACCAGCAGCATGGAGCATACTGAGCTTTTCAGACACTTCTGGCGTTTTGGCATCATATCATCTGGGGAGGAGAGTAATGGATCGTGGTCCTGAACGCTGGCGAAGCGGCGGTTGGTTGCGCAAAAGGCCACCGTAATACCGCCCAGGCGAATTTCACTTCTTTCTAACCAATCAAGGCGATGGTTGGTACGAAGTATTAATCGAGATATCTCGTGTACTTCTGGGTGGCTGGATCTCGAAGTTTCCAAGCATAATGCAGAGAATGCGCAGGGGCTAATAAAGGACGCGCGTTCAAGGCTGGGCACGGTCCCTCTCTTGCCATATTAATTACACTCGATAATGGTACCGGGTGATGAATGATAATCTAAGAACTACCAAATCTGACAACCTGTGGCTGTTCAACATCACATGCGTAGAGAAATGTGGCTCATCAGGCGATCTCGGGTGTCAGCAACAGCTGTGTCCTTCTGGAGGTTGGAGTCTTGGCTCCTTCACTGGAGGTCTTGCACAGACGTGCTAACCTTCTGCGCATGGGATTCCCCGAAGAAGCATGACTTGACAGTTGCAACCCGAGAACGCTTTAAATATTGTTTGAGGTGTAATACTACAGTCAGCGTTTCAAAACGCGGGCGCAGTGCGGTGGGCGGATGGCAGCTGAAATTGTGGCAGGGCCACTGAGAGTCTTAGGATTGAGTGGCCCCGGTCTTTGTACGAAGTAACTAGTGCGCTGGAAGGTTTAAGTCAAGACGAGTCATGAATGGCTTAACTGACTTAAGCTCTTGTGGCTGTCCGTTTGGCCTGGAGCAGCGCCTGCCCTAAAAAATAAGCCATTCGCTCCTCCACCTTTTTATGTGCCTTCTTCCTCATCATTGATTTCGCTTGTCATTGTAGTCATCTCTACACTCTACAATCAACACTCTCCTTCTCAACGCTCTCGCTTCATTCACCCTTCTAAATCATTCTACAGCTGCCGCTATCGTCAACGCCATGAGCGCCAACAATTACTATCAGCAAGGCGGGCCTCAATATCCGCAGCAATCGTAATGCCAATTCCGTGCTCCAAACAAAAAGACCAGGCAACTAACGGCTTCTCAGTTATGGGCCCCCAGGAGGTCAGAACTACGGATATGGTCCCCCTCAGCAAGGATATGGCCCACCGCAACAAGGATATGGACCTCCTCAAGGCGGAATGCAATATCAGCAACCACAGCAACCACAGCAAGTCATCGTGAAGGAGAAGAAGGACAGAGGTTGTCTAGCCGCGTGGTAAGTGGTCGACGTCGAAGGCTTGAGGAGACTATCCACTGATCCTGTACGCCAGCCTTGCCACGCTCTGCTGCTGTTTTGTCTGCGAAGAAGGTTGCGAGTGCTGCGCCGACTGCTGCGAATGCTGCTGCGACATGTAGTCCACGCCTTCACCAAGTAGCAACCAAATCGACACCGAGACACTCCTCCTTTGACGTCGCACAGTCTCGGTTCTTCGAGTTTCGCTATCCTCGGCGCTTGATTTGATCAGCCGGTCACCGCATTCACTTCGGCCGAGACAGACTACACAACCACGGGCATCATTATACGAAAACGAACATCCCCAGAAACATAGCCAATATAGCTTGCCTTTCGGTCCTCGATATTTTACCTCGTGGGAATGTGAAATCTTAGTTCGGGTGGTGTTCAGAATATCCTTATGGCTTTGAGCAAGATGATAGTACACGAGCGAGCACAATGAATATCCCTTGCGCCTTTCCTGTCTGGAATTGCGATCCGATTGTGCCTTCTCTCCCTTTTACGTCCGTGGAAATCTCTCCTCTCAGCAAAATGTGTTGCAGGCAGGGGGTCTGCGCCACAGAAAAAGAAGGGCATGACACGGCATCGTCGGAACGGTCCCAAAATTCCCCTCCCATGTGACTACAAACCTGTGTTCTGTTCCCAGCCATCCTGTGCTCATTCTAACTAAAACTTGACCCACGAAACACTAACAATTGTGGATGCTTTGAAAGAATCCGTTGAGGATATTGCGCGTTATCGGCGACTTCTTAACAACCCGAGTAGCCAAAAACACTAATTCACTTCTCGTCGGACTTCCAAGTCGAAGCATCTCCTGTACAATGGGAGTTTTAATCGCATACTGCCATATTCTTTTGTTGCTCTGTCCCGCATCAGAATGATTCAGGACGTTCGTTACAACGAGATCAGAGAGGATCAGGACATATCACATCGATTGCACAGGTGACGGTGAGAAGAATAAGCTGCCTACCTAGGTATACGACTGTCTAGTGGGATACAAACTCAGAATTTCCTTCTAATCACTTGATGACTTGTCCGTTCGTCTCGAGGCGAGATGGTAATCAGAAACAAAAGGATTCAGCTTCATCAATCAATCAATCTATTTCATACGTTCTTGTCAAAAACTGTGAACGTCTTTTGTCTACCCACCCGCCTCTCTACTAGTTGTTCACAATTACTGGATATGCTAAATAATCTAGCTAGTAGCTGCCTAGGACAAAACGGGGAAAAGAAAAGCCACTCCCAGTTTCTCTCAGGCATCAAGACTATTACGCAGCGTGTCTTTCATTTGCACGCCCAACCCAGTAAATCCGTCTTGAAGGATTTTGCGTCCTGCGAGGCCGTTGGCAAAGTCGAGTTTCTGCTTCAGAGACCATGCGTCGTCCCGATTCATAAAGCCAAACAGCATGCCTGCAATGAACGTGTCGCCTGCGCCTACCGGGTCAGTGATCGGCTTGTCCGAGACTGTATGTGCTGGACTATGCACGATTTGTGTATCCGAGACTGTAGCTGCCAGTGCTAGTGCTAGTGCTAGTGCATCTGCACCATCACCTCCCCACGTGCAGATAAGGATCCGTTCTGAGTTCTGGTCAGACAAAGGCAGTCGGTCGAGGATTTGGGCTTGCTGGGTCAAGCAATCTCTCGCACACGTGTAGCCTTCAGCCTCGGCCCAGCTTCTCGAGTAGAAGATGACGTCTGCTTCGTGAGCCAGCTGCTGGAGGCCTTCTCTCCCGGGCTTCTCGAGCTCGACTGACACTTTCAACTCTGGCGTTCTGTTTTCTGAGTCTGAGTCTTGGGTCTGGGTCTGGGTCTGGGTCTGGTTGGTGGGCGGTGGTTTGAATCTTTGGCGAAGATATCGAATACATTCGAGAGCGGTCGCGGGAATGCGTCCTTCGAAGTGGAACCAGATCTGGTCGAGGCCGTTGATGTCGGACAGTGAGCTCTCGATGGTGGCAGTGAATTCGTCGTAGCTCATTTCCGGCAGGTTATTGTGGTTGACTATTGTTCGCGAGCCTGTTGCTTTGGAGCAGATGATGTACGATGATACTGGTTCGCTGTGAGCAGAGCGGTAGACGCAGTGTGAGACGTCGACCTCACTGTGGCCAGAGGGGAGCTGGAAGGATTCTTTTATGAATGGAATGGCCGCTGATGATTGTGAGGGTAGAGTAGCTATCAGGATGAGCTTCGGTGGTGGGGTTTGGTGATTCTCGGCTGTAATGCATTGCAGTTGATTGAGGACTTCCAGTGTGTTGGGACAATTGCCTCCACGCCGTCGTGAAAAGGCCGTAGCCCGTAGTTTGGAGTCTTCGTCTGGAAAGTACGGAACCGTCAGGATGGTGTCAATGGCGCAGGCGCCGATGGCGACAAGACGTGTTCGCTTCATCCTTCCTGGCTTTCGCTTTGTGCAAATTTGATCCAAGTGTGGTGAGTGGTCAAATGATGTGACTATCTGATTCGAAGTATTCAAAGAAGTCTACCAATAGCTTGACAGTAATAGGTCAAACTCCTAATGCGTAATTCTTAAGTGTTCTCATTCAGAGACGAGCACACTGTGTAATCGAGGACGACTAGATCACCAGGGAGAGGAATATGCTGTGGTTGAGACGATCTGCTTGCATTCTGAAGTAAGGAGTAAACATCCGCATCAACGATACCTACATTATGGTGTCGTGATTAATACCTAGAGACACGTAGTAGCATCGACGTCTAGTAGTATGGGAACACTTCAGAATAGTGTCCAGAGTCAGAGTCAGAATTGTCATGCCTAACAGTCGATCCAGTCTTTGTTCGTCAAGCGATGCATTCTAGGCACGACTATGTCATGATGATTGACACTCAGAAATGTGTAGCTTCTCAAGCCATGTACAGACCATTCCAAAGAATAATGTTGCTGGTCCAGATGCTTTTCAACGGGGCCACTGGAGTACCGTACCACGACCTACATATAACTATTAGTTACGAAATACGTCATTCTCAGGGCTACCGTGGGCTACCTACAGTACGAAGCACTAAAACTTGACCGAGGGAGAATGACACCTTGGTCCTGCAGCACAGACCGTCACACTGGGTTTTTGACAGCCAGGCCATGTTACCAACTTGAACGTCGGTCGGTCGATCACTCACCTCCACGTCAAGCAAATGGAGATGATGGTGTCGCCCCGGCTTGTTTTATTGTGTGAACATGTCGCTGAAAGTGTACCTCTATGTCTACCTCTTCGGCGGCGTCACCTTTGTGCCACTTGTCCTCGGCGCCCTGCTGCTGTACTTGTACCACACTTTACCACCGCTCGATGACACCAAAGATGTCGTCCGACCCGACGATCCTGCTCACTTGAGCCGGGACGGGGACGACAAGATAGTGTTGAAATCCGGCACCGACGATCTTGCGGAGAAGTTCCATCGCAAGCATGAATCCGACGTGGCTGCCGGCTACTTTGCCGTCTGTCGAGAGTATGTGCCTGGAGGCGTCAATGGGAAGCCACCGGAGAAACTGTTGCCTGCGGGTGAGCACGTGGGAACCGAATCCCCCAGTGTTTATCAGACCATGTATCGCAGTATTTTTGAAAGGGTGCAAAAACCGTCGATTGAGCCGGCCAAGGATAGTGCGGGTAAGGCGGTCAAGAAGACGAACAACGTTTTCTTCGTGGTCTTGAGGTACGTACACCTGCCACTCCCCTGCACACCAACAATGAACTGGGGCTAACGCAAGCAAAACAGACACGGCCATCTTATGCTCTACGATGACATTCAACAGCTCGAGGTGCGATATGTCATCTCCCTTGAGTACCATGATGTCGACATCTACGGTGGTGGCGGTGAAGAGATTCCCGAGCCAGAGCTATGGATTAAGAGGAATTCTATCCGCCTGAAGAGGAAGAAGTCCCAGCTCAGCAACAAATCTTCCACCTCCTCCTTGCCCTTCTATCTCTTCAGCGAGAACCAGTCCGAAAAGGAAGACTTTTATTTTGCCATCTTGAGCAACATGCAGAAGAGCTTGGGTGACAACCCACCGGTGCCACAAGAGTTCGAGACTGCACATATCATCACCTTGGTTCAAAGGCTCCATTCTTCAGAAGAGCAGCTCCAAACTCGCTGGATGAATGCTTTTCTTGGCCGCATATTCCTCGCCGTGTACAAGACGCCCGAGCTTGAAGCCCACGTTCGGAAAAAGCTGACCAAGAAGATCGCTCGTGTTAAGAAACCGGATTTTATCACCAAGCTCGCGTTGCAGAAAATCGACATGGGAACAGGCGCTCCTTTCTTCACGAACCCTCGCTTAAAAGACTTGACCGTTAACGGAGATTGCACGGCCGAGGCAGATGTCGAGTATTCCGGCAACTTTCGGGTCGAAATAGCTGCCACTGTGCGCATTGATCTAGGCAAGCGGCTCGGTGCTCGAGAAGTTGACATCCTTCTGGCTGCCACCTGCCGGAAATTGGTCGGTCACGTGTTGGCTCGATTCAAACCACCGCCGAGCAATCGGATGTGGGTAACGTTCGATAAACTGCCAAAGGTAGAATTGAAGCTGGAACCCATCGTCAGCTCGAGACAGATCACCTACGGCTTTATTCTCAGAGCAATCGAGAGCCGGATTCTCGAAGTCATCGCCGAGACCGTTGTTCTCCCCTTCTGGGACGACATCCCCTTTATGCATACCGAGGGTGAGCTATTTAGAGGAGGGATCTGGAAGAAAGACGTCCAGCCTCAAGAATCAACCGAGATCAAGGATGAGGTTGCCGAAGACGAAGCTGAAGCGGGCAAAGAGCCCGATCGACCACTGCCAATAATTGGAAAAGATGATCGGGTCGTGAGCATGCCTGTGCTGTCTAATTCAAGCCATACTATCACAGCTGCAGCTCAACGATCAGTTAGCTCGCTGAAAGACACTTTGCCCGGCTCCAGCGACGGCTCCAAGACGCCCGATCGCGCCTCCCGGGCAACTGGGCCACGAATGTTACGTGCGTCTTCGTTTGCTCCTGCAGCAGGCCCCATGATATCACCGAGCCATGCACCTGGCCAATCTCCAGCAAGAGACATCAAAGCGGCTTCGAAAAGGGATAGCATGTTGAAGGATCTCTCTGCTCGGCCTCTGGGTACCTCTCCAGAATCAGAATCTCACATCCCGCCCAAGGAAGAAGACGCTACCGTGCAGAATGAGCACACACAGGCGGACGGCTCGCTTTCAAAGAATTCGAATGAGGACTCGACGACCGCACCACTAGACACGGCCGAAACCGAGAGTACTTTAGGAGGAAGCATGGCATCTGCAAACGCAACTGACAATGCAGATTCAAACCGATCCTCCCTGCATAGCGAAAGCAAGCCAGGCGTAGCAGCAGCAGCAGCAGCAGCAAGAAGTTTTGCAAATGTTGACCAGCAAAAGACGCTTGCGAGCATCAATGCGGCACGAGAAGCTGCGCAGAAATGGGGCTGGGGCGTTCTTGCACGCAACCGGCAGAGAGAGGCAGAGCCGAAACCTGCGAGCGAGTCCGCAGACAAGATGGACACGTCCCAACCTATGGGTAGAGGCCAACCCCTGCCCCCGCCAGGAACTCCGCTGCCTCGACCTGTAAAGCCCGGTATTTTCTCCATGCAAAAGAGGAAGCCTCCTCCGGTGTCTGGCTCATCAAATGACGGAACTTCGTCGCAAGGTGATGGCATTCCTGGCGACGCAACTCCCAAACCGGCCCCGCCTCCGTTACCGGATCGAAAGCGGCGACAGAGCCAGTTCCAGAACTCAAGTACGCAAGACGAGGAGCTTTTGGTAGTCGAAGCACCGCATGAGTCGGTGCCTTCGACTCCCAACCCAGACGACAACGAGCATCACGATGATTTTTTCGGGCATGGCGAGGAGATGCAGAAGCCGAGTATTCCGGAAGCACCTCCGCCCAAGTATGCCCCGCCTCTGCCAAGTAGAGCGGAGAAGCCGGATATACAGACGTGCGTGTCAACATGAAGATGGTGGTTACTCTTGAGCATGTCAGGCGTCAACGGGAATGCCAGCTGTCATGCAAGACAGCGACTGTTGAGCTTCAAGCACGTTGTTACATGGGGCCGCCAATGGCAAATAGCACATGGCCATTGGAAGCCTTTCTTGGGACTATTAGAGTAATGGCATGAAGCCTGCGTGCCTGCTGGAGACGACTTAATAGTAATCGCCAGCTAATTAGTTAATATTTATTAATACTCCACCCCAAGCGATCGATGGACCGTGACGGAGGCGAGGAGGCGCTGTGGCTTAGGGCAGTGGCGGCTGGCGTAATAGCGGAGCTCGGATGCTAAGGCTCCAAGGCTGTGCTACCACTACAGACACAGCAAACAACGTCAGACTGGGTCTGATGAAACACATTCACAGGCTTCATCTTTCCAAACCAATGAGCTGATACCTGTGCCCGTTGGCACCAAACCCCCGGATAACTGCAGGCCGCGTGTCAGGATTGGTGGCATTGGTCTTATTATTCGTCGTCATCCTTCTGCCTCGTTTTTTCCCCGTCGTTCCTGCTGCTTTTGTTGCAAACTGGCTCGTCGTGGTGGAGGAGTTCTCGACGGCTTCGGTCGTACTGTTGAACCTCAAGACTACAACGCCGCTTCTTCCGGCAGGATGTCGTACGGCCCGTATGGCAGCGGCACTAGAAATGTCGACATGTCCAAGACCGAGGCCGACCTGGCCATCAACATCCGCAAAGCAACGAGTATAGGTGTGTAGGCTCGACTGACTGTCCGTGGCATCCGACGAGACTGAGACACTGACTGCGTGCGTGCCTGCAGAGGAGACGGCCCCCAAGCGGAAGCACGTTCGAGCATGCATCGTCTACACCTGGGACCACAAGTCGTCCATGTCCTTCTGGGCGGGCATGAAGGTCCAGCCCGTCATGGCCGACGAGGTGCAGACCTTCAAGGCCCTTCAGACCATCCACAAGGTGCTGCAGGAAGGCCATCCCGTCGTGGTGAGAGAGGCGCAGCAAAATGTCAATTGGATCGAGTCCCTCGCCCGAGCTGCCGGCAGCGGTGATGGCCTCCGCGGATACGGGCCCCTGATTCGAGAATACGTCTTTTTCCTGCTGGCCAAGCTGGCCTTCCACCGGCAACACGTCGAGTTCAACGGCTTGTTTGAATATGAAGAATACATCAGTCTCAAGTCCATCAACGACCCCAACGAGGGCTACGAGACCATCTCCGACTTGATGACCCTGCAAGATCAGATTGACACCTTCCAGAAACTCATCTTCTCGCATTTCCGCAGTGGCAACAACAACGAATGTCGGATCGCCGCCCTCGTGCCCCTGGTGCAGGAAAGCTACGGCATCTACAAGTTCATCACCAGCATGTTACGGGCCATGCACACCACCACCGGCGACGACGAAGCTCTCGAGCCCCTGCGCACCCGCTATGACGGCCAGCACTTCCGTCTCGTCAAATTCTACTACGAATGTTCCAACCTGCGCTACCTGACCAGCCTGATCACCATCCCCAAATTACCCCAAGACCCACCGAACCTGCTCACCGAAGACGAAGAGAAACCGGCCTTGCCGAAACGTCCGACGCGAGAGGTGGTCGAGAAACCTCCGTCGCCCGTCGCCAAGAATGGCACCCCAGACCCGACCGATATGCAAGACTTTTGGTCAAGAGAAGCCCAGCGACAGCAAGATGAGTATGAAGCAGAACAACGGCGGCTGCAGCAACAATACGAAGACCAGCAGCGCCAGCGAATGTTGGCCGAACAACAGGCTCAACGAGACTTTGAAGAACAACAGAGAAGAGCCCAAGAGGCCGCGCGACTGCAGCAGGAGCAACTGTTGCAGCAACAGCTCGCCGCCCAGACACAAGGTCGCATGGCCGAGCTCGAACAGGAAAATCTTCGCGCCCGCGCTCAATACGAACAAGACCAGCTCATGCTGCAACAGTATGACCAGCGCATGAAGGCTCTCGAAGAGCAGTACAATCAGCTCCAGGCCAATCTCCACATGCAGAACCAGTCCAAGGAGGATCAGCTGAACGCCCTCCACGAACAGGTCAATACCTGGCGCGCCAAATACGAAGCACTGGCCAAGCTGTATTCACAACTCCGACAAGAGCATCTGGATTTGCTGCAGACCACCAAGTCCCTCAAGCTGAAAGCCGCCTCGGCACAGGAAGCCGTCGAGCAGCGTGAACGCTTGCAGCGCGAATTGAAGACCAAGAACCTCGAGTTGGCCGACCTGATTCGAGAACGAGACCGCGCGTTGCACGAGAAGGACAGAAGTGTGGGTGGTCACCGGGAAGAGGTGGACAAACTCAAGCGAGAATTGAGACTGGCCATCGAACGAGCCGAAACCGCCGAGAGGGCCAAGGGTTCCGAATTATCATCCCTCATGGCCAAGTACAACCGAGAAATGGCCGACCTCGAAGAAGCCATGCGCGCCAAGACCCGACAGCTGGATGACCTTCGTTCCCGGCAGGGTGAGCGAAGTCTCGACCACGATGCCGCATTACGGGAGAAAGATGATGAGATCGAGATCTACAAATCGGGCATGGAGCAAGCCCTCGAAGAGCTCGAGGAATTAAAACTGGGCTCGGGCGAGACGGACGGTGCTTTGGACGGCGCTATTGATGAAGTCATCAAAGGCAACATCGTCAAGATCAACGACATGATCGACTCAGTCCTCCAGTCGGGGGTACAGCGAGTCGACGACGCGCTGTACGAACTCGATTCTCCCATGCAAGCTGGCAACCAGAATGCCACCGCTTCCTATGTCCTGTCGCAGATTGAAAAGGCGTCGTCCAGTGCCACCGAGTTCTCCACCGCCTTCAACAACTTCATCGCGGACGGTCCAAACAGCAACCATGCTGATATCATCAAGACGGCCTCGATCTTTGCTGCTTCCATAGCGGATGTCCTGACCAATACCAAAGGTCTCTTGCGATTTGCCACGGATGACAAGAAGGGTGACGGACTGACTAATGCGGCACGCTACTCGGCCCTGAGCACGATCAGCTTCTTCCGAGGCCTCCAATCATTCCGACTGGAAGGGCTCGAACCGATGCAGAAATCGGACGTGGTCATCAACAACAATCACGATGTTCTCATGAAGTTGCAGAAATTGTCCAAACTGGCCGACGCCTTTGCCCCGAAATCATCCAAGATCACCACCTCGGGTGACCTGGGCGACCTCGTCGACAATGAGTTGCAGAAAGCAGCAAATGCCATTGAGGCGGCCGCACAGCGGCTGGCGAAACTCAAAAACAAGCCACGAGACGGCTACAGCACATATGAACTCCGGGTCAACGATTCTATCCTCGATGCTGCCGTCGCCATCACGACCGCCATTGCGGCATTGATCAAAGCTGCCACCGAGTCACAGCAGGAAATCGTCCAGTCAGGCCGTGGCTCTTCCTCTCGAACCGCCTTTTACAAAAGGAACAATCGCTGGACAGAAGGCCTGATTTCTGCCGCCAAAGCAGTGGCAACGTCGACAAATACCCTCATCGAGACCGCTGATGGCGTCATATCTGGTCGCAACAGCCCTGAACAGCTCATTGTCGCCTCGAATGACGTGGCCGCATCAACCGCCCAGCTCGTGGCTGCCAGTCGAGTCAAGGCGACGTTCATGTCAAAGACGCAGGATCGCCTCGAGCAAGCATCCAAAGCGGTAGGGGCTGCATGCCGCGCCCTGGTTCGGCAGGTCCAGGAAATCATCAAACAGCGGCAAAAGGAAGAAGGCAGTGCCGAAGATTATGGCGGGCTGAGTGGACACGAGTTCAAGGTCCGGGAGATGGAACAGCAGGTGAGTTGGACATTTCCGACCCACGTTCCTTCTTTCAACGCACACTAACCACATTTTCACAGGTCGAGATTCTGAAACTGAGCAACGCGCTTGAAGCGGCTAGAGGACGCTTGGCCGACATGAGAAAGCTGAGTTACCTGGAGGACTAGTGTGGAAGGATTCGTGCCCTCCTTTCCTCGTTGTGGGCGTGGTCATCTTCCAAGTGGCAGGGAGCGTTCGCTAGGCTTTGGCCATGTGTGTGTGTTCGCCAACCACTGTCAAAACTGAATTCGATCGTCCCCAAAAGTGCCGGATGACTCATGAGCCTCTGCATAACCGTCACCTCCATTCTATAACTACTAAGCGATCTTTCCCCTCTCAGCCCCCCCCGGACAGCCAAAAGGGAAAATGTCTAGGGATCTCCTTGCCTGAACCACACTTAAATACGAGTCCGAACTTGCTAGAATAGTAAATACCGAGTACGGTTCAGTACATGCTACTCAATAAGAAAAATACACCTTAGGGTACCAACGAGTTCAGTCCACCTGGCACCAGCTTGCCTCGAAAAGTTCGAAACAATATCCGTTGACCATTACCCCCAGACCAGACCAGACCAGACCAGACCAGACCAGACTTGATCCCAACCTTGACTCCAAGCTCACCTGGGCACCCATCCATCCGCTCTTTCAAGTTTCAGGGCTGCTGTCCATTCAAACAACCAGGCACTCCACCATTAGGGAGCGGTCAGCCAGCTAGTAACCAAGGTAGTTGAACCATCATGGTTTCATGGTCGAGACATTCCGTGTGTTGTAATACCACTTTTCAGCAGCTTGTCATTCCATGTGAGATCCCCTTCTGACCAGACAACCCCGACTAAGAGTGATGTCTACATTTCTGACCACCCTGCATCAATGTAAGTAATCCCAAACTCGCTTGCTTAGAACTCAGTGATAGGGATCCGTGTGTAGTAAGTGTAGCGGTAGGGCCTCCTTCACTATTTGGTACCGCAATTGCAGCCACTTGCTTGATGACGACGATTTGGCTGCCGCCTTCTGTGTTTCGCTTCTCCTTTCCTTAATCCTCTCTCCCGTGTTTTCGCACCTCCTTCATTCACCCTTTGCCTGTTTGGCCGTCTAGCTCCTGTACCTTTGCCATCAACTACCCTTCCCCCCTCTTTCCTGTGTCCCTGTCCACTTCATTGCCATCACGTATCGCTGTCGTGGACTGCTGGAGAGCCCCCCTGTGCGATCTCCCCATTGAAGTCTTGGGTAGAGAAACATGTTCAGAAACCCCATAAGAACATCACGTTTCCGCTACGGGGGTGTTTGCACAGATCGGTCTGTACAAATGCTACATGCCGCGGTGGGTGGTGCATTGTGACGTTACTACGCGTGCGTGCGCGCCCGCCGCCACACAGTACCTGGGACTGGAAGTCGTGCACTTTGGTTTTTCAGGCGTCAAAACGCGCTCTTTTGTAGACGTGGTATCCTATTTTGAGTTGACGCGGCGTTAGCGCCAGTGGAGCTAGATGTCGCTACCGTCGCTACCTGTGGTCGAGTTACCCGTATTGATGATATTGCATGGCGGGTCGCATGGAATGCGTACTTTTATTATCCGTGGTCGCGTGAGGCCGTAGGTGGGTGCGAGTGCTTTAAGGGACCTTGTGGGAACGGACCTGTGAGGATGTTAGCTTAAGCGTGAACGTACCTTGCAGCCCTTGGACCTTGGCACGGGTACATACGCAAGCGAATGTGAGGTCGCATCATGATGGATGAAATCTCGTATCAAGGAGGAAGAGACTGGTGGCAACAGAAAACTAACATGATTGCCCGTGGAATGAGAATGGAGGAGATGACTTTTCGGGAGGAGCAGTAGAGTGAATATTACTGTCCCTTTTTGGCCCTCACTACTGACTTTTCCTGGTTGGAACCGGGCGGTATCGGGAACAACAATAATATTGTTCTGTGTGTCTGCATGGTTACTTACCTCCGCGCAGAAAATGCTGCGTGACCGTGACCACGATTTTGGAGGAGGTTGTTGGTACAGGACGGATAGGGGGCGGCTGGCTGCGGTAGAAGGGAGGAACCGCGCCACAGAGGCCTGGATTCAAAGTGAAATCGGAACTGACCTGATGTACTGAACCTTCTAACGATGGAATCTGTTGCGTCTGATGGTTGTTTAACTTTGGCGCGTCGGAGCTCGCTGGCTCTCTTACCTAGTGCTGTACCAAATGGCAAATGCTGAGATCAAGCAATCATAGCATTTTGGCGTCATACTTTTACTACCGTGCGTCCGTCTTCTTGTTATGTCTCGTATGCTGCACATTCTTCAGCCTGTGTGCCGGCTAATTGTGATGACCGCCAGTATGTTTGTCTTTTGTTCGTGCTATTCTTGTGTTTGCGTAGTAGCTTGTATGACGAAAGTTTTGCTTCACGACTGTGAGGAAATTGTATTTTTGGGTTCGAGTTTCGTAGTCTCCAGCGCAAGGAATTGGGCCAATAGGCATCTCGGCTGCCACGGGTTTTGAACCGTCGGTCGATTGCTGGCGCAGTGGCGTATTGTGCTGCAGACTCGAGCAACATCGATGCAAGAGTATACCGTCAAGGCGACTATCGCCCTTGGAAGGGGTTGTAAAAATGGCACCAGCGCGCGCGTGCGCGCGCGTCAGATTTGTCCTACAAGTCACCGAGATGGGTATTCCGGGGCCGGTAGTGAGACTGGAGGCTCGCCATTCACAAACTCTGTGGTGTCCGCTGACTCTTTTGGTCGGATTCGACATTGATGACACCTTCTCTTGGTGCAATGAATGCACTCGTACCAGTCAAGCTGATCCATCAATCCACAACCAGTGCAAACGGGTAGTTTCAGGCCCTGGTACCCCGCATATGGCGACTTGTATCGGTACATAATGTGTTTATGACCGTCATGAGGGCTGCAAAGCTTGTCAGGAGCAGTGTTCGCTGGATTTCCTTGGACGTGGGGGTGCTTGAAATTGGTCATGTTGACGTTTATTGCAGGCCTCCGAGAATCCTCGAAGGGCAAAGGGGGGGGCACTCGAAGAGCCGGTATGAGCAACTTCAGTCGAACCGAATCTGCTGGAAGGTTGGCTGAATCGAGCACGACCACGTGTAATCAAAAAGCGGCATATTTCCTGAAAAGAAGAGCGGGTATTGGAATCAACATGTGATTCAAGTCAGCAAGCAAACGCCGCTTCAGTGCCAAGTATGGAATGCGTTGGTGAGCGTATTTAGGGACGACCTGCTGAACGGGATTCTTCGATCGGTCTCGAAACGACTGTGTGAACAGCCCGGGTGGCCGTCAACAACACCAAGCGGGTCAGGTGAAGGAAATTAATTGGCTCAAGGACACGATAGTCCATGTACAAGGTTCAAGTCGGTGCAGGAAGAACTTCGTATGCAGCCACTACTCAGAACAGTGTCACTGTCTGCGGTGATGATATGGTGTACAGAAAACACGATCATGGTCGGAAAGAATTTTGCAAATCCTGTGCATAGATTCCGGGCAGAGTGCACGAAAGGTGCGCTCTAAATCTATTATACCCATCACTGGAAAGGACTGGTCGTTGCTCATGATGGAAGGGGCGCAATAGAGACTGACGCGGACACGCAAACAATAGCCTGACAAGCAACTTAAAGCAGTTGATTCGTCCGCCTCGTGCTCGTGTGGACGAGGATTGGTGCATGGACATTAAAGCTTGTGGTACTGTATCGAACACGTGGGACCGCATTGCCCGAGATATGGCGGTGGGTCAGGCTAAGAGTGTGCATCTGATGACGGGTGTGCTTGGTTTTGGATCCTATCCTGCTGATAGGATGAGCGCCTCGTCCCGCCATGCTGAAATTGTCAAGGTAGACTTTTTCCGGGAAGACTGTTGTTGTACGTTCGAAAAAGTATGAACCAGGGCTGGCTGGCTGGGCTGGGCTGCCAGATTTGCGCAACTTGGTAGTAGGACTCCTTGGCCGGAACGTTGGCATCGTGCAATGTGGATATTCGGCTACTTATAGTATATAGCCTAAGGTGACTTTTCTGAAACTTGGTTGGTTACCCGTTTCAATGTTAGCACCGGGCTTTGAGTTCCTTGATAGGCTTGTCCCATCACAATCATCTGAGCAGCGTCCAAACGGGTTCGTAAATGTGAAGACCCAACACTCTCGCCCATGCATGGCCCTTGCTGGCAGATGCCGAGTAAAACCCACTCGAAAAGACGAGCAGGCACGAGGCATGAAGGGAAGCAGATAAGCGGGAGAAGGGCCAAGCAGTTTTGCCGACTTTTTGAGTTACCTCCAGTGCTTCAAACCCCGAATCCTATCGCTTGATGGGGGCAAGCCTGAAATCGGTTCATGTTCTCCTTGTAGTATAATACGGCCATGTACTAGGACAATCTCCGAGTCCGTGTGGACCTAGTATCCAAAAAGTAGACTTCGAAATGTAGTGAAAAGTTGTTCCTAGCGGGCCAATCAACCCCCCAAACTTTTCAAGGAAAACGTCATCCCGACAATATTAGCTTCAGGAATACTCACTTACCAAACTCATTTTTGGATATTGCGACCCTGATCTTTACTTGGGTAGTCAAGGACGGATTGGACGGGTCACTAGATCTAATGCATGGTGTTGCAGCTTTTAGTTCGCGCTTGGGACCAACACTGGTTAGTTAAGATTGGTAGAGTGCTGGTGTATCTCTGCTTCTCTTGATATTACAAGTTGAAAGCCACGCTCGGGCTCTGCCTGGATGAACGGTACCGGGATTCTATTCCGGTGATCGATTTGTTTCATCCTTCGAAATGTGAGAGTCAAAAGTGGACATACCCGATCCCTTATACTCGTAAGTTCATCCGCAATTGGAGAGACGAATGAATAATGTGGACCGACGCTACTCTTTCCCAGATGCTTGAAGTTTGGAGATTCCAGAACTAGCTTGTAGAATCTCAAATGTCAATGGGCCGTGAGGGCCGCCACGAATGCACGGGTATAGAAGGAGCACATGTGAGCACACCTCGGGACGTGTCTGCACTCTTTTTGGAGTTATAGCGTTCCCACGATCATCATGGCACTCTGCAGAAAGTAGGGATAGGCGATCTGATATACAAACGGAGCGCACAAATGACGAATGGCGGTCGTTGTGCTCAAGACTACTATGTCAGTCTTGCATGAACATGGTCGAAATACTCTCTGGATCAGGTCAGCAAACGTGATTCGACCTTTGCGAAGCTGCAAGACCCACCTCCATGATGATTTCTACGTATGGCTTCAGAGAGTAGATTGGACAGGTCAATGACTACAAGTTTTTTAGAAGCTCGAAGCCGACCGGGGTTTATAGGGAAACTGTTAGTGACGACGATATGGTCAACACAGTCGCATTCTTCCAAGTCTTCGAACGCATCTTCGCCAAGAAGCGGATGGATACCAATGCAATAGACCTTTTTGGCACCTCCTATTTTGACGCACGATTCGGCCGCAGCGATCCAGGAAGCCGATCCGTCCATGATATCGTCCATGATGATGGCTGTCCGGCCCCGAACATTGCCAATTAGAGTGACGGTATGTTCAAGTCCCGGATTGCGAATGTCTTCCTCCTCGTCTTCGGAAGACGCTGTCGCGTCCATGGTACCCCCAAGGGCGTGCGCTGGTTGGCTAGAGGAGGTATTGGACATGAACGACGAGGTCATAGGATCCATAGCCGGATCCCCTAGCTGGTCATGGCTGGGAAATCCAAAGCCCGACAAGGCTGAAAGTGCAGGGGATGGATAATCATCGTCCACTACATGACCCTGCACGAGACGTCCAACGACAACTTCACGTGCCTTTTCATCGAAGAAGCCGGACTCGGCCTCGGCCTCGCTTGGTCTACGGGCGCTGGGTGCCGATTCGACGTGTAAAAGGCGAGCATCAGGCGATGAAGGGGGTGATGCGGATTCTTGTCGCGTGGTGTGCACCAAAGGACTTGAGTTGATGGTGACGGTTCTGGGTCGCGTTGGCCTGGAAGGCGAGTTGGGAGGCGGTGGATCTGTCAGGGTAACGTACGGTCGACCGGTTATCGGCTTTGGCCGATCTAAATTGGTGTCGAAGCTGTCGTCGGTTGCGGAACCAGGACTCGTACGACCAGTGCGGTGAAGTCGCACCCCTTGTGGCTCGATGGCATCAAAGAATATGGTACTGTCCGTCATGTTGCCGGATGCCTGAGGTTGTGCTTCCCTTCTGCGGTCGGTGGAGCAGATGGCGAAGCTCAATCTGAGGATATCAGCCAAAGACGTTACCCGTTTGCTTCCTCCGGCGTTCTTGCTCACAATCACGGCGTTGTGCCACTTGCGAACGTTGGCCTTGATCCAACGAACAATAAGATGCTCACAGGAGAGATTGTCAACGCCGTGATGGAAAAAGCCCTGCATGGGTGACGCATGGAGATCGACGGTAATAACATGGGTCACGCCTGCGACAGCCATCAGGTTGGCGACCATCTTGGCGGTAATAGCGCCTCGATGACTCTTTTTCTTGCCTGATCGTGCGTAGGGGAAGTATGGCAAAACGGCAGTGATGGACTTGGCCGAGCCACCCTTGCAAGCAGCAGCCATGATGAGGAGCTCAATGACGCTGTCGTTGATGCGTCGGCTACCGCTTTGGATAATGAAAACATTCTCATTACGTATTGAGGCCCGAACAGAGACTCTTGTTTCGCCATTGGCAAAATCACTTAGCTCACACGTGGCCGGATCCATTCCCAACCGAGCACATATTGAGGCTGCAAGGTCGGGATGCGAGCGACCCGCAATGACCTTGAGACCCCTCATCCCAGCCTTCACTTGGAGAGGATGGTCGGGTCGTCGATGCTGAAGCTATTATTTGCTTGGTATTTGGCAGGATTTAGGTTTGAGAATCGATCGTCAAAACCGTTGAGCTCACAAGCAAGGTTAGGAGTGGTACGAGAGATTTAGGAACTTGGAAAATGAGTTGTTGCCAAGAGGGGCTAGGGTGGGCAAAGCTTATCTGATATCAGCCTATCATTAAGGATGCCATGCAATGCAAGATAATAATGCTGGGAGCCTCCGAGTCTGGCTCACGTTGCCCACACGCCGCAAGTCGACTAGTTCCGTAATAAATGCTACAGGTGCTAGTATTAGTGTTCCTATAGTCTCCCGCGGTGCTAGGAGTCTTCCCTGTCCGCCGTAGTACGGAGTAGCGGGGGTAATCGGCAGCGAATCATGGTGGACGGTTGAGATTTTGATCGTCGTTATTCACTTCCTTCTACGCGGCTCGTCGCCATAATGTTGGCCAATTCTCTTCTGCGCTTATCGCGCTCGTCATGGTCGCCAACTTCGCTGAGGTGCAAGGGGGAGGATCCTTAATTCTAGCTTGGCAAATTAAAAACAAAAATGTTCTTGTCGTGGGTGGGGGTGAAGTAAGTTCGTCCGGCCTGTGCATGGTGTTGTTGACAGCGACATGCGCCAACGTGTATGCGATTCGTGTGAGGTTAACGAGATGACCAGGTCGCCGCCGGTCGCGTCCTCAATCTGCTAAATGCTGACGCCCAAGTGACGGTGGTGTGTCCGGAAGACGGGCTGAATGACGAAGTTTCGTTCAGGATCCGGCAGGGTCAAGTCAGCCACCTGAATCGAGTCTTCCTGCCCATCGACCTCGAACCCGAGAAGAATGTCGCCATGGTTTTGACTGCCATCGATGATCCGGACGCATCGACACGCATATGGAAATATTGTAAGAAGATGAAGGTGCCCGCCAACATCGCAGATGTGCCACCAGAATGCGATTTCTATTTTGGCAGCGTGCACCGCGATGGGCCTCTCCAGATAATGGTGTCGACGAATGGAAACGGTCCGAGGATGGCAGCTGCAATTCGGAGGCAGATTGGTCAGATGTTGCCTAAAGGCACTGGAGATAGTATCCAAAAAGTAGGTCAGTTGAGGAGGAAGTTGCGTCGTGTGGCACCAGGCAAGGGAACAGATGACATTAGCCGCCGCATGGCTTGGATGAGCCAGCTGTGCGACCAGTGGTCCACTGACGATTTCAATGCTATGGACGACAAGGATATGGAAGACCTGGTGGCTTACTATGCCACCAACACTGTCCCATCATTCACTGACCTTCGCCTCGGTCAAGCTGATAACGACCTAATATGGCGTTTTGATGGCTCCTTTGGCTGGATGTGAGGCACTGCAAATTAGAACCTCTGGTGGTGTTCTTTGAAGGCAGCGGCAATTTGGGACCGGTAGCTGCTTCCACATCCGAAGCTTGCCACCACCACTGAGATGACGTTACGGATATTCTTTTCCAGTGTGGCAGGTGCGAGGCGTGCTACGGGACCAGTGCTCGACCTGAACTTTTCAGATTTCGTTCGTCACATTGTCGACATACCTCGCCGAATAAGCATATCGTTACCCCTCTTCAACGTACAAGTTTACACCTCTTCAACGTACAAGTCTACACCTCTTCACAAGTCTACACCTCTTCAACGTACAAGTCTACACCTCTTCAACGTACAAGTCTACACCTCTTCAACGTACAAGTCTACACCTCTTCAACGTACAAGTCTACACCTCTTCAACGTACAAGTCTACACCTCTTCAACGTACAAGTCAAGATGCCTTTGTCTACCCAAAAGCGTTTAACTAGGAAGTCTCTCACTGAGACCGATCGTCGTAAGGTCTACTACACACCTGCATCTCCAAAGAATGGACACCACCGATCTTTTTCACTCAATGACCTAGATTGCGTATGTCTGAACATTGCACTGCCGACACCGCACAAATCATCGCATTCCCATTCCCATTCTCCGTCCTCGGTCGAAGTACTCGCGAGTGCCGCCGCTCAGAATGCTGCATATCCTCTGGTTCCTTGTCAATCCCCGTTGTGGAGACTCCCTACACCTGCAGGGCTTCCATCTTTTGGCACAAGAGAAGCACAAGAACTACGTTTGGTGCCGCCGCCGTCACTGCTGTCTCGCATTTTAGAGCGTCTGAATTTCAAGCAGGCCGGCCAACAAGATCAAGCGGATGGCTCACGATCCACTCAAGAAGCGCCTGGCCCAAGTCAAGTTCATCAGAGCCACGATGGTGGTGTCGTCACGTCGGATCCGGGTCGTCTTAGCTTACCCGCTGCAGACACCTTGAGACGTGTGATCGGTGCAGAAGGACCTGTACCCGTGTCCAGGGAGCCTCGTCAGCGTCAACGATCAAGTCTGCCAGCCGGAGTCAGAAGGTCGTCTATACCCGGTGTTCTTGCTCAAGCCGAGGATGGCTCTCCTGTTCGGGGTCGATTTGTAAACAGAGTGAGTGCTCATAGCGTGGGACAATGCTTGATCGAAGCACATCCACTGGCAGCGTCGAATTCAGTACATGGTGCCATAGAAACCATTGACAAGACAGCGAGCGGAGAGTCCCATCGCCGGTCAAATAGTACGGATGGAACGTTTTACTTCTCGAGAAGGATGTCTGGTTTGTCAGCCCCTGGAGAAGCGGCCCCTGGAGAAGCCCGGAGCGGCGCTGCTTCGGTGTACAGTGACGCGGATGTGGTTGTCCCGGACATGTGCGAGCCCGCATTATACTCGTCGTACGCTTCATCACACCTAGCACCTCCGGCACCAGGCTTTGGTAGTTGGGCGGCGAGACTGGAGAGCATGGTGGAGGAGCAGGAGCGGGAGCAGGAGCCGGAGCCGGAGCCGGAGCCGGAGCGGGAGGGAGAAGAAGCCAGCACAGCGGCTGAGCGGCGGGATAGGGAAGAGGAAGCGCAAAAGAGCAGATTTGAACACTGCTAGGAGTGGACATGTGGTGCATTCTACTGTTGTGTGACAATGGGAGCGTCGGTGGACAGGAGAGGGCAGAACACTACTACTTCGAGCGCAACGTATTAGTGTCGGTGGACAGGAGAGGACAGAACACTACTACCTCGAGCGCAACGTAGCAGTGTCGGTGGGCAAATCACGGTGCATTGCATTTGTAGGTCGATAGATGATAATACTACAGTGGATTTGCCCCTGGATGGGTTACGACGGCTCGTCAGCCCGACTCCTCTTGGCCCGGTCTGCTGCATCTTCAGACGTCTGCTCTCCATCGGCCCTCCTCTTCTTTCCCGCCTCGAGCTTTTTGTTCACTTGCTGATCTTGATGCTGATCCTGAGCCGTGTCTGCTTCTTCTCCTTCTCTCTCATCATCCTCGACATCCAATTCCCGACCCTTCCGCCTCGCCTCCTCCTGCTCGAATCCCCGACGACCCTCCTCCCCCGTACAATAACTATTCTTCACCACGCTGTGGCAACAGCGATACCCCCACCGCCCCTCGCGCCACCAGCTGCCAAACACACTCGCATGGTTGCCCGGGTACACATCTTCAGGATACTTGGAGCGGGCGACGGGCTTGAGGCGCGGCCGGCCAGTCTGCGGATCGAGTTCACGGCCCGTGGCCGGGTCGTAGGTGGTGTAAGTTGAAGTTGCGGTGGGGAGGGGTTTGCGAGATGTCGTCGAGGAGGAGGTGTCGCCGTAGCGGGCGAGGAGGTAGGATTTCTGCACCGCCTTTTTGGCGACCTGGTCCGAGATGTGTTGCTTGTGGGCCAGCGCTGAGGCCGTGGGGTTGGCTTCGAGGTGCACGAGCGTGCTGCTGCTGGGCGCTTCTGAGCCGCCGTTGGGGTTAGTATTGCTATTATTAGGATTTGTGGTCGATGTCGTTGTGGACGAAGGTCGGTCCTGGCTCTCCCAGGCGTAGCGCTGCGCCTTTTCAAACGCTGCTGCGTCCGAGGCTGGGTCGTGTGATGAGGGCCGCACGAAGCCTTCGGAGGCTGCGTCATGCGTGCCTGTGGCTGCGCTGCTGTTGTTGAGTGTCTGCGCCGTTGTGTCCATGGACCGTGTTTTGGGGTCGTATCTCGCGCCGTCGAGGTCGAGGTCGAGCAGGTACTTGGCTGTGTCCTCGCGTAGGCGGAGCTGGCGGGTGCTGGTCGGCTGGCTGCGACCCATGTCTGTTTCTTCGGCGTAGTGGTCGCCGTCCACTTGAACGCCTCCGTCGTCGTCGTTTGGGTCCTTGGGTTCCCCATCGGGATTGGCTGGAGATTTGCTGCTCGCTGCGGCTTTGCGCAGAATTTCCATGTCGGCGTAGTCCTGGACCACAGAATCGTACTCACGCACGTCGTAGCCGTTCCACCTGTCTCGCTTGGCATCCCAGCCGAGTTGGAGGTTGTCGACCACCTCGTCGGCTTGGATGTCCTGGCCGGTCCACTTGGCGCCGTGCTTCCGTGGCCGACTGAGGCACTCTTTGGTCTTGTGAGTCATGGCTCCGCAGTTTTCACACGCGCCTTTGCGGTACTTGGTGGCGGCCGGGCCGGCTTTGCGGCCTCGTTCGTACCATTTTGCTTTATCGATGGTGTCCTTTTGTTCGGCCTTGGAACGTTGGTGAGAGAGGTATTCTGTGTCCTTTAACAGATCCTCGGCATAGAATGGTTTAGCCGAGATATACTGAGGGATGTATTCATTGCGGCCATTGTTGTTGTTCTGCTGCTGTGGCGGTGGCGGATTTCGTGACATGACGACGATGGCCAGCAGCAGGATGAAAAGAGACGTTGAGCAGTTGTTCACACAGGGGAGCGTCTAGTGCTTGGGCTTTCTTTGCCTTGAGGCCTATTCCCTCAGTATTATTATGGCCAACCAGACTCTCACAGCCCAAGTCCAAGCGTCGGAGGATGGGTACAATTTTATATTCTTTTCCCGTTACAACCTAAACGCCGATTGATCGTTGAGGCTCTACAGCAGCGAAGAGTCTGTCTTCCACAATACCTTGCTTGCCCTGCTACCACCAAGCCGCAGAGATACTCCACATCGTTAGCTGGTGGCTGGCCAACTTGGGTGATTATTAGCAAGCATGAAAGTGATATACTGAATGGGAAGGTGTGGCAAGGAGTAGTAATCATATTGCGCTAGGGCGGATCAGGACTAGACGAGATTTGGGACCAACTTGAAGGCCTCAGGTTGGCGTGGTTGGTCCCCCAGTTCTTGCCGCCTTTAGCCTTAGCAAGCCTGGGACTAAGGCCCTAGCCTGTGTTGAGGGTTCCTTCTTCTCTCCCAAATTGCAACTTTCAATTTTATCCTCCCCTCAAACTGCCTTTGTCAGTTGGTGATCTCGTGCACATCGCATCGCATCTACACAATGTCGTGGCGTAGTCAAGGCATTACCGGCTCAAATAACATTCCGCTGGGCAACCGCCGTCGGTTTAGAGGCGATGACTTTCCGGACGCGCGGAATGGCAACTCGTCTCAGTCTCGTCATGGCCACGAGTCGGCCAAACGAGGTCGTAGTCCTACTCGAGGTGAGTTGTGCTCGGCTCCGACGTGTCCCTTGACTGACCCCGACGTAGCAGAGCCTCCTGCCGATGGAGCCAAGCGGCGCAAGAAGCGCAACCGATGGGGCGATGCTACCGACAACAAGGCCGCTGGTCTGATGGGCTTGCCCACCATGATCCAGGCCAATATGACGTCTGAACAGCTCGAAGCTTACACTCTGCACCTGCGCATTGAAGAGATTAGCCAGAAGCTGCGGATCAACGACGTGGTGCCGGCAGATGGCGATCGGTACGTTCCTCCCAGCCCGGCATTGCATTGGATTTCCTGCTCACCCTCCCTGTTTAGATCCCGTTCCCCTCCGCCGCAGTACGACAACTTTGGCCGTCGAGTCAACACGCGCGAGTACCGGTATCGCAAGCGGCTCGAAGACGAACGGCACAAGTTGGTCGAGAAGGCGATGAGGGTGATTCCCAACTATCATCCGCCCTCGGACTACCGACGCCCGACCAAGACGCAGGACAAGGTCTACGTGCCGGTCAACGATTATCCAGAGATTAACTTCAGTATGATTGCTAACCTCCTAACTCTCTTCCCAGCACTCGCCCTATCTAGCTCGGCTCTCCTCCTTGCTCACTCAGACCATGGCCGTGGTCGTAGTCGTCGATCTGACAGCTCCCGCTAACATCTGCTCATTTTCCCTGCCCACTTCTGTCTGTTGTTGTTGTTGTTGTTGTTGTTGTTTTGGAGATGTCACGTACTAACACCTCGCTCTTCTTCTCCCAAGTTGGTCTCCTGATCGGTCCTCGGGGTAACACGCTCAAGAAAATGGAGTCCGAGTCGGGCGCCAAAATCGCCATCCGTGGCAAGGGTTCGGTCAAGGAAGGCAAAGGTCGTTCGGACGCCGCCCACACGAGCAATCAAGAGGAGGACCTACACTGCTTGATCATAGCCGAGACGGAAGAGAAGGTCAACAAAGCCAAACAACTGGTGTACAATGTCATCGAGACGGCCGCCTCCATCCCCGAAGGCCAGAACGAGCTCAAACGCAACCAGCTCCGAGAATTGGCAGCCTTGAACGGCACGTTGCGAGACGACGAGAACCAGGCATGTCAGAACTGTGAGTAATCCGTCGACTGCTCCACGAAGCTGTTTGGACTAACATGACAACAGGCGGCCAGATCGGGCACCGAAAATACGACTGTCCCGAACAGCGCAACTTCACGGCCAGCATCATCTGTCGTGTCTGTGGCAATGCTGGACACATGGCCCGCGACTGTCCAGACCGACCACGTGGCAGTGATTCTCGCAATGCGCTTCCCGGGGCTCCTCCTCCTCCACGACGCCTTGGACCGGGCGATGCTGTTGATCGGGAAATGGACAACTTTATGCACGAACTGTCAGGCGATCCATCTAATGGTGGTCCTCCCGGCTACCTCGAAACTGGTCAGGGAGGCTATGATGCTGCCGGGTACGGGGGAGGAGCATCCCGCAATCCATGGGACCGACCCGCTCCTGGTTCAGGTGCCGGTGCAGGTGCCGGTTCAGGTGCTGCTGCTCCCTGGCAGCGTGACCGTCCCGACCGGGGAGGATACGATTCCGGAGGATCAATGGCCCCTTGGCAACAGCGAGGCAATGATAGCTACTACAACAACAACCATGCTCCACCCGGCGGAAATGCGGCACCGTGGAAGCAGCAGCAGCAGCAGCAGCAGCAGCAACATCATCATCATCAACAACAACAGGCACCGCCTCCTCCCCCACCGCCTCAGGACTATTATGGAGGTGGCTACCAACAACCCGGCTATGGCCAGAATGGGTACGATCAGCCACCGCCACCGCCACCGCCACCGGCTGGGCTCAGCTCGTTCTTGCAGCAATACTCGCAGACACCGCCGCCTCCTCCTCCTCCTCCTCCTCCAAGTGACTCGAATGCTCCACCTCCACCACCTCCAGAAGATGTACCTCCACCTCCACCACCGATGTAGAGCCGCCGATGTAGAGGAGTGGAGACCGGCCAAATACGGTCAAGCAGGGGCATGCAAGGGACAAACAGCTGTGATACGACGAATACACGATGGGTAAACACCGGAAGGTACTGGATTCGTTTTGGTTGGTGAGATGAAGAAGTCGTCGTCGTGCATTCACGTGTCCTCCAGATGAGACGCCTTCGCAAGTTGAGGTATCTTGGTTGTTGACTAACCTACTGACAAAATTGGCCGCGCACACTCGTCGTGAATTTGGGACTATTGACTGAGCGGACGACGAGAGAGACAGAAAAACAGAAAGACAGAAAGACAGAGAGTCGGAGGGACTAAGGAAATTGTAATCGTATTTTTTCGGCAGTCCATATTATTAATCAGTATCCAGTATCCAGTATCCAGCTTCTTTGCACAGGATGTACTTGGTCTATAGACTGCCAGCATGAATGACAGCAACATGGGTCGTGATGGAGGCTGGCGTGAGGTGACAGGATGAATTGGCCACCGTTCCAAACTCTTCTAGTGGCATCTATTAGCTGCCGAGGCTGCCTCCCATACCTCCGAGTCGGAGCCTAGCACACGTCGACTGCTAGCTAGGTACCTATCATTAGGCTAAAATGCTTGGCATGCAATAGTATTAGCATTATTATTAGCCCGAGGTCGAGTCCGATGCATTTCGCCTTCATTTCTGTACCTGACGTCCAAGACAGGTCCCGTTAATCACAGACAGAACGTCTTCCATCTCCAACAGCGTCAACTTCATCTAGATCTTGTACAATATGCCACGATCCCGAGGCCCACCCCCGAGCCGCAGTGCTCCCAGCCGGCCACAAGCGGCTCCCCCAGCTCGAGCAGCACCGCAGCAGCAACAGCAACGACCCATGTCATCTGCTCCGGCCCAGCAAGGGCATCCTCAAGCCCAGGCGGCAGGGACACAGAGTCAAGGACCAGGCCTCTTCGGCCAGATGGCGAGCACAGCAGCGTAAGTGGAATATAGCCGCATCAGGTGGCAAAACAGCTACAGCTGCCCCGAGCTGCCCTTCTCCCACCCGCTCGCAACATCCCACAAATTCCCACCCATCTCATACTGACTTGCAATCCAGTGGTGTCGCAGTAGGCTCCTCCATCGGCCACGCCATCGGAGGCTTTTTTGGTGGTGGTGGTGGCTCGTCTGCTCCGGCCGAGCAGCAGCAGTACCAGCAGCCCGTCGACAACTACTCCCAGCCCGGCAGCATGTACAACGCCCAGGCGGCGACCGGTCAGGAAGCCGCCGGCCCCTGTGCGACCGACATCAAGAACTTTACGAGCTGCATGAACCAGAACAACGGCGATTTGAACGTGTGTGGCTGGTACATGGAGCAGCTGCGAGCTTGCCAGCAGGCGTCCAAGAGTTACTAAAAGGGTGGTGGTGAAGGGAGAGAGTAGGAGAGTGAGAGAGTGGGAGAGTGGGGGCATGTGGAGGAAAATATCGGTTGTATATGGTAGGGCCAGCGAGCAAGAGCAAGAGCAGGAAGAGAAGACCTTCACACCCTGCCTGCCTGCCTGCCTGGCTGGTGTCGGTGCTTGAGGATCGAGCAGGGCCATCGATCTCTCAGCAAGCTTCTCGACAGCTGTCATCCTTGCCCTCACGAGCTTCATCACTGCTCCTCCTACCACAACTCCTGGCTGGATAGCGAGCCCTTTCGACCCACACCCATTCAACTATTCCTATCTGTACTATACACTAGCTAGCTCCCACCCCCAAGCAAAAAAGGACATGGCCCGCAGCATTCAAGCGACAGGAGTTTCTTTTTCTGAAAAACCCAAACGGGGGGTTTTGATGTAACAAAGTCCATAGCATTAGACCAGAGTCACCTCACCCCTCTAAAAAAACAATAAGCATCTCCGTCTCCATCGCCAATTCCCCATTCTCTTGCCACTCACTGCACTCGTTTGTCGTTCTCTACGTAGGGTTGAAGTTGGAATTTCTTGGATTTAATCTTTGACTGCCTATCCAGCCATCCAGCCCCTCAACGTTTGTTCATTTGAAGTGGAAAAAGGTTACCCAAAACAAAGGAAGGGGACGTGAGACTGGGTAATAAATAGTCTATTATCTGCATCAGTCAGGCACTGAAATGTGCAAGGGCAGCTGAGCTAGCTAGCTAGGTTGGTCGTCAAACTTGAACCTCGTAATAAGTAGTCTTGTCATCTAATATCCCGTCCGTTGATCTCGTGGGACTCGGTCGGGCCGATCAACATCTTCTCCTCCTCCTCCTCCTCCTTCTTTCTATTTCTCTTTCTCTTTCTGTTCGTCTTCGTCTTCGTCATCATTACTATTGTCGTTATCCTCATCATCGGTTCTCATTATCATTATTCGTCATATGCTAACATCACGCTTCATGTCCCATGCCTACCTAGGTATCTATCTATGCCCACATCCTGTGTTCCTGCTGATTCTGAACACACACCTCCACCACTTTTCATAGCTTGTTTTTAGTTGAAATGTTTTGCAGATCCATCTCTCGAACGGGACCAGAATTAGCACCGAGGTGGGGGGTGGGGGAGGTAGACTAGAACTGCCCATGCCCATGCCATGATATCCCATGTTGTGCCGTTAATCAACCGTCGTTCTACTACTGTTGTTGTTGCTGCTGCTGCTGCTGCTGCTGCTCCTGCTCCTGATCCTGATCCGAAGCAGCAAATGTCGTCGTCCTCTTGACGACCCGCACCCAACGACGACGGCGCCACTCGCCAGTCCGGCCTCGCGCCCCAAACCGGATCTGCTCTTCCCAGTCTTTATCCTGTCCTCTCTCCTTTTTCGCAACCCTCTTCTTCTCCCTTTCTCTCTCCTTCTGCCTGTCGCGCTCCTCTTTCGCGTCGACCTCGCTCAAGTGGTAATCGCCGTACGCGAGCCAGACCTCGTCGTCCCGGTCGAGCCCTGATGCCGTATTGCTTGATGGTGGGGGAAGGTCCCATACCCAGCCGCCGAAGTCGGCGTTGGCCCAGTCGCGCCGTGTGTCTGCTGTGGCTGGAAGCCCCGGATGAGTATTGTTAGACTTGGAATTCGTGTTCGTGTTGGACGTGTTGGATCTAGATCTAGATGTAGTAGATGTGGTGGATGTGGAATTGGGATCTCGGTTCATGACCATGACGTCGTATTCGACGCCCACGATGAGTCGGTCGCTGACCCATTCGCCGGCTTCGAGGTCGAGCTCCCACTTTGGCGTGTGCCATGTCCAGCCCGGTGGTGGCTGCACGTCTTCGAAGAACCGCGTGCCCTGTGGTCGTGACCCCGAGATTCGCAGTGGTGAGAGGGGGTCGTACGGTGTCGCGGTGTACATGTGTGGCTGCCATTCGGTCACCGCGCTTGGCAGCCGGGTGTTGTAAAGTGCCGATGTGCTGGATGTGGACAGCGAGCCCGGTGGGAGGAGCGGCCGGTGCTGCAGTTCGAAAATCTCCACTTCGGCCGTTTCCGGCGCCGTGCTGAGTGTGATTTCCGACATGCTGTTCAGCGTGTTTTGGATCGTGCGCGTTGTCGGGTTGTTTGGGATTGGGAGGCCGCAGAGGTGTGGTGGAGGGTTGTTGGTCGTGCCGGGCATGGCTGTAGCGGATGGCGTAGGAGGCGTAGATGGGTGCAGTGTATCGGAGTATCGGGCTGCTGTGCGTTCGGCTTTCTTTTGTTGCTTGACGAGCCAGCTCTGTACTGTGGGGTGGCCGGCGATGGTGAGCGACCAGCCGAAGAAGATGAAGACGGCACGGAAGGGCAGCAGGTGGGCAGACAGGAAAAGGATGCAGGTCAGCAGGAAGAGGTAGAGAAAAACGGTAGAGGAGCGGACCTCATCCGAAAAATTAGTGGCCGGAGCGACGTACTTGACCAGCAGGTCGTGCAGGTTGGAGAAGTCGGCCATCGCGTTTTGCAGGTCGCGCATGTTGCGGAAGAAGTCTTTGGACGTTTCTGCGGCAGGTCGAATGGTCCGAGCTGGGGCAATAGGTGGGCCGGAGTAGCTGTAGGTCGAGAACTGGCTGGGTTTCGACGAGGCTTTGGGAGGCGGTGGAGGCGGTGGGTGTCGAGCAAGAAATGCAGGCACCATGATGAAAAGGAGAGCAATGGCGAGCGGGATGACGAGCAGCAGATAAGGGTCCAGACAGACGAAGGTGTAGACTGCCAGAAAGGATAGGGTGTGGGTGGTTGTCCGCCAGGTGAAGAGGCGAATGAGGCGGTTCTGGAAGACGAACACGATGCCAATGCGGCCGTTGAAGCGACGAAAATTGGACGACATGGTGGTCAGGCTGAAGGCTGGTCGGCTGACATACTTGGACGAGCGACGGTCGACTTTGGCGTCGTCCTCAACGTCGTCATAGTCGTCCACAGGGATGACCTGCTCCAGCAATTTGTTGAGTAGTCGGTCTTGGAGAGATGCCTTGCTGGTGGGTGACGCGACCTTTTCTAAACGGTTAGTTTGAATCTCCTGAGCTTTCTCTCGAAATCTGGTGGCGGACAGCTTGCGCCGAAGTCGTGAGCGCCGGGAGTCGCGGTATGAGTCTGGGTCAGAGTCTGACGATGTGGCGACGGCATCGTCATAG
Organism: Incumbomyces lentus; assembly: GCA_017656005.1. Lineage (NCBI taxonomy): Eukaryota > Fungi > Ascomycota > Eurotiomycetes > Chaetothyriales > Trichomeriaceae > Incumbomyces > Incumbomyces lentus. Next base: position 4,100,741 of record JACJVT010000002.1, read on the forward strand.
GTGACTGTCAGCAGTGGCAGTGGTTCTTCCCGGTTGGCGAAGGTGTCAGCAGTGAACTCATCCATGCTGCTGACAGTTGCATTTCTGAGACCTGGCACAGTAATAGTGGCTTCGACGGCAATCGTTATGGGCTTTGTTGATATGTCAACCTGCCAACAATTGTGGGCATCATTAATAATATTGAGGTCTGTAAGGCTCGTTAGGCAGGCGCTGAAGCCGAGCGAGGGGTCTGGTGAAGAGCCAAGCTTTTAGCTGTCACGCGATTAATGTTCGACGCCTATCGCAGATCCCGTCTTCAGGGGTCAGGGGTGAAATCTGGTAACAGAGCACATACAGTGATAATAGTCTCATAGAATTTCGATGAACGGGGCCAGTGCTCCAAAAGGCTAAGCACCAAATTAGGTCGGCTATTAGATAGGCGCAACCTTAGCGTAATGGTGTAAAGTGCTATTATTACATTACGAAACACGTATTAGCAGTAGGTAGGTAGCTAAGGGACCTACAAGGTATTGTAATATTAGTATGCAGCTGGCACTCCTTATTTTGGCCAAAGGGTGATGGGCCAAAAATCATTTGGAAAAGCTGGAGATCGGATGGTGCTATTATCAATGATCTCCCACGCCAGTCACAGCTAGCCTGGTGATGTGTAGGGTTCGGTGGAACGGGGCACCATCAGCTTAGGTGTGTGTCTGCAGTGGTCTGCAGGAACGGAAATAGCGGCACATCAAGACTGGGGAAGATTATTATTAATATTAGAGGACCTGCCACAGCACCCGCAATGATAGCACCCGACTCGGAGGCAGCAGATTCAGTGAGCTTCAAGTTGATCTCAAACTTGAACTGGAGCGTAGGTAGGCAACCCTCTAAGCATGGCAGATGATTCAAATAATTGAATTGTCTGATAATAAATACCTACTTTACTCACATTTACTTCACAGTGATGATAAGTAATACTAAATTACCAAGTGACCGAAATTCGAGGGCGTGGAGTTGGCAGCAGTCGATCACGGGCTTCCACGCGTTTAGTGGTGGAGGATCTCCACCCGTGTAATTCTCCCATTCTCCCTTGTGCAGGTGGTGTCCATGCTACGGAAGGAACAGTCTTAGCCTTGAACCTTCAATTTATGCTATGGTAACCCTGTTCCTTCACACTACTACTACCTCGTCGTCCTCTGTGTATTACCAATATTGACCCTTCCACCATCTATCTTTTGCCTGCGTAGAGACGACAGCGCATCCCGGAAGGGTTCTATCTGCCTAATACATAATATCTGGAGTCGGATGCGACCTGCTGCCTGCTGCCGGTGCCGCCATTGCAGTGCAGTGCAGGATGATCCCTGCCAACCCGAGTCCTTGACCGATCTCAAAGTCGTCGAAAATTAACCCACCGCCACGACCAGTACCCTCATAGCATGAGGCCGGTCAATTGCGGGCTCACGGCTAGGCAGAGCAGAGCAGAGTACGGGCAGCGAGCCGCGGATAAGCTCTCGCTTCACTGCCATCATGTCGTTGCGGTCCTCGGCACCCAAAGTCGGTGGCATGGGCATGGGCACGGGCACGGGCACGGGCATGGACGCAGGTGGAGGAGTCGGCGTGGGTGTGGGCATGGGTCCGCCTGCAACCTCTGACCAGCCCCGGGGCTTCACACTATCAAAGCGGAGGCAAGATGGCGACATAGGTAGTACAGGCCCGACAAGACGGTCCACGAGATTCCGGATATCTGCAGCTGCGAGTCCAGTCCTGGCCGACGTCGACGATGCCGCACCCTCACAGTCACAGTCACAGTCACAGCCACAGCCACAGCTGCCCACCCAACGACACCGGCAGGCACACGCACCTGGACAAGAACAAGGACAGGGACAGGGACAGGTACCATCATATTCATATTCACATTCTCACACTCCCATACAAGGACGGAAACCTTCTGCCTCATCGTTCGCCCACCTATCCATCAGCAACAGCGACAACACATCCTCAATATTAGCGAGCCACCAAGATGCTCCTGCTACTGCTCCTGCTCCTGCTCCTGCTCCTGCGTCTGCTGCCAAGCCCTTTCTGCATTCTCGTCGGCGCCAGCCTTCGATAGGCAATGGCCGACTTGTTCGGGTACCCCGAGTCGTCGACCTGCCACAGCTCAGCAGCCGGTAAGCTCTAATCTCGGCTTCTTCCGTCCCCCGCCGTCCCAGTTTTCCATCCTCATACTGACCTAACCTAACCCAGCGCGAACACGTTCGCCATGAGTGCCTCGTACAACAATTTCGACGGTGCCTCGGACCTTCCCTCCGATACGAGCATGTCCTTCGAGCCCATCATGAACGATATCAACGAGTTCAGCTTCGCCACCATTGACCCCGTCCAGACCATTCCACCCGATCGAAACGACCTGGATGTGTCCCTGTTTCAAGAGCCGACGTTCAATTTCGACGATTTCCATGATAACATCTCTACCCACGATCTGGGCCTTGCCCATTTCCCTCTGCCGGCAGGTCCCGAGTCTATCAGCCCTCCAGACACGACTCCCAGGGCGCAGCCCGAGCAGAAGAAGGTCTCGCCCCATACCACCATTCCAGTCCCCACCCGCAAGATACCGGGCACTGGCACCACCTCCCTCTCACGCAAAGGCTCCTCGGCCTCGACCACCAGCAGAACGTACATATCCAAGCCCGATCCCCTGGCCACTGCCAACCCCGCGACTGTGGCAATCCTCCGAGGAAGGCGCCAGAGCCATTTCCCACCCAATGCTTTCAACAATGCCAACCCGCCTCCAAAAGCTCCTCGCAAGTCTGTCGGACCGGGCACTTTTGTTCCTCCCGACACGACCGAAGTTGATCTGAAGAGACAGCCAAGCGGTCGAGGGGGGAGGAAATCGAGATCAGACAGTATTCCGTCGGGCAAGACAGGGAAACCATATTCGCAGGCCCAGGCACAGGCCCAGGCACAGGCACAGGCACAGGCACAGGCACAGACACAGGCACAGGCACAGACAGATGCCCAGTTGCACACCCAATACACCAGAGAGCGATCCAAGTCTCCCAAAACCGTGAGGTCGAAACCGGGTGTCCTACCTCACCGGAATTCCTACAAGGATCTCCTGGCCCCATCACACACGCCGGATCTACCCAAGTTCCTGCCGACAGCCGCTCCAGGCACGCCAGGCAAGCGAAGCGGCACCCCGGGAAGGACTACGACGCCCGGAGGCTCCAGGAGGGTGTCCATGGCGACAGGGCTCGGTGCTAGAACCATCAGCCCCACCGACGCCAGGCGCTTAAAACGCATGTCCATCATGCCGAACGCTCCTCCCGTGCCCAACAGGCGTATTTCTCAAGCGCCCCCAACCCCTCAACCAGAGCCGGTGGTAGTAGTCCGGCCACGCTCGACCGTCCAGTCGGAGGTGACGCCAAATCGAAAGAGCATGACCACGCCCTCCTCGTCGAGGACCACGCCAGATCCCAACCGAAAGTCGTATAGCTCAGGTCTGTCACTGTCGTCGAGCACCGGCTACAATTCTGTGCGCAACTCGGCCCACATCACACCTCGCGGCCATCCAAATGTATCGATGTCGAAGCTACCCACCCCCAAACCTCGAAACGAAAATGAGGACGAGGTGCCACCAGTACCGGCCATTCCAAAGTCGTATGATTCGCCTGCCAGTGAAGTCGACCAGCCTTTCTTCTCCGCTCGCTCCTCAGGTATGCATCATCCGGTTGAGTCACCGGTCCAAGTCTCAACTGCTGTGGTGGATCTGGCCAATGCAATGTCCATCCTAGATCCTCCGAGGGTCCCAAGCGAGGCATCACTGCGACTATCTCGCATGAGTGACCAGCCAGCTTACCCGGATCAATCTCAAGCCAATTGGTCCGCAAGTTCTCAGAATGTCGAGCAAAACACCTCGCATCCCGACTTTTCTCAGAGCACCACGTCGAAACTTCCGGATCGGTCAAAGAAAAATCATGCCAACTTGAGGCTACCTCCAATCAACCTGTTGCCATTGAGCACAACGACCGCAGTCAAAATCCAGTCCCTGAAGGAATCCAAGGCTGAAATGCTCGAGACCCCTGCAACGACACCAGGTGCCCGACTGATGATGAAGACGCCGAGTACCCCCATGACCGCCTCCAAGGCAACTTTCTTCGCCCGAAACAACAAGCCGGCAGAGGAGCAACAGAAGTTCATTCGTAGCAGCACCTCTCACTACGCCTTGCGTCACGATACCAGTCTATTGGCCGATGACAATGAGAGCCCCAGGCTGCCGGCTTTCAACTTCGAGACGGACAGTTCCAGTATTCGCAGCATCTCCCCATTCATCTCATCCTCTTTGCCCAAGGATCCACACGATTTTGACGGTTTCATGCGCCCACACTTCAATCCTGATTTTAAGAGGACCGTGACCACGCAGCGATGGTCCACGAGCGCCAAGCTACTCGATTGCTACCTCTGTGAAGACGGATCCCTCATTTCCTGGCGCCGACAAATCAACGAGCACCACGCCTTTAAGTGCCGTTAATACGTCCAGTCAGAATGTCCAACACAAAAAGAGCGAAACAAAACTCGCCGATCTTTCAGGCAATGATTCGGACGCGGCCCGTTATGATAACATGCCACCGCCCCGCTTGCCCGCTTCTGCAGCCTGGTCGAACCTTCCGTCCAAAGCTTCTGCAAGCCCAACGCAGAAACCAGGCTTCTTTCGGACCCGGCGAAAAACGTCTGCCTCTAGCGCCAATACCCTTGATCGCCACGATACCGCTGACTGTATTGTGGCCCCCACCAATGTAGCTCGGTCCTCCCTCGAAAGCGTCCAGTCGTCTTTAATGACACATTCCAACCGCTCAGGCTCGACCCTAGCCCAAACCTCATCTATCACCTCCAAATCGGCCCTGCGCTCCGACTCGACCGACGACAATACTCTGGACAAGGATGACCTCGTGGCAGAAGAAGAAATGCGCAGACTCGCTTCAAAACGTAGAGACATGGAGGCCGCTGCCCGAAAACTCGATTCGCTTCAAGCTCGGGCGAGGCCGGTGATGCGAATCTCAGCCACAACAGCCCTCCAGCTTGTGAATCTCAATATCTTCGAACGAGGTGAAATCATGGATTACCCTGATGTCTACTTCACGGGCACCCAATATGCGAAAAAGATCGTGGGCAACCTCTCGTCAACATCCACAAACTTCGGCTATGACGATGAACGAGGCGACTACAATATCGTGGAGGGTGACCATCTAGTGTACCGATACGAGGTCATCGACCTGCTCGGCAAAGGCAGTTTTGGCCAGGTGGTGCGGTGCATCGACCACAAGACCGGACAGCTGGTAGCCGTCAAAATCATTCGCAACAAAAAACGTTTCCACCAACAAGCCCTCGTCGAGGTCGAAATTTTGCAGAAGCTGAAAGAATGGGATCCGCACAAGAAGCACAACGTCGTCAACTTTGATCAGAGCTTTTACTTTCGTGGCCATCTGTGCATTTCGACCGATCTGTTGGACATGAACCTGTTTGAATTCATCAAAATCCACGACTTTAGGGGTTTCTCGCTCAAGCTCATCCGTCGCTTCACCAAACAGATTCTTGCCAGCTTGGCACTCTTGCACCACAAACGCGTCATCCACTGCGATTTGAAACCGGAGAACATTCTCCTCGCTCATCCTGCACGGAGCGGCATTAAAGTCATCGACTTTGGCTCCAGCTGTTTTGAGAATGAGAAAGTGTATACCTACATTCAGTCCCGCTTCTATCGGTCGCCCGAGGTGATTCTGGGCATGTCGTACGGCATGCCAATCGACATGTGGAGTGTGGGATGCATTCTAGCTGAATTGTACACTGGCTATCCCCTCTTTCCCGGCGAGAACGAGCATGAGCAACTGGCTTGCATCATGGAGATATTTGGCCCGCCAGAAAAACATCTGATTGAGAAGAGCACACGCAAGAAGCTCTTCTTCGACTCAATGGGCAAACCACGACTGATCGTCTCCTCCAAGGGCAAACGACGCCGACCAAGTTCGAAAGACCTCCGTACCGTGCTCAAGTGCGATGATGAGGCCTTCCTCGATTTCATTGCTCGTTGCTTGAGATGGGATCCAACCAGACGAATGACCCCGAATGAAGCGTTGCGTCATGAATTTATCACCGGCATCAGGTCCGCCCCCACGAACGTGCGGCGGGCTATCGTGAGCTCAACCAATTCACCCATGAAACGTGGTAACACGACAGTGATCAACGGCTCCAGCAGACCACTTCCTCAGCCTCCTACCATCTCAGGCGGGCTCAGGCCATTGACACTGAGCTCCACTGCAACGTCACCCAGCAAAGCAGCCACACGGCGACAGTCCACAGCAGTCAGTGGTAGCGCTACGCACACCAAGAGAAGTTCTCACCACTCGGGCGGTCCCAGTGTGACACGTGTCACGGTGAAAACGGTGAACGGAAGGGCGGATCTGGCGACGGCGGCTGCAGCAGCGAGTTTAATGAAGTGAGGCGAGCCAAAATGGGCGAGCCAATCAACGAAATGAAGCATCACCACGACCACCCTCATTGACGGACGGTTAATCATCGGCTTTACCAATTGAAACAACGGTCACGTCATTCATGGAACGGTCACGACAGAGCGCAAGTGCGAGGCGTTTCGCAGGCATCTCACCGGCGGACTTGAGTTGCATGGCTGCTGTTAACTAAACTATTGGAGAGACGTTCGTTTTGCAGTCACTTTTGAGCAAATTCTTTGCGCCAGCATTTATCATTTTTCGACGGCTCCAGCTGTCACGGCAATTTCTACGTTCGCTAGTAAGTGGGCTTTTGGAGGTCTAGATGCGATAAAATGGCGTTGGTGGGCTTGTTATGTGCATGCATTCGTTATCGCTCAGTATCAATGAAAAGTCACGTCACGAATAACGATAAGGAGGTTCAGTACACAGCGCGCAGGGCAGGTAGAATAAGACAATTCGCATTCACTAATCCTGATTATCACCTACGAGTACCTAGCAAAGAAAAAGTAATGGACAACGAGAATGAGAAGAGTAGACAAGACAGGTTGCGTTCGTCACGGGGGAAGACGTCAAGAAGTAGAAGAACTCACCGATTCCCTCGACACAGTTGGAGCGCTTATTCGAATCTATCTCCTACCAAGCCTGATCATCACTTACGAGTACCCAGCAAAGAACAAGTAATGGACAACGAGAATGAGAAGAGTAGACAGGTTGCGTTCGTCACGGGGGAAGACGTTAAGAAGTAGAAGAACCTACCAATTCCCTTGGAGCGCTTATTCGAATCTATCTCCTACCAAGCTGTTTCCCTCCCTCCCTCCCTCCCTCCCTCTCTCCTCGACTTTATCCAATGAACCTACTACACCTGTAAAACGAGCCCCAGGGGACTTTCTTTCCTCTGTTATCTTCACCATGGTCCTCACGTCTCAACCGTAACGTCAGTCCCAGTCTCCATCGCAGCCTCAGCAAGACAACGCTCACAGTGGCAGTTCCCACCAAGAACCTCTCTAAGCCGCTCTCTACGCTCCTGCACCCCAAGCCGCACATCGGTATAGTGGCTAAAGATCTCCTGGCCAGCCTCAACACCAGTCCAGGTCTGCTTCCGTTGGGGCTGCTCGTCAAGCACCCCTTCTTCTCTCTTCATTTCGCTCTCATTCTCGTTCTCAGCGTTCTCAGCGTTCTCAGCATTGTTGTTGTTGTTGTTGTTGTTGTTTTTCTTCTCCCTATTTCTAGCAGTGTCGTCCCACATCCTCTCCTCAGCTGTACGCACAAACATCCTCCGCGTGCCCTTGGGCGTCCACCGCACGTTCGGCGCGCACGAGTGGTTCGCCAGGCACCAGCCGGGATGCACGGATGCGATCTCGGCCTTGCCGTCGAACGTGCTCTGTGTCGCGTTGGCTACGCCGCGGAACTTGGCGTGCAGCGTTTGGAGCATCCAGAAGTCGAAATTTGCGAGCCATCCTGCTGAGTACGGTGTTGCTGCTGCGTGGCTGAGCGAGAGCGTGCTGAAGTAGTCGAGCGTGTATTGTAGGTTGTGCGTGAAGGAGAATGGGAGGTTGTTGCGCAGCTTAGAAGTCGAGGTGGAAGTGGAGGTGTTACTGGTACTATAGGGACTCGGGTTGAAGTCGCCCCAGAGGTATTTGACTTCGATCAGGTCTAGGGGATGCTTTTGCCGCGTTATTGACATTGCGATGGTGCGCGTAAGGAGCAGGAAGTAGAGGTCCCATTCGGGCGTTGAGGTGTTGGCCGGTCGGCCGATGGTGTTGAGGTCTTGGTTGCCGCAGAATGGAGAAGGTGCTGCTTGCCTACCAGTGCTGTGTGCTGGGTCCACTGAATCTAGTCTTGAGCCGGCCTCTGCTTCTATGTCGTTTTCGCTGCCCGCCGGATCATCAACTTCATCCTCTTCATCATCGTCAACCTCCTGCTCTGCCGCAGGGTAGTGGTATTCCTTGACAGCTCTGTCTTTGCAGTCCTGCGAGCAGAACGTCACGTCGCAGTCCTCTCCATCACACTGCCTGATCTCTTCAAAGGATATTCCCTCCAGTTCTTGCGCACAGGCATCACATATGGCATCTTCCATCGGCCTGATCGCCGTCACCAGGGACTTCTCACACAAAACTTGAGCTCCAGGAGCCAATGCTGTTTTGGCAAAAAGCCCGAGCTGGTACGATTTACCCCCTGTTGCAACGCCGAATTCATCGAATGCCGGTAGTGCTGTTGCCTTTGCCTCGAGGTCGGAAGTGAAGCCTAAGAGATACTCATTTATGCCTTGTACCGAGGCTGGAGAGGTGCGAGACGGCTCATGTGATGACCAAGGATAGATCTCGCGACGAGAATAACCGAATCGTAAATAAGGCTCTCTGCTGCTCAATAGCTGGTTGAGCTTGTCCGTTGCAGATTCAAAGCGGGTGATCATGGATTCAAACGCCCTGGATGTTTCCGATGATCCGTCTTCGTTTACGGATGACTTCCTAAGCAAATTCAGGTCCTGAGTACACTCGGATAGCAAGTTTGTTGCATTCTTCGTATCTCCGAGAGAAACGAGGCACTGAGTTAGGAGTATAAGTGCTTCTATCTTGAGCCGCCGGACCTCATCGGAACGCTCTGTCGAATCAAAGTCGTGACTCCAAGGTAACCCGTCGAGCCCGTGAGCTTCGAGATCTGTGACGAACTCGTCGCTGAGCTCCTTTTGACACATCGTGTATACGACAAAGGCATCGAACGCTGCTAGGTCATCGTATGCGAGCGCTTTGTAAACGCGAGCTCGTTCCAGAATCCACGGTGGATAGCACTGGCCGTGTTCCGCAAGTTGTGTCGTCAGCCTTTCTCGTTGCCGTAGTAGTTCGAATAGTCGCAGATGGTCTGTGTCCAATGCGTGTGGGTTGATGGTGCTTGCGTCGGCCAACAAATGCCTTTCTTCGTCGACGGAATTCTCCTGCATTCTACCCAGATAAAAGTCTACAAGGTTAGTATGTCACATTGGATCGCTTTCATCGGACCTCAGCTACAGCAAGACTCTGTTTCCGGCATAAGTCCGCCGACGGGTGATGGCGCTACATCGAACGGTCGCTCAATCTTACCTTGTAAGTAATTTGGCAACGCATCAAGATGGATGCTCTGAGTGAATTGATCCGAAGCACTGATGCTGCTTTTAATCATCTTGGACTCCGTCATGGTTGTCACTCACTCGTCTGGCTTTACTCCGCGACGAAGAAGTTCTGGTAAGGCATTGAAATTTGACCGAGCACAACCTCTAATAAAATTCACGCAGTCCCGTCGTTGTTCAATCACGTGTCAAAGCCTCCTGTTCAAGCTGAAGCATATTTCTCATCATTCGTACCAATATTCTTATCACAGCACACCTCACAGGCCTGTATCAGGATTGCATCTGCTGTCATGACCATCAAGCCTGGTATACATCCCGGCACTTCGCTTGACCGTCTATCGACGAACATTCAAGCCGAGTTCGATGGGTTCTGAGAAGTCGGAGTTGTCCGACTCTCAACGAACGACATGTAGGCTCTTTGATCGGAGGGTAGAGCCGATATCCTTGGATTACGATGTAGGATGTGTGTGTATCTTGAGTGCCTCTATGCAAACGACTACAGATGACTAGACTTGACGCTGTAAAATTGAACAGACCTGCCCCCAATAGTCTTGTCATCCAAGTGCAGCCTCTAGAAGGATCCCGACATTTTGACGAAAGACACTCGCCATGGCTACAACAACCATGCACCTTCTCAGTACGACACAGAGCCAGCCCGACATCACAAACACCCACGAGCAGATTGACGCCGTGGGGAATACAGTCAGCAGCAATGGCACAACCGACCATCAACAGATAGACTCCGTGGCCGTCCGCCAGGCCGCTCGATGCAAATCCCTGACCAATCAAACGGGCAACATGGCACCAGGCAAAGTTCAAGCCAACCTCATAGTCCTGCCCTCCCGCCACGCAGCAGACTTCCTTAAGCTCTGCGCCCGAAACCCCGTACCGTGCCCGCTCCTAGCCATCTCCACCACGCCAGGCAGCTACGACGCCTTTACCTCGTATATCCCAGGCGTGGGCGACCAGGAGCTGTTCATCGGCAACGACATCGACATCAGAAACGACATACCGAGATACAACATCTACCAAGGCGGCAAGCTCATCGAGCCAGGATGCACAGACATCACAGCGCAGTGGACCGACGACAGCGTCGCCTTCCTGATCGGCTGCTCATTTTCTTTCGAGGCCGCGCTCATCGACGCAGGACTGACACCCCGCCAGATCGAAATGGGAACAACAGTGCCCATGTACAGGACCAGTCTCCCGCTCAATCCCTCTGGCGTGTTCCGGGGAAGCACGTACGTCGTTAGCATGCGCCCCTACAAGCGCAGGGACATTGAGAAGGTGAGAGAGGTGACGCGGCCGTTTGTCCTGACGCACGGGGAGCCGGTCGCCTGGGGTTGGGATGCTTTGAAGCGCCTGGGAATCCGCGACGTCGATGCTGTGGATTTTGGCGACGGTCCGCTGGCTGCTGATGGGCGAAAGTTAGGCGAGGCGCATCAGCTAGGTCAGTGTGGGCAGGGCGAGGACGAAGAAGTGCCTGTGTTCTGGGGCTGTGGTGTCACGCCGCAGGAGGCTTTGATGCAAGCTGGAGATCGCATTGAAGGGTTGGTCATGGGCCATTTGCCCGGACATATGCTCATCACAGACGTGACAGAAGATCGGATCAAGCAATAAGGAAATGTTTTTTCATGAGAAAAATTTTTTTTTTCGAGCCTGTCTGAATGACTTCATCCCCCCGAAAGAAAAATGTTCGCATACGCAGTAACCGTAGCCATGTACTCCGGATCCACGTCGATCATGTGCTGCTTCTCACGCACGCCAGCGCCAGTCTCCATGACCTGCAAAGACAGGGGATTCGACGGAGGCTCCTCATCCATAATCCCGTAATGCCTAGCCGGCCCCCTGGGAGGCACAATCGTCTCCAATGCATCGAGCTCGAATCCATCGTCCTCGCCATCCTCAATCAGCTCCACGAGCATCTCATGGGAGACGTTCCGACACCTCCACAGGCTCAGACATCGCACGCTGCTCTCGGAGATGCCGGCCAGCCAGGCGAAATCCTCGGGCTTCTGCATGACGAGCTGCGGGCACTCCTCCAGCTCGATGTGCGTGAGCCGTGACCGGCCGCTCTCGCAGTAGGTGGCGAGCCAGTTGACAAAGTCCTGGTCGACGCCTGTGACGTTGCTTAGATGCAGCTGTCGCAGGTGTGGGTTTGCCTCGACGAATCTGCGCAGCTGGGTCGAAGTTAGACCGGCTCGTTCGATGCGGAGAGACTGCAGGGCACGCAGCCGGAGCAGGCGCTCGTTCTCGGCTCCCAGGCCGACGAGAGCGTTCCAGCATGCGTTTCCTTCGGGCGCTTCTCGCCAGTAGTTCGACGGCAGACCCTTTTCGTAGTAGATGTAGTGGTGGCAGAATTTCAGCTCGAGATGCTGCAGTTTCGACAGATTCCGGCCCATGATCGTGGTCAACTCGCACGATCGGATTTCGTACAGGTACAGGGAAAGAGATTTGAGGTTTTGGAGGAATTTCTGGCCCAGGATGTTGGCCGCAATGCTGTTCTGTGTCGAGATTTGCCGCTGCAAGACCGCGCCTGGGGACTGTTTGATGTTCGTCGACGTCGTCGTGAATGGCAACAGATTCGTCGTTTTGGCCACGCTGTACCGCGGACCCTCCATGCTTTCGTCGTGGTCGTCGTCGTATTGTGCCGCAAGAGCTAGTCGACAATGCACTTTGCGTGATAGTACCACCAAGTTGAGGTTCTGTATAATGTGCTGAGCTAGAGATTGGCTTGTCCGGCATGTGCTAGAGAATGCAAGGAGTGATGGGATGGACAGGTGAGAGAGGATTGCTGCCACCAGCTCCGAAGGGAGCGACGTAAGTGTGGTCTCCATCAGTGACGTCTGGTGAGGATGATGCCGAGTGAAAGCAGGGGTGTTTGGTGGTGTCTGCTTCCGACAATGTCCTGAGCTCCGGTGAGTATGAAGTGTGAACACGTTGGTGAATGTTGGGTCAGAGAGATGTTACTTCGAAGCAGAAGAGCCTGGGTCGCGTCTCAAGGGAAAAGGTCTACCTGCATCAATTCAAAGCCTAGATTGTGGCGTGAAAGAGTGGTGTGACGGCCACTAGCCATGATCCTTCGGTATTGTTCAATGTGTATGGAACATGACTTCCTCAATGGCATCATCCCTGGTTTTGCAGCAGCTGCATTGGCCCAATACTTTGGATGGGATATTGCTGTGGCAAGGTGTGGAGAATCTAGAACCTTGAGAATAAGGTTTGAGGATCAAGCTACGAATCAAGGTGCATGAATCCAGAACCCTTTCGCCCATTTTCGACATGATCAGCTGGTTGGTTCCACTCCGGTCCTCAAATTCGGTTCCTGCAGCAGCAGCAGCGAGATACCTTAATACTCAGGTCAACAAGAGAAAGTGCACGAATATAACACGATCATGCTACAAGGATGAAGTCAAGGTCCCGTGCGACGCTGAATTAAACAGCGTTCCTCATGAGGCAGCGTCCCGACGCCATCGGCGCTACACCGTAAGGCTAAACCCACGTGCCCTGCATGCAAGGGTTGGAGATTGGGGCATGAATTCACCTGCAATGCGTGGCTCAGGCAAACTCGAAATTCATCTTGGTCCCAAGAACTTATGACCGTCTACATTGATCTAGAACACAGCCTCGTGCATGAGACTGTGGTGCGCTGGGTTTTCTGTTTGTAGCTTTTGACAACGGTCGTATAAAATCGGATTAACCAATGTGGACCCTGCATTGGCCCGGTTCTAGGATATTGGGACCGAGCTCGCACGGTTGGAACACTTTTTCGATCTCTATCTCAAACACCCTGTAGCACGAAGGGATTGTACATTGTCATAATGATAACCAGAGGTCCTCGTCGATCTCGGATCCGCTATTCTGCATCCGTGAAACTCGTCGCCGCACCTATCCTAAGCTTGACAGCGTGTGCGCATGCTTGCGCCAAGCCCTGTTTAATAGCTCGTCTTTCATCCTGGACGACCTGCCAATACCTTCGCCAGCATCTCTGGATTGTGACTGCTTTCCGACACACTTTAGATGGGACCAGCACCCGTGAACAGAGAAAGGCCAATCCAGCAAGCACAAAGTCCTTCCCGTAAACGTGCATGTGCCCCTGCTTGCCGGAGAACAAACCCGAAAACTGTCTGCTGCAGCCTAATGTGGCTAGGCGTGCCTGCAGCGATTGCCCGGTTAGACGTCCATTGCTAGTGGTCAAGTACTGCTCGTACTCGTCGAGGATTGCTTGGAAGACAGTCCCATCCGAGAAACTGGTGGAGAAGTTGCGAACAACAATACCTCGGGACGCTGCCACAGTTTTGGCCCACAGCTTCAACAAATGCTCACATGAACTCTGAGCGCCATCTGCATGGAGCTCTTCGCAGAACTCCACCGAGCGATCTAATCTGCGGATCTCTTGGGTAAGATCTACACGATCCACCAGGATTGTCAAGCCAAACCGAGCGACCAGTGCCCATAGTATCTTGATAGTCTTCTCTCTGTAGCCATCCACGATGTCTTTCGCCGCTACATCTTCAAGAACTGGTTGGAAGGCGTCGACGTTTGCAAGTGCTTCCAGCGCAATTTGCACATTCCAGACTTTCGCTGCATGACTACAGCAGGACAACTTGAGGTGTTGACTCAATGGCCAGCGGTCGTGCGAAGTCACAGTGACTGTTTGTCCCTCAGGCATGGAGATGACTGTGGTCATATCGTCGGTTGAGGCTGCACTACATTGAGAAGCAGATCTGTAGAGCAGTATTTCGGCCAGTCGAGTAAGCACAACGCCATCCCGAAGATCGACAGCAAGGTTATCAACATAGTAGTGCACCTCTTCAAGTGGCTGTTGCTCGTTGAAGACCTCATAGCCTTGCTGACGCAGGGCCCTCAATGCGTCACCGACAGCAGGGTTGAGCATCTTCATCAGAGCTTGCGCTGCAGCCGTGGAGGACTTCAGGCTGGCATTGCGGCGAAAGAGGCAGGTGTTGGGAATAGCGTCTGGCTGTTCTTTGAGCATATCGAGCGCCTTGACCATCATCAAGCTTTTCAAAATGGTCTTGCTGCCCAAGTCGTTGTGCGTGGTCCCTGTTCCTGCAGCCTTGAACCGGCCTTCTTCATGACGCAGTAGGAAAGCGTCGATGAAATTAGCCAATTGCTGCCGATTGCTCAACGATGGTGACCTTTTTGGAGACAGCGTATGGCTGCCTGGTTCAGAACATTGTCTCCCCGTCACGACCTCGAGCGCGATCCGAAGCAAGTCATTGTTATAGTTGTCAAGCCAAAACCTCAGGAACTTCTGCTTCCTCCCAATGTCATTGCTTAGACTCTGCATCTGCAACATAGCCTCATGAGGTAAGCTAAGAGATCCGTACAAGAGAGCTGCTTGTACTCTTGCGTACACTAGGTTTATCTGAGGTTGGTTGTATCTTTGCAGGAGCGATGCTCTCAGCTCGTCGACGGGTACCTCTGTCCTTAGTTCCGTTTGCCTGAAAAGACTGTTGAGCAACTGAGTGATGGCGAT
Source organism: Incumbomyces lentus (assembly GCA_017656005.1). Lineage (NCBI taxonomy): Eukaryota > Fungi > Ascomycota > Eurotiomycetes > Chaetothyriales > Trichomeriaceae > Incumbomyces > Incumbomyces lentus. The sequence goes on from JACJVT010000002.1 coordinate 4,115,823, forward strand.
CTCTTGCTGATCGAGCCAATCATCCTCGTACATGGCGGGATTCTCAATGTGCTCCACGAGAGGTGCTCGGACGTCGTTTTCACCGCTCCGTTGTAGCAACGGTTGGACGAACCTGGACGGGACCTTTGCCGCACATGGCTCTCTCTGTGCTGTCAATTTAGGAGAAGGTTGCGTAGTGACAGACTGCTTCTTAATGGTTTGACTAACACTCGAGACGATTCGAGGCCCGGCGTTCCAGGCAACACGCTTAGTCTTTGGCTCTTCTGTGCTTCTTGTTTCTTTGCCAACCTCATAGATAGTCATTACATCCACGGGGCCCCGGTGAGAATGTAAGTTGGTCTTGGAAAGTCTCTCTGCTCGAGCCTGAGACAAGAACTCTCTTCTCCGTACGTCTCTTTCGCCCGCACCGACTTGTTTCTTGGTGAGTTGATCCTCTGGAGTCTTCTTGTTGGCGGGTTCGTACCCAGGTGGGACATTCTCTTTGCCCGTGGGGGCTCCGCGTCGATCTGCAACAGGCTCTGCCTTGTCCTGGATGGGCCCGGTCTGCCGCAGTGGTGTCCGTTTCGGTCCTGTATGGTGCGCATCTGCGCTACTTCTCTTCTTGGCAGCCATTCGAGCAGCGATCCCGGTTAGTTCGACATCATCCGACTGTCCCTTCTTGTTTCCAACCATCCCATCATTTTTGATTGGGCTGAACATGTCCATCCACATTGTTGGTTGAGTAGTGTCTTCAGATGGCACATACAACGTTTTCCTTCTAGCCGGTCGCTCAATAGAATAATCATTCCTCCGTCTATCAACAAATTCCACCAGCTCAGCGTGCTCTACATCGGTGTTAGAGGCGGTTCGCCGTGGTGGAGGCGATGGTCCCGGAATAGCTGGCGACTTTGGTGGCTTCGCCCTACGCGTTGTCTCTGGATGTTTGACTGCTGTTGCTCCATCTCCGGCCTTTACTCCGACGCCCTGAGTTCTCTGGGCGGGTCCAACACGTCTCGCGGGTTGTGCTAGATTCGACAAATGTCTTGCAGGTTTGGCCCTTGTATCTGTCACCGACTCTTCTGTATGGGTCTCGTCCTCATGTATCACGAAGTTGTTCGTTGCTGTAGACTTGACCTGTCCTCTCCGCGGCCGTACGTGTTTGAACGATGCTTGAAAAGCTGTGGTATACTGCATAGTAGCAGTGGAATCGTCAATGTAACTGTCGTCAAAGTTGCGATATTGGCCATCTGCCACGGGGCACGGCGTTGCTATCGATCGCCTCATGTCACTGATGCCTGGTGGTTACATCTAGGTCGGCTTTCAAAAGTATGTATGCTACATCCCAAAGATATCATGCCCTAATAGAATCGCGATTGAGCACTACACAACCCAAGAACCCAAGAACGTGTCCGAGACGCGGACCGCATCGTTGCCGTAGCAACCGGATCGAGCATACTACTGCCGCTAGCCACGTGATCTGCGCCTGCCTCCTCCCCGAGCTCCTTCCTGCAAAGGTCATGGGTGTGAAAGATGATGATCATTACAAGGTGACGCAGGAAGCGTGGGGCTATAAACGAAAGACTAAGGCTAGTGCAAGACCAAAGCTTGCGCCTTCCCCGTATCACTTCCGCTGCTCCTGAGACGCTGTGGCCGGCTTCAACACTCTTAGGAGAAAGCCATAACAATGAGTAACAATGAGGACTCAATGTCCATTATTTGGCCGCCGAAGGCGTGCGTTGTCGAGGTGCATCGAGGCGCACCGTCGAAGCGAGGTGCATTGTCGAAGCGAGGTGCATTGTGGAAGCGAGGTGCATTGTCGAAGTGAGGTGCATTGTGGAAGTGAGGGGCATTGTGTCAGTGAAGTCGAAGTGAAGTGCACTTTCACAGCCCCTTTTGCATCGCACGGCTCTAGTGTCCTTGATAAAAAAAATGTTGCGCGAGTCAGACCGCCAACTCTTCAACTCTTCAACACTCAACACTGGGGAATCGGATCTGGTAAAACCATCATCTGAAAACCTGCACCAAGAAACATCGAAAGGAAAGTCTTTGCTGGTCTCAGAGAGTCCATTAGAATCATGACTACCCCACGCAACACATCTCCTACTTCTGTTCCCCATGCCGCACCGCTCAGTGCACCAGGTGGAACATGGCAGCCTCCTCGCCTGCGTCGGAGACGAGCATGGTATACGGAGAGAACCTATGACCATCCTGCCATCCTCACAAACTCGGAGAGTGCTGCTGTCCCAACCACAGGCAAATACGAGTACCAAGCTTACTCAGAAGCGGCATTCATGATGTCAGCGTCACAGTCTGTTGGTGACAAACTGCCTCCTTCCAGTTTGCTCACGCTGCCACCATCAAACCTGCAGGCTAAAGCGAATCTAACTAACCGTGCAACAGGACCGAGGTACCTACATCTAGCGTACCAGCCAGCTCCTCGATCGCAGACAGCGGTGCAATACAAGCCTTACCAACGACCAATGCCAATGGCAGACGATTCCAGTGACGACGAGCTGATCGCAGCCGGTTACCTGCCCGAACCAATTCTGACGACATCCGTCCAGGACACAGATTACGCCTTCATCGACATGGTCCCTCCCGCACCGCCACCGTCCCCATCACTGTCGATCTCAACAACAGGCGACGATGATGATGATGATGTTCCATTGCGAAAGTTCTCCTTCGACGCGGATGCCCGACCAGACTGGGAAATCGTCTCAGGCTTCTGGCGTGGTCGGCAGTCGGGCTCGTCTTCATCAAACACTGCCTCTGATAATAACAACAATCGTCTTCCCCCACCACGGAATCTTATGGTAGAAGGCCCCAACGCCAACGCAAATCACTTCGCCTCGGGTACTACGCAGCAGCAGCAGCAGCAGCAGCAGATGGCCATGTCTACACAGTCTTCTCCTCCACCACTGCTAACCATCACGCGTCCCCGTCCATCACCCTCACGAGCAAGCTCAACTGAGTCTGCAGAGCCAGACAGTGAGACTAACCCATTTCGGTTGACACGTGCATTCATTCCACCAGCAGCGGTGGTGGCGGCGGTGACAACATCATCAATGACAACGGCTACGGCAACGGCTACGGCTACGGCTACGGCAACACGCTTCTATTCCAGCGCAGTCACTAAGTTCGGTCGCTTCGCTTCACGCCGCTGGACACCTTACGGCACAGTCAAGTTGCGACACCCTGCTATCAGTGACGAGGAGGTTGACGCAGAGCAGTTTGAGATCGTGCAGTCGGACGAGTCTGATCTGTCACGGCCAGGCGAAGGCAAGTTGATCTTGTAAACGGTGAAGTTTTCGGGGAGTCAATGGGCAGAATCTCATCATGGGATGAGAAAATCGAGAAACTGAAACAATCGATCAAGGTCTAATAATTAGGTACGGGAGAAAAAAAAAGAAAAAGAAAAAAAAATCGAGAAACTGAAACGATCGATCAAGGTATTGTGTACCAAACATACCTACCTAACTTTCATCGTTTGGAACCTGGGAACGGGAAACAATCGAGAAACTGAAACAATCGATCAAGGTATTAGGTACCAAGATAAATGGAAAACATACCTACCTAACTTTCATTGTTTGGAACCTGGGAACGGGCAAGAATCGTGTGTGTGTCTTGACTCGATCTCTACTGTCACATTTCTATTTTGCCCAAAACACAAATTTTTTAATTTCGACTTTCGCTTTCCCAGTTCTATGCTCAATCACAATTTAAACTCCCCTTCGCTATGCTTGCTTTCTTACACGCCTTCCTGTGTCTAGGACCTATTTCCTCGTGTCTACTAGTGTATACATACATTCCTTCTTTCAGCCAAGGGTCATCCGACCAGCGGGTTGCCTCTGTTTGTGAACAACTACAGCTCGTCTCGACTTGTTGGGAATGCAGGTCAAAATGGGTGGTAAATTTCATCCAAAGCTAAATATTGGCCAGAGACCGATAGCGCACAAGTAGAGTGATCGAAAGATGAAGGGCACTTTGAAAAGAGAGTTAAACAGTATGTGAAATTGTTGAAAGGGAAGCGCTGGCTGGCAACCAGACTCGTACGCGGGGTTCCCCCTTGCTTCTGCTTGGGTTACTTCCCCGCCGCGTCCGGGCCATCATCAGTTTTGGGGGCCGGTCAAAGGCTCCGGGAAAGTATCCTCTCTCTCGGGGGAGGACTTATAGCCGGGGGTGTCATGCGGCCTCCCGGGACTGAGGAACGCGCTTCGGCGAGGATCTTCGCGGCGCACTGGGATACTTGATGTCCCAGCTCCTCGGCGGCACCGGCAACCCCAGCCAAAAGCACCACAGCCGTTTGAGCTCGTGAAACAATATCGTGCTCAGTTTGGAGGGTAGGTCGGCCCAGCTCTCTAGCACCATCAAATACGTCCGCCAGACGAGGTAGCACTCTGCTTTGACTTCTTCCCAGATGCTCAGCTGAGGATACGGTTGTCTTGGAGGCCTGTCCTCTGATTGAGGCGGTGCTGGGGCTGCTGGTTTCCAGTCTTCGAAATCTAGGTCTTGTGAAATTTTGGAGGGCGCTGCTTCTTGTGGAGACTTGTAGATGATGTGTTTCGTGGGGATCGCTTGGCGGGTCGATGCCGCAGCGTTCGAGGTATCGCTACCCGCAATCTGCTGCCGGAATGAACGGACGGCTTCCATGCTGTGGCTGAGTCTGCCAAAGGTGTTGATCAATGCTACGAGCTCGGTCCGCCGCAGTGGAGGATGGTTCGAGTTCGCTTGATCGTGGAATTCGAACAGGACTTTCAGAGCCGCCCCGTAACCGGCTGTTTGCAGCTTGCCCCACAACCGGCACTTGTCGCATCCTACACAGTCCATGATCCTCGAGACATTCCGGAAGCGCTGTTTGAAGTCGTCTTTGAGATCAACCATCAAAGGGTCCTGGAACATGATTGACTCGTCGAAAGTGTGAGGAACTGCCGCGAGCTGCGAGGTCAGGCGTAGGACCTTCTGCTTGGTCTCAAAGTCCTGTTCGGGATCTCCGGAGCAGAAAGTATACGACTGCAGATGGTTGTTGAGTTTCGCGATGGCCCGAGTGAGCAGGGCGTAGTTGAAGTAGAGGTTGGAAATCCGTTCAGGGTGGTCATGCAGTCTCTGTTCGTAACATTTCAAGTTTCGCACCCATCGTCGTGTAGTCTGATTGTAGTGGTCCCAACAGATATGGGTCGATATCGAGGCATGCATGCCGCTAATGATGCGGTAAAATGCACGTTGCTCGATACACTGATCATCGAGCGAATATTCGTCGTCTGCTTCCACATTGTGCCTCCCATACTCTTGGAAGACGTTCCTTAGCTCCGCTGCGGCATGCAACCCCGTCATCTGCGGAGAAGCAGCGGTCAGAGACTTGGTGAAGCAGTTCTCTTTGTAAATAGCATCCCACACTTGCCTTGCCCCGGGTCCGGTGTAACCAGTGAATCTTTCTGTATTGTTCAACAAACTCACGTAATCGCCTTTGCTTGCGGCCCCCTCATCTTCTGGTACACAGTAATCTCGTTCGTCGCACTCATCATCCGCTTCAAAGACACAGCTCTCGTCCACGTTTTCGCCCAGCTGGTACTGTAAGGGACGTTGTTTCGTTCGTTCCTTCTGGAGTGTCGGCCCCGGGTGCTGTGCTCGTGCGCCCTCCAGCTTGCTAAGCTCTTCTGCCTGCCAAATCGGCGGTATATCCTTCTCATCCTCTATTGTGTCAACCGCGCAGGCCCTGTTACCACACATGGAATTCTCATCACTCCAGAACGGACATACTTTGTTGTACAAATTAAGTCGATAGTATGCGAAGAAATCGGCATGGGTGAGCTCGCTGAGTGTAGGTATTATTGCCTTGTTGAGTGAATCAAGATCTGAGTAGGAAGAGCATGCGTCGGTGACTGTTGATGTCGCACATTGAGGGTCCGCTCTGACCGAATACGAGACTCCCAGCAGCACGAAACATGCTAGGTAGAACCGCCGGGCATGTATACGCATCGCGGCTGACTTTGTCTCTTATCAGTCAACGATGTGGCTTGGAGGTTGTAAGATGAAGGCAGGGAACAGTTTAAGTACTGACGCTGGTGGATTAAAAGTGGGTATATTCCTTGCTGGCGTCTTGCTGGCGCAGTGGATTACAGTGGATTAGCTATAGCCAATTGACTGTGTGCATCAATATTGGACGCTGTATCGCCGCAGCTCTCGCCGTCGCCGTCGCCGTTAATAGAGGAAAGCGAAGATATCGTGACTAGATAGCTGTTCCTTGCCGTAGTAATTGAATATAAACGTCGTCGGGGCTAGTATTACCTTGCTTTACCTAGAAATATCGAGCGCGCGTAGCTATTTCGTCTAGATTCATCGATATTGAATATGACAACGGGTTTGACCTTCAAAAACGCGGCTGATCCGGTAGCTAGATGGATTCAAAAGTGTTCAGGACAGTACTGGACAGCTGTGGATCAACACCTCGGATTCAAGCCACAAGACGCCGTTACCAGCTAATTCAAAGCTATATTGAAAGCGTTACTGGACGGGTCCGTTACTGATCAGTAACGGACGGTGAAACGAACAACCTCCACCAAAATTAGCTACTGACGTCCGTTACTGGATCCAGTACTGGGCGAAACGAACGCAGCCTAACAGTCTGGTCGGTCTGCAGCGAGATCCAGACGGCGAGCCAGCCAAAGAAACACTGAGATAGCAGAAGTCGACGAGGCAGAAGGAAAGAGAATTACGTTGAAGCCACAATTATCGTAAGCAGTGAACACAATAGCGTGCAGGTATGTCCCATTGCCATCTTCAAATCGCTGTGGTTCGGTGACAAAGTGGCCTCTGAGAATTATTTCGTCCGTCAGTCAACGGAAGAAGCCAAAACTACAATCAGCCCACACGTCACGTCGAGCCCTTTTCTTAGGGCTCCAAGTCCCCTGTTTTCTGCGATGTTCATTGGCTATTAATAGAGGTCAGGAACAGGGATTCGGCGTAGCCACGTTTTGTCAGGGGCCGAAGAGCCAATTCGGGTCTGCAGACTCGACCATAAGAGCTGACTGCAAAGACTGTTGAGTTATTAAGCAGTGAGAATCTTACTCCGACTTAGCCAAGTCTCGCCATGATGAGTTCTTGAGATGTGACGTCGTTGAATTATGGTTATCGAGGTATTGTCTTCATAAGGGCATATCGTCTTTACAGCAAACTTCTTGCGACTTGTACCCGTGGAGCCTCATTGTGATATGGCCGTGGTCGATTCTGTACTTATGAGAATATGGATTTCGAGAAAACAGCACAAAGATGCCTCGAGGCGACTTCACTTTTCATCTCAAATGACAGTATAGTACCAGGTCTTCCGCTCAAATGAGATACGCATCGAATACCTGTCTGCCGGAAAACTCTCGCATGGCTAATGTACCTAATATAGCATGGAGGAAGTGTTGATGCACGGTACAGCGCCTCATCTACCTATGTAGTTGTACCTGCCTTTCTAGGGCTCCCCACGACACCGGTGGGCTCCCCAACATCTGAGCAGAAATACCCAGCGTGGTTTGAGTAGAAAGTCAGCCACTTGACGTCACACTCTCAGGGATCCATGCAAATGGAAACTTGAAGTCGTAAGCTGGAGATGGTCCACACAACCCAGGACATCATTGCTCAATCCATGTTTGAAGGAGGGTTAATGGAGGGTATTTCAACTTTGAGCGGAGGACATTGTCCTGCGATAACTTAATACCTAGACGTAGGTTCACAACCGACGCTCACTCTCACGCGGTCTTCACCCATAATTATCCCACGCTGACACTAGGGCGTCCAAAATGAGCAGTAGCGCTCCTCGATTTTCTCGTGCCAACAATGTGGTAACGGCCTCCAAAGCACCAAAGCCGAATCGCAACTCGAGCCAATTGATCCGGGAGGGCGACCTGCTTCATGTTTGCGGGTACACCGGGGATGACCCCAAGACGGGTCTGATAGTATCGAGTGACATTCAAGCACAAACAGTAAGCTCTTGCCTGTCCTGTTCTGCTCGCGTTAAGCTCCCAAGCAAATCTCTGGCCTGCGCTGACACTGACTGCTCCTTCATCTTCTAGAATCAAGCCATTCGAAACATCGATGCCTGTCTCAAAGCAGCAGGCTCAGGCCTCGACAAAATTGTGCGCCAACGAGTCTACCTGATTGACATGAAAGACTTCCGGCTCGTCGATGACATTTTGGGCCGATGGATCAAGGATCCATATCCTGTGAGCACATGCGTCGGCGTGACTGCGTTGGTCAAGGAGGGTGCCAAGGTAGAGATTGAGGTGGTTGCTGCTGCGTAGCAGCCGGTGTTGGGTCAAGAGTCTTGTTACGGGATCGGCGTCATTGTATTGTACGAGCTTTGGCTATGGGAAGAAGGGCGCACTGGACGGTTTCGGCTTAATAGGCCCCGGGGGGGGGGGGGGGCCTATAGCGATATGTCATTCTCAAGACAGGTAATGCAAGGTTGACCACCGCACTCTGACGTGCACAAGGTAACGTTTCCCATTCCCATCGCCGTAGACACTGCATACGTGTTGAATACTTAATTAATAAATACAGACGCAGGCTCGCACGGGTGGCATAATACACACGGCGCGCGGAAGGCGCAGATGCGCATAACGTCCAGAGGGAACGTTCCTTTCTCTTCTCTCCTCTCTCTTCTCTCTGCTCTCTGTCCTCTGTCCTCTGTCCTCTGTCCTCTCTCCTATATCTTCTCTTCTCTCTTCTCTAACAGTCAGCAACAGCCCCAGTAATACAAACTTGAAGCATTGTGCTTTGTTCCTTTGTTCTTTTCTCTCTTTGAGTGCATTGAGCCTCGCCCATAACATGCAGGTCTCGAGACAGAGCGGGCATTAGCATGATGTGCCGCTCCTTGCATATATTAGCATTTTCTTTTGCCATTCATCTATAGGAGTAATGAGCTACTCATCTCGATTTTCGGACTCTCTACAAGCGAACCTGAAGTCGTGGTTGGTCGAAGCCAAGACACATGCCTTAGCCGACGACACGCCACTCGATGCCTGAGAAGCCTTGCATGATAAGTGAATCGAGGGCCTACCCCGATTGGGGCAGGTCTGATTTGAATGAGAATTGACAGGTCACTATGCCCATCGTGTTGAGAATCCACGCGGTCACAATGATGTCTGCCATCGGTGCTCAGGTAGTCATCTCATGTTCCGTTACAGGATTCTAGGTGAAGGAATCTGGTAACTTTTGAGTGGAAGATAACGTGTTTTTGGGCTCAATGGGTCATAGGGGTTCATTAGGTCAGGCTCTTTTAACAAGGCTGAAATTCCGATATTTTGAAATTAGCTGCGGCTGACCCAGTGAACCCCAGTGACCCATTGAGCCCGTTACGTGGAAACAGACAGGCTCTGACGGCGAATGCCCGTAATAATAGGGACAATGTCAAGCAGATTGGCGTATGCGCTCTTCCAAACCGCCCGCTGTGGTCCGAACTTGGCACTGTAGCTGTGAAGCGTTACCTTGTTTTTGGGATGCTTAAGATGAAACTCATGCATTGAATAACACGGTGGCTATGATCAGATCGAACCTAGTCGTGCCACACCCCATAAGTTTTTCCTTGTGGTGTTGCCCAATCCAACGTAATGTTCAATCCAACGTAACTTTTAGACCACTTTTTTCAACTTTAAACCGCGATAACTCAGCTTTACGTAGAGATAGAGATTAATAAAGTAAAACCGTCGTACGAAATCCATTAAATTATCTACAGTATAAATCTTAAACAATAATAGCTAAAGCTGCGCGAGATGTACGTCGAAAAGAGAGGTCTTTTTTTTTAGATTTCTAAAGAAAATTCCGATCGGGACTCGAAATTTTCAAAAAAGACCTCCTCTCTTTTCGACATATAGATCGCGCAGCTTTAGCTATTACTACTTGAGATTTAGACCACATATAAACCAGTCTCTTCGCTGTTGCTAGACGCTTACTATTTGTACGTACGTTCAAAGACGATCGAGTTATCTCGATTTAAAGTTGAAAAAGTAGCAAAAAGTAGCATTGGAGGCAACACCACAAGGAAAAACTTATGGGGTGTGGCACGACTAGATACTAGCAGTCATGGAAGATGCTCTATCATCTGGTCAAGGGTGACAATTACCAAAACTTCGGCATCAGAGCTTGGCAGAATGCAGGGCCTCGAGAAACAGGAGCTAATCATGCAAAGTAAAAGGAGCTGGCTCTCCGACCAGATCGAAGAAGCTACAATTCATCTCGAAGTTAGCTTTATTAACGTGCGCTGACAGAGCGGACTATAGCGAAGCAATTGATACCAGTGCAGACAAGCCAACTCAACAGCACACTCGGATTTGGTATAGAAATTGTGCGTCCCCCAGGCTGGGAGGATTGTGGGGACATGAAGTTCCAAGGCATTATTTGGTACAGGAGTATTAGACTCTGATGAATCGCTGGTTCCAGGTGCTCTCTTCTATTATAGCGGGGTAAGCAAGGTCGTGGCCGTGGCGCCGTAATTGTGTGCCCACAATTGCGATCTTCAGTAATCAAAGCTCGACGTGTCAAAGATGCGCCTCGTGAATAAGGGGCCGAGGAAATTTCAACCGGGCTCACAGTATGAATCGTGGCCTGAACGAAATCAGGCCTCTGACTCCATCAGTGCCGCACTATGACAGCATAGGTGCTGCAAGTGTCGGTCAGGCCTCTTGGAAGGGTGACTAGCGAAATGCCCTACAGGGAGTGATGAATCATGGTCCCTAAGACTGTCGTAGGAGGGGGGCAGATTTCCATTTTAGTGGAATACGGGGTACTCCGTATTCGCTAGTGCACGAACAGGTTTCATCACCGTGATCACCGTACTGCAGACTACCCTGTGCCAGTCTTATCGGGTCTTAAGCTACACAGGATGATCAGCATATTTTGTTTGCAGTTACAAGCTGATATCCAATTGTCCTCTTGAGATCGACTTGTTATTACAGGAGATGTGAACCTTTGAGCTCCTTGACAAATCTGAAAGCGGGTGTTCGTATTCTCCTTTAGTTGAGTTTTGGTAACCTTGGCTTTCCGAAGCGACAGACAAAGATTTACTTTGCAGAGAGTTCGTACCACACCAGTTGAGGAAAGCACGATCTTGGTTATCCCTAATAATGGCGTTATCGTTGGACTATAATTTGACTCTGGAGCTCCCCTAAAGTCTTTCAAAAATGGTTCGTTGACGAAAGTCATTTCCGATTATGCCGCACGGATCGTCGTGATTATCCATAGTCGAGATCTGGTTGGTTCCTGGATATGCGTGACCTAGTCTAGCCACGCTGATACGGAATCTTGAAGTAAATAATGATGGTGTGAGATCGAGACTGTTACGTATACGAGACATGTGGAAGGCCAGTGAGGAGGCTGGCCTAGAATGCGCCATTGCTCATTTTGATTAGCCGTGTGAGGGATGATTTCGAACAGTGTGGCGTCGCTCGTTGTCTTTTTTCCCCACCTGATTATAGATCATGTGCTATAAGCTCTTGGCCCAAAAACTCACGGTGGGAACGGCGAACACGGCGCAATAGTTGCCATCGGGATCAGCAGTGGGTCCTTTCGTGAAACACGCTCGATTGGTGTCAAGCCATGCGAACACTTCCATATTCAGCAGTGCTCGCCAACCCTTTCGGATAGCTTCAAGCGTGGCGTCTCAAGTTCACAAAAGCGAGGGCGTTAAGTTCGTGTGGTTTAACAACGGAACGAGACGCGGGTGGTACCACACCTTGGAGGATCCAGAGTAGTCAGACTTTGAGGCTGCCGATGGGAGCTAGCGGTCCAATCCGGACTCTGCGAACTCAGAAACTCTAGGTGTGAGGAGAGCCAGAGTTCGATCTTTACACGATGTCAACGAATATCTGTCAGCGTCGTAGAAATTTCGAAGAACTCAGTACCAACGTTGGCAGTGGCACTAAGAAGATGTAATACGGCAGAAATTCACAAGGCGCAGATATAAAGTTAGTGGAGTAGGTAAATAATATGTGTCGTTGTGGTTGACAATTGTCTTCACGGTACCTAGGTATGAGATGAGTGTATCTCGAGTAGACCGGCCCTGCTTCCCACTACATTCCGCCGGGAGTGGCAAATGCAAAATCGCTCCCATTGTTCAACATCGCCTGCAGCTGATATCCCGCTTCTTATACCCATGTTCAGTCCGTGTTGCATATGCCAAAACGCCCAATACTCCGAAACTGTTCGTGATCCATCGTTTCAATAAATAGCATACATAGAATGAAAAGCTTTTGTGGCTCTCAACCGGAGATATAGCCATGGTGCTCGTCACCAGATCCCAAATGCTGAGACTCCATAATCGATGACAGACCGGTCAAAGTCAAACGCCATGGCCAAGATAAAACGCCAATGTATCGAGTGCTCGTATCCGAAAAAGGCCAGGATCTAATTGCTCTGCATGGATATTCTCCTTCGCAGTGTTCGAGTTTGATCAAATGACGTGACATAGTCGTTCAGGCTGTTTCTTGCTTCTTCAGATATGCGTCGACTGTTGGGCTTGGTGCTCTTGAAGCTTTCGACCGAAGTAGATGAGGGAACTCGGTATATTGAAAAATCAAATGCTGGAGGTAGGTAGAAACCGGAACGAAAGCCACCAGTCTGTCGATGATCGCTGCTGAAGTCTCCATATGGAGATGATGGTGCTGAATTGGTGAAGTTGTCAAGTGCCGTCAGACGACAGGTTTGTGAACAGTAGAATGACCCGTTGGTTTGAGCATCACAGGTTAAGCAGAAGTCTCCAAAGCAGTCCATGATAATCGATAGGACCAATGATCGTCGAGCCTTGCAATCTCAAGGGACTTTTCTGCGCTCGACGAGGAGGAAGTGAAGGGTGCCCCAGGTCGTTTTGGTGAACAGAATCCGAGAACAGGTCGTGTGAGTGAGTAATTTCCTTGTATGGAATGAATGGACAGGGTGTGGTGATAGAGGACGATTGCTGTGAATATTAATATGAAGAAGATTAGGCTCTCTCAGCATGAACTCAAACTGGCCAAAGCTGGGCTAAATTTCCAGCCGTGGGGATCGTCCGCTGCGGACTAAAGCTCTCAGGCTGGGCTGTCTCGAGGTGGAGTGCCTTTTGGCAAGTAGTGGGCGCCTCGTCCCTTGTGGTTCGTGGCCCATGCAGGCGCTGCATTTGGCTCCACCAACCTGAGCTTTCCAGGCTCGTATCAAGCAACGCTGCCCTGCAAAAAGTTGTGTCAACCCTGGCTCTTTTGAGCTCACCCTGGTGGTGCCTGGCAAGCATCTTCGCAATTGTTCCGTTGTATGTTAGCCGTTCCAGATTATATTATTGGTGGCAGAATTTGCGGCCACTTAAGCCGCCCGCTGGCATAAATTCGGAGCACCTCAAACATCCATACGGCTAAACACACACAGCCTTTGGTCAGACGATCCACGCAAGAGTTGCTGGAGAACAATAATCGCAATTTTGTCATGCCCTCGACTTGAGCGTGTTGATAGGCCGCTAGATTGCAAAACGAATGCCGATCCCTTGAAACCTTGTGTTGGCTTTCCGCACAGGTTAACTAGGTGTGATACGGATTTGCAACCATTCTGTACAGAGGGCTTCCCATAATGGGAACCCTGGCTGCATGATCAATCTTGACATGGGTCACTTAAGCGTGATTGGTCTCCTTGCTTAGACGGTGCAATACTTCAGAATTATAGCGTGGGGTCGACTATTACGCCAGGTGTTCTATCGTGCACAGGTCGAGCACCTCGGTGGAAGTTCTGACCACCACCAGCAATCCTTGGATGGATGGTATCAACCACTTTTATCCCCACTCTGCGGCGCGTTTGTGAAGACTGATGTCAAAATACACAGGAATGCGGCGCAGAAACAGGTCTCCATACGAGACGGAACGTGGCAGGCCCCACCGTGCTCATTTGAATTTCCAACGACACACTGGTTGAGCCAGGACGCCCTTTTAACTGAGTATTGAGGAGTGGGCAGCGCGGCAGCGCAGTCTGGTTCCCTGCCTGGCACTGCAAAAATAATTTCGGCCATTTGTTCAAGATATGCTGTTCGCGTAATACTTCGCCGTTCATAGAGTATCCCTATTATGTGCGAAGTATACTGTATCTTGACCAGGGGACGTCGGTCTTCACCGTGGAAGACAACTGACTAGGGGTATTGCAGCTCTCCGTCCGTTACTCCGCAGCGTAACGGCACTATCCTTCCAATGGCTGCCGCGGTGTTCGTCGTACCACGAATTACAGGTGATCTGTCAACAACAATCATCCACATCACTGCATGCAACTAGTTCACATGGCCGCGTTAAGGACTAACAGATTCGAAAAAAGCCCTGTTGGTCTTCTTGGAAAGTCTTCAATAGCCTGAACATTCACTCTTAGCTGAGGGTTCGGCTCACTGATCTGTCCAGTAATGTCGAAGTGTTGTGCTTCACTTCGCCGTGTCCTACTGACCACCGAAAAACTCCAATGATTATTTCTAGCAAGACTCGTCTTTTACAGATTCAATCCATTGAACTTAGGCTCGCAGAGTATCAAATACGCAGCATTCCTCGTCCGGTACCTCGGACCCAGAACTAGATCGGAAGGTTTTTATGATTGCGACATCTGCGGGGGAATTGGAGAGGGTTGATCTTCATGCTGTGCTCTGGAACACGGACCAGGATGTGAGACACTGGCTTCATTTGCTAACCTCGTTCGTATCGCTCACGAGTCCGCGCACCCTTTGCGCAATCTTGATTGTCCTTGTGCGTCTCGAAAAACATTTTCCACAATCAAAGCGAAGCGACTGGAGCATCTGTTTCAGAGACGGTGTCTGCGATTAGCGTATCAGAACACTCGCACTGTGAGCAACTGCGACCGTGAGAGAAAACTCATCGCTTCCCTGCGCGTTGTTGTCCAGTTGCCACTAATCAAGTGGCTGCCAAGTCATAATGGCGACGGGACTCACATGACGTCTTCAAACTATCGACACTGATTTGCATTCACTGCGTGGAGTGCATGTCAAGCGCCATATTCAAGGCGACCGTCCGAACGAGCTTGTGGCACCAAGTGGGGTGGAATCTGAATGACAAACGAATCATTCCAGCTGCGATAGGTCTATACAACTCGATGCCCCGACCATTTCTAATGTGTCACAAATACACGATTTCTACACCAGACGGGTGACCACGAATCCCAATGGAATCGAGCGAGTGTCGTCTGCTCGAAGGTCAGAGCTGACTGCAAAGCTTTGTGTCAGAAGATTCCGCATGGACTTGCGCACCAGGAAGCTCCGCAGTCGGTGCCTCCCATACGCTCCTTCCTGCACACACTGGCATTAGAGGTTACTCATTGCGTTGCTGACAGGGGGAATGTCGATCGCGGGTCTAAAGTGAATGCAAGTCAGTCACTTGATGCGATGACAAGAGGTGGACATGACCCTATCAGATAGTATCGCGCAGGTTGATAAGGACAGCAGAAGCTATCTCCGTGGGTTCATGATCGTGGCTGCTCACCCAATGCAGGGATATCTATTCAACTCCTGCTCGTCGAAATGCGTGGTGAAAAAAACATACACCTTGATTTGATATCCCTTAACGCCAGGCTCATCGAAATCTTTGTATCCCCACTCCATGCTTGGAGCCTCTTGGCTGTTCTATATCCTTATCCCTACTATTATCAAATAGTCACTACACTGATGCCCGAATCCCCTGCCAGTGAAGCTGGTAGCTTATCTAGGTCGACATATTCGGGATAGTCCTCTGCAAATTGTTTTAGTCCAGCAAACACGTTCGTGCCAGAGAAAGTAATTGTGATAGGCCGAGGAGTATCATTGTCCTCAGTCTCGAAGACCCTCTTGCGCTTTTTGTTCGCCTTTCCAGGAGAGCAGAACACATTCTGAACCCTGACTTGAACTCGATCCAACCTCGCATGGCTAGGGCCTTCCATAGGACCGAATTTTTGTTCAACCAGTCGTTTACGCTTCACCTCGGCTTCATTTGCCGCCATCCCGCCGCCAGCGTTGTGGTCATTTGGGACAGGTGCCTCCAGTGTCGTTTGGCTAACCTCTTTCGCAAGATTCGAGAAAGGCCCCCCACAAGCACCTACCACTCCACCACCTCGAAGCAAGCTGATTGCATGCAGACTTCTCGCACTTAGTTTTGTAGTCTCCAAGCTCCATCTTTGCTGCGGTCGGGAAAGCGCTTTGGGGATTGCTTCGAGTACAATTCTTTTAGTTGCAGCAATATCTACTCTTCGAACTGCTTGGCCAGTCCCAGGCTTACTCTGAGACATAGAAGCGGTTGGACCGGATATCGAGACATAAATGTAGGGGCAGCTGTCGGGTAAAGCAATGTACATTGTTCGTGATCCATCAGCAGCCGATTTCTTTTGTCGAGGTATGTTTGTGCTGAGTGGTGCGAAAGGCGTGTTGAGTGTGATGTGTAATCGGACAATGGATAGGCGTAGGTTGGCCACCCTGTGGATATGATAGTGACACTTTACTATGGGAGAAATATGCAATTTAAGCTTCTGCACAAATTGTGCGGCGGTGGTCTCAGGATAAGCAGCCAATTTGGATGCACATCTGGAAGAGGTGATCTTTGTCCTCTTTGTTGGTCTGCCGCCATCAGAGGAATCATCATTGCTGTTAAGAGGCACCAGCTTCAGTGCTGACCAGCGCAAATTTGCATCGTCTTCTTCGAGACGTGCAAAGTCTAGAGAGGCGAGTTGGTTATACGTCAACCCTCGTCGCCAGTCGCCGTCGACAATCCGATCGACTATATCTCTCTTGCTCAACGAAGCAACTTCACCTTCGTCATTCTTTAAAGCTGCATAGAGAAATTCCAATTCTCCTCGACTTTGCGCCGGTTCATGGAGATAGTCTTCTTCCTCTGTCTCGAGGATGTTGCGATTTCCTATAAGATACGGCTCGGACCTTGACGACTTTGACCAGGATATACAGAGATCAAGTAAATTCTGTCGAGACAGGTGCAATAACGACTTCGAAATTGCCGATGGCATCGTCGATGGGACGCGCTGGACAATAGTTATTATGAACGCCCTCGAGAAATTCTCACGCGGGTGCAAAGGTCATGGGTGTTGTGAGATTGCCAATTATGGTTTAGCTTACTATTGCCTTGCACAAAGCCGACAGAAGGTCAAAAAAACCGCCAAGCCCAGACTCGCGCAGAAGCCCACATCACGTACGTCACGGGCCCTGCGCCTTCAATATTTCATTGAAGTAGGATTGAATATTGGCAGCCTACAGCATTGCGCCTCGCGACGCATTTCTCAAGCTGCTAACAAATCATCTGGCAATTGATTATCTTGAATTGCCGATTAGTGCCAAAGGCAGGCAAAGGAATGTCGAGGAGGGCGTCCGCGTCATTTCTGATTGCTAACTTGGTTCAGAAGAATGCCGCTTCATACCAGTGGTAAAAGCGGCCATAAGCTACTGGATCACCATCTGCAGCGAAAACGACCGTATGAAAGTTTGCGCCTCAGATCCGACTCACCACGCCCATCGCCTCTACCGAACGCCTGTACCGCTCGCCCAACTGAACTCCAACCAGTATCCGTCTGCCATTGGGCCCAATCCGCCTCATCTTCAGTCTCATGTGGGGGTATCCAGGCCGGATCCCATTTTACGTAGCGGGTTTGCCAAACCACCAAGGGGGCAGCAGACAATGAGATGGTTTCGCCGAGAGCCGAACGAAGTGGTTCATTGGTCAAAGCTGGCTCGGTCAAAGGGCCTTCACATGTCATTCCAAAACGATCATTATGTAACGAGTTTACGAACTCTTTCTCTTTGACAATTGTCTCTTGTTCTCTTGTTCTCTTGTTCTCTTGTTCTCTTGTTCTCTTGTTCTCTTGTTCCAATGTTCCAACATTCAAAATTCTCAATCGCTCTACTCATCAATTTGTGAATGGATAGCTACGTAATCATGCTCTCAAGCGATATGTAGGGTCTTATTAATTTCTGTACCTTTTTGCTCTGGGTATATGGACCCAGGCTTGTTTCAGGGCGCAGGTCTCAATTAATAAGCTGCACGCGCCTAAACCAAACCTTGCTCCGCTTTTGCGGCTTTAATTCGGACCCTATTACTTCGTACCTCCATCGCTTTCCAGGCCGGGCTTAGCCCACCAAGACTGCACGCCCGTGCACGCCGTAATTTTTCCTCCCAAGGTGGAAGTCAATTCCAGGTGCAAAATTGGAGCCCCGCCAGCTCGCACCCTGCGTCTCATCTTTCATCAAATCGTGCGCCATCCACTTGCCATCTATCTCGTCATCTTTCCAACCTAACAGAACGGTCACTACGACGTCTCGTACAGGAGGTAACTCATAGTTGCCATAAGGAGGATCCCGGTGCGGCTTCTCGACCACCACCATAAGTGACTAAGCACCAACAATAATACTCATCCTGTACTGTTTCTAAAATACCCGCCCGGGTCGACTCTTCTTTGCAACACCGACGACATGTCGGGGTATAGGGGGCGCACTGGACCGAATTTTTCACAATATTTGAGTGATCTCAACACGCTGAGTCCGCCTGACCAGCAACTCGTGGACGACAATGACTTCAGTAATGACCTCGCCATGTACACCAACACCGATTTCACCAATCTCGACATGCCTGGTCTAGGCGACGACAGTGCATTTAATTTTGACCTGTCCCCGGACGGTCAAGGCCAGGAGAGCATGAAATACGAAGAATTGCTAGGGACGGCCGCTTCAACATATTTGGACAATGTCGCATCCATAGACATTGCAAGCCCACAACAGACGCAAGCCTTTTATGCTGCTTACGATTCCCCGATTCCGCCGGCTCCCGCAGTGGACTTTCCAACGGCAGAACAAGTACAACAGCCTCCTCTGGCTCGGGACATGAAGCGAGCCACAACAGATCAGTTGCAGCCAGCCGATCATATGAACGCGGACGAGAAATCTCGCCTCGCTGCAGAGGAGGATAAGCGAAGGAGAAACACAGCGGCAAGTGCGAGGTTTCGAGTAAAGAAGAAGCAGAGAGAGCAAGCACTTGAACGAACATTAAAAGACGTTCAGGATAAGAATTCGAGGCTGGAAGCGAGAGTTTCTCAACTCGAGATGGAGAACAAGTGGTTGAAAGACCTGATTACGGAGAAAAACGGCCTTCATTCCAAGGAAGAAATGGCCGCTGCGTACGAACAACATCGAAAAGACAGCGAAGAGCGGGACCTAAAACAAGAGCCCGGTCATACCAGTGGGGTAGGCACAGACTAGGTCTGAGTCCAATAAACAAAAATAACGATCAAAAAGAAGAAAATGTATTTCGGTGCTGTACTTCGTAGATAGCATAGATCTTAGTTAAGATGGCCGATTTGCCATAAAATTCAATCGAGCCTTTTCGGCTCGTTTTGTCGACTTGCCATGACTCTGTGGCATTCGCAAACTTTCAAGTTGTTCGGAATTGACCTCAGGATCTCTCTCCCTTAAGCATGATAGAATTGACACCCCGTCTCTCAGGCTCAGTGGGGCATGAATGTCTAATTGGTGCGATGAATAGATATGTCAGCATTTTGTGCGTTGTGCTGAGCGCCTGAGGAATCGGGCATTCAGGCGCTCAGGCACACTTATTGGTACCGAAAGTGGGTCGCCCACCCTCAGGCTACGGTCAAGGCTGCATTGCGGCGGTTGCCAAAAGTAATATTGATTGTTCTTTCATTGACACTCTCGCTCTACACTGGCCTCAACGCCGTTTTCTGTCCTTTCTTGAACGCTGCTGCCAGTCATCTCGAAGACCGAAAGACGCTTCCGGCTTCCGGCTTCCCTTTCAACCGCCAAAGCTCTCTGTGATTGGAATCGAATCCCCGCCACCTTTTTGTGACTGGTTCACCACTTTAGATTCCCTGCGCTCGTTGAGCGTGAAGCACCCTTCCCCAGACGTAATCATGTCGATTACGGTCGGAGAGCTTGACAATACGGTCAAGACGTTTCAAGAAGGAAAAGGCAACGTTCAAAAGCAAGCTCAGCAGCAACTCAATGAATTCAAGTCAAACCCTGATGCATGGCTGATGGTTGATAAGATCCTGCAAGAGGCTCAGTATATGCCCACAAAGTATCTTGGTCTGCAAGTGCTAGACGACGTGGTCAATACGAGATGGAAAATTTTGCCGCGAGAACAATGTCTCGGTATCAGAAATTTCGTCGTCAACCAGATCCTAGAAGCCTCGGCGTCAGACGAGTCTCTCAAGCAGAACCGGGTGTTTGTGAACAAGCTAGACTTGACCCTGGTCACTATTTTGAAGCAAGAATGGCCTCAGCATTGGCCGACCTTTATCAATGAGATCATCTCATCATGCCACAGCACCTTGGCCGTGTGTGAAAACAACATGACCATTCTTCGACTACTTTCGGAAGAAGTGTTTGACTTTTCGGCAGACCAGTTGACTTCCACCAAGGCCAAAACCCTGAAGCAGACAATGTGTCAAGAATTCTCCAGCATCTTCCAACTATGTAACGAAGTGCTCACCACGGCAAACTCGGTTCCTCTGGTGAAGGCTACCTTGGAGACGTTATTGCGCTTCCTCAACTGGATTCCCCTCGGTTTCATCTTCGAGACGTCGCTAATCGATACTTTGATCAACCGCTTCCTCGACGTGGCCCATTTCCGCAACATCACCCTCAAATGCTTGACCGAAATCGGGAGCCTCCAGCTAGGCCAGCAATACCAATATGATGAAAAGCTGCTTGAGATGTTCACAGATACTCTGACCGTGGTTTCGAGCACAATTCCGGTCGACTCGAATTTCCGAGACCTGTATGCCAAAAGTCGTTCCACCGAGCAGGAATACATTTTGAACCTCGCCATCTTCCTCTGCAACTTCTTCGGTGCGCATCTCAACATTGTTGAGAAGTTCCATAACTCGGACTTCCTGCTTCACGGTCACTTCTACTTGATCAAGATTAGTTTGATTGACGATCGAGAAATCTTTAAAATCTGCCTCGAGTACTGGACGAAGTTGGTTCAAGACCTTTACGACGAGATGCAACAGTTGCCAATCACCGAGCTCAATCCTTTGGTCAACATGGGTGTTGGCGGACTTGCTAACGGCGGTGCGCCTCACCCGAGCAACCTCGCAAATTACCCTCTGCGCAAGAACAAATACCCGCAAATATTGACGAGCTTGCGACAGGTCATGGTAGAAAAGATGGTTCGTCCAGAAGAAGTCTTGATCGTCGAAAACGACGAGGGTGAAATCGTTCGAGAATTCGTCAAGGAGAGCGACACCATTCAGCTGTACAAGACTACGAGAGAGTGCCTCGTATACCTGACACACCTCGATGTGGTCGATACCGAGGGCATCATGAACGAAAAACTGCAGAGACAGGTCGACGGTACAGAATGGTCTTGGAACAATTGCAACACTTTGTGCTGGGCTATCGGCTCCATCTCGGGCGCCATGAACGAAGAAACCGAGAAGCGCTTTTTGGTCACCGTCATCAAAGACCTGCTGGGCTTGACCGAAATGAAGCGAGGCAAAGACAACAAAGCCGTGGTTGCTTCCAACATTATGTACATTGTCGGGCAATATCCCAGATTTCTAAAAGCGCATTGGAAGTTCTTGAAGACGGTCGTGAACAAGCTCTTCGAATTCATGCACGAGTCTCATGAAGGCGTGCAAGACATGGCTTGTGATACCTTTATCAAAATCGCCAGCAAGTGTAAGCGACATTTTGTCGTGTTACAGGCGGGAGAGGCTGAGCCCTTTATCGATGAGATCATCAGAAGTATGCGAAAGATCACTTGCGATCTTTCACCGCAACAAGTACACACATTTTACGAGGCCTGCGGCTTTATGATCTCTGCGCAAGGTCAAAAGTATATACATGACCGACTAATAGACAACCTGATGGCTCTACCAAACCAGGCGTGGGACAACATCATTCAGCAGGCGAACGAGAATCCTTCTATTTTACAAGATCCCGAGACCATCAAGGTCATCGGGAACATCATGAAGACTAATGTGGCTGCCTGCACCTCGATCGGCAGCTTTTTCTACACGCAGATCGCCCGTATTTACCACGATATGCTGAACATGTATCGGGCATCGAGTCAGTTGATCTCAGATGCTGTAGCCAGTGGAGGTAAGTCTAGCCAAAACACGATAGAGGGTTTTCTGACCACAATGACAGGCAATGTTCAGACCAAGACTCCCAAAGTGAGAGGTCTGCGGACTATCAAGAAGGAGATCCTCAAACTCGTCGACATTTACGTGCAGAAAGCGGACGACCTGGATATGGTCAACCTGAGTATGGTACCACCATTGCTGGATGCCATTCTTCTCGATTACCAACGAAACGTGCCTGATGCTCGAGATGCTGAAGTCTTGAGCGTCACGACAACCATTATTCACAAACTTCATGTACGTTGGACTCCCAAGCGTTCTCGGCATATGGTCAGAGGCGATTGCTCGCATGTGAATGACGCACTTGCTGACTTTTCGCAGCAATTGATGGAGGACAAAGTAGCGCCAATATTCGACAGCATTTTCGAATGTACCCTTGACATGATCAACAAAGACTTCCATGAGTATCCGGAGTTCCGCGTCGAGTTCTTCAAACTGCTTCAAGCCATCAATCTATACTGCTTCGGGGCGTTGCTGAAGCTCGACGGACGGCAATTCAAGCTCATCATCGACTCGTGCATGTGGGCCAGCAAACATGACAATCGAGAAGTCGAGAATACCGGTCTCTCCATGTGCCTCGAGCTTATTAACAATATGGCCGAGGTCGATGCTCAAACGGCGGGCCTCTTCTTTCAGCAGTTCTACATTCCGATCCTGCAGGATGTGTTCTACGTGGTGACGGATTCCGACCACAAGTCCGGGTTCAAGTCACAATGCATGCTCCTCTCGCGGATGTTCCAGTTAGTAGCGCAGAACCGGATCAGTCGACCTCTCTACAAGGAAGGTCAGGCCCCCGCTGGGACATCCAACAAGCAGTTTGTGCAAGAGTATACTGCGAACCTTCTGCAACAGGCGTTCCAGAATCTCCAGCCGGTGCAGGTGCAGCACTTTGTGACTGGACTATTTACCCTTAATGAGGATCCTAATAAGTTCAAGACTCACATTCGAGACTTCCTGATTTCGCTCAAGGAATTTGCGGGCGACAATACTGATCTGTACGCCGAAGATCGGGAGCTAGAGAAGAAGGAGCTCGCCGACGCAGAACGAGAACGAGCGATGAAGGTCGGGGGACTAATTAAGCCGGCAGACCTCGACCAAGACGATGACTTGTGACTAGAGCAGGAACTACCCTACGACCACAACCAAGGCCGCGAGATGGGGCCGTCGGTTGAACATTATGCTAGAGAAGAAAGCGGAACACCAGAAGATGGTCTTCACGATGGCTGGCTCTTCTACCAAGCTTAGGACGGGGTCGAGCAGCTACTGCTAACCAACAAGACCACGTGTTAAGTCGGGAAGAAATAGAGCTTCTTCACACGAATACGCCGAATGGCCGAGATACCAAAAAGCACAGGAACGGATAGAATGCGTTCAAGGCGTTTCCGGCGGGCAGCGAATGGCGCGAGCATGACAACGACACGACACTAGACATGTTCGTGTTGAGGAGTGCATGCCCAGCATCGCTGAAAGAGAAGAACATGGATTCGCAATTGATGTTTGTTTGTTGTGGTTGCACCAGTCGTCGTGCCTCTAATACTCGACTCCAGGCAATGTTGTAGACATGCGGAGGATTCTACCATCGGAATGTTCTCCGAAAGGCCCATCGCCACGGGGATCGGTATTAGTAAGCGGGCATCCCATTCCAGTATCATAGGTAATAGTGGTAATTCAATTGTTCAAGTAACAAGATTGGCTGGTCTCGTAACATGAACGCCATGAATCGCAATTATGCGTGCCTGGAAGACAAGCCGAAGGTGGGCCACAACAAAGTGCGTCATTATTGACGAACTGCCAGCGCATTCACTGCATTTGGCACCGTGTCTTTATTAGCGGCGGGGACTTTGGGAATTCCGCTGCTTTTGGTTTGCCTCGCCCCCTTCAACACTTCTTTTACGACGACTATTTCTATTTCCTACGGACTATTTCTATTTCTATTTCCTAGCTCAGACACCAGCAGTCTTTCCCTAAAAGTAATTATGTGCAATTAAGAGCTTTCTGTCCGCGTGTCCAAACTCTGCCCTCCCCCCTCCCCCCTCCCCCCTCAAAAAGGGCTATTCTATCAGCAAGCACTTTTGTAGCTTTGTGGAATTCGAACAAGGCAACTACGAAGACTCCTCCCCCCTTCTGGCTCCACGGACGATTAACCACTGGCAGGCTGCCGCAGTGTGATCGGATCCACCAGATTGTGTTTCGGACCGACTCACATAAATCCAAAAAAAGTCTCGATATCCCTCCCCATCACGAGTACCCTCCCTCGAAGGTGTCAGCCTCACCATGTCGTCGTCGTCGCCGTCGTCCCTCCCCAGCCCACAGACACGCCTTTTGAATCGTGGGGGAGGAGGCCGAGGCCCCAGCCGCAGCAGCAGCGGCACAGCCACCCCCGAAGGCAGCGCCACTCAAACGATAACCCCCGCAGCAGGGCCTGGATCTGACGGTCTCGTGCTCCGGCTGCGGGGCGCACACTCACCGCGTCCAGCCGTGGCAACAGTGCAAGAGTCGGATGTCGCGATGGAAGACGGGGGACGACGGTCGCGTCGCAGGAAGCGGATCCACTGGGCTGAAGATATCGTTGATAATGAAGAGCTCGAGCGGAAGAAGAGTAAAGTGTGCTGTATCTTTCATAAGACGAGGGAGTTTGGCGAGAGTAGTGGTGAGGATGATTCGAGCCCGAGTTCGAGTGACGGTGACGGTGATAGTGATAGTGATGATTCGTCGAATGCTGACGACGATGGAGCTGCGAGGCCTGTGGGAGGCACGAAGAGGAGGAATAGACGAGGGAGGCGGAAAGGCAGGCATAACCATGGAGACGATTGTGCCCATGCCCATCCTGGGAAGGCTAGTGGTGGGGGAGGCAGATTGCCCAGTCCGAACGCGTACGAGAAGATGCCACGGTATGATGTTAAGCCCTTGACGTAGCAGCCGGGGACGTGAAGGGATGTGCAGGATATGATGGTGTTTGAATTTGTGTTAAGAGTTGACGGATGGATTATACAGTGTTGGATATGTTTTTTTGATCACTGCTACTGTAGCAAGGTGTTTGGGGATCGTTGGGAATTAGGGAGCTGTTACTGTACTTCTCTGCTCTGCTCTGCTCTGCTCTGCTCTGCCATTCTAATATGAAACAGTGCCATTCATCCATCCCAAAATGTTGACCATTTTGACCCGTTCCCGGTTGGTTGATTTTGTACAAACGCTGCTATCAAATCACGTTCACGCTCATGCTCGATTTCACGTTCACGTTCACGTTCACGCTCATGCTCGATTTCATGTTCACGTTCACGTTCACGTTCACGTTCACGTTCACGTTCACGCCTTTCCGAATCGCTTCTCGGCAGCCTTCCAGTTGATGACGTCCCAAATAGCGCCAAAGTACTCAGCTTTGCGGTTCTGGTATTGCAGATAGTACTACGGATGGGTTAGTTAGTCAGCCCAGCGGTCGCAAGTCGCTTTGATCAGGTTGGGGGCGTGCTTACTGCATGTTCCCACGCATCGATACCCAGCAGCGGCTTGAACTGGCCCACGACCGGATCCTGGTTGGCATACGTCTTGATGCCGATGCCGCCAGTCTGCGTGTCCTTGACCAGCCAAGCCCAGCCGCTCCCCTGAATCCCGGCCAAAGCCGCGTTGAATTTCTTCTTCATCTCGTCCAAGCTGCCGAACGTGGTGTCAATCTTCTTGGCTAATTCTCCAGAAGGCGGTTCACCACCACCCTGGTTCTTGGGAGCCAGGTTTTCCCAGAAGAGGGTGTGGTTGAGGTGACCACCCCCGTGGAAGTTGATTAGCGGTTGCAGGGTGATCTTGGTGGCAGTGTCGTCGGTAGCCTCGGCCGCGGCGAGCTTCTCGCTGGCGTCGTTGTATGAGTTGACGTACGTCTGGTGGTGCTTGTTGTGGTGTAGCTCCATGATCCGGCCACTGATCGATGGCTCGAGTGCGCCATAATCGTCTAGTTGGGTGCTTTGTCAGCTCTCATTCAGCCCATGCGGATGAGATTGTGGATAGCATCTCTGCCGGACATATACATACATGCCAGAGCTGGGAGAGTGGCTTTCGTGCGCACAAATGTGGTCGCCGCTGTGCCTGCAATGCACCGGCTTGCATGGGCTGCAGCTCCGGCTCGTAGAGCTGGACGGGCAGCTGTTCGCAATGCTGTTCCAACCATTGTGTGCGAAGTCGTGGACGAAAGAGACAATCGACGTGGCTTCGTGGGGCCGGTGATGTTGTTGTCACGCCTGGAGATTATCAATTGTGAGGAGAGCTGCCACATCGGGCTACGTCACCGCCCCCGGAAATGTAGCTCCCGAGGCTCCTGGCCTTGGCTTTGAGGCTCCCTGGGCCCCTGTATTAATAACCCTTATGCTCGGAGGCCAGACACGTGCCAGTGGTGCACCTGTGTGCAGCCCTATTACCTTTCTAGTACTCCGTATTACTATTAGCTAATAACTATCCCGAGGATTTTCCATTCCTACTGCCATTTCTTCCCATGACCGCGACAGACTTATAGCGTGTGAGAAGCACCCTCTTCATATACAGTCTGGGGCTGTGAGCTGACATGGACTCCTCGGACGATGACCAGCCTTTCAATATCCGCGCCGAGTTCGAGGAGGAGAGCGATGAAGATTCGCTGAGGCCTAGCAAACGGCGTAAGACCAAAGCCTCGACTTTGCGGACTCGTGGCTTAGCTTTTGTGCAGAGAACAGCTGAAGACGATGACGATGACGATGACGAGCTAGGGGGTGGTCGACAGGACCATGATCAGGATCAGGACCAGGACCAGGGCGAGGATGACCATCGCCCAACCATGGCAGGCTTCCGTGGCTTCAACCAGGGCCCGTCACCTCTCCAGGACGATACCCGCTCCCCAAGCCCAGAGACCGATCGAACCCCTGGTCCAACGAAGCCCATCGGCGCAGGGCAATCAGCCTTTGGGAGAGGGGGCAAGCTCAATCAAAACTCCTTTGCTGCCCGCATGATGGCCAAAATGGGTCATGTCGAAGGCCAGGGACTAGGAAAGTCGGGTCAAGGCATTGCTGCTCCCATTCGAGCCCAGAAGGTCCAAGCCGGGACCGGTCTGGGGTTTGGTCAGTCAGACGTGCCACAACGTCCACTCGCACCGGCAAAAGGCCAGCCACAGCAAGCCAAAGTCCGCTCCGGCCCAAGCACTCCACGCCTCAAAGGGCCTCCGAAAAAGAAATACGAAGTGGCTGCCATCGAGTCTCGTGGTTTGCATGTTCCAGATGCTTTCAAAACCATCATCGATGCCACGGGCGCAGAGCCGAAAAAACTAGAATCACTCTCGGGCTACTCGACTCCCAACAGTGACACGTCGAAAGTGCCCACCGAGGAAGAGAAGCAGCAGGCCCGTCTCAAGCGCGACCTTCGCCTCTTTGCTGACGCTTGGGACGGCCAGATTCAGGAAGCCGAAACTCTCAACCAGGAGCTAGCCCACAGACGGGATGAGATTGAACAGCAGCAGAGTCAAGTCGAGCTCTTCGAGAACATGATCACCGCCTTTGACCGAATACTAGTAGATGACCTTCACACATCGAGTCCGTTGGATCAGGTTATCATTCGCCTCCAAAATATCCAGCGGGACTATGCTGAATATATTAAGCCGCTCGAGTTGTCCGAGTTTGCTGTTGC
The DNA here is from genome assembly GCA_017656005.1 of Incumbomyces lentus. Lineage (NCBI taxonomy): Eukaryota > Fungi > Ascomycota > Eurotiomycetes > Chaetothyriales > Trichomeriaceae > Incumbomyces > Incumbomyces lentus. The sequence continues at coordinate 4,143,561 of JACJVT010000002.1, forward strand.
AGCACTCGCGCTGCCATTGCAAGCAGCAGTTCAAGACTGGGCCGAACCCCTTGCCCATCCCGGCGCAGATCTGGTCACTCAACTTGGCTCATTATCGAACATTCTATCTCTACCTAATACCGCGAGATCTCGCCATCGTCGACGCACCACGCTATTCGAGTCACTTCTACTCAAAACCATCTACCCTCACATACGAGACACTCTACGAACATCCTGGGTGGTCTATGACCCGATTCCGGCGAAAAGTCTACTCGACACGTGGCATCCTGCAATTCTACCTCCGTGGATGCTCTATAGACTGCTAAACGAAGTTGTCATTCCTCGGCTGATTGAAGCAGTGAAAAGGTTTAAGGCTCCAAAGCATGGACGTAAAAGAAAGCACGAGATTCCCGATCTTCATGAGTGGTTGTTCGACTGGTGGACGATGCTTGACTCACCATCTCTAGCCCTCGAATCCTTCACCCAGCTCAAAATCGAGATCAAGTCCAAAGTCCGATTCGACGATCGTGTCTGGCCGAAATGGGAGCCTCTGCTCGGGTCTCGACACAGGCGCCCCAAGCCCGCGGCAGCACCACCGGTCAGCGTCGAGACGCCACCACCCACTGTGGAGGATGACATATCATTCAAGGATATCCTCGAAGAGTGGTGCATCGAGAACGATTTGATGCTGCGAAACACTGGCACCGCCGATTCCCAGGGCGGGGCCCAGTAGAACTCCCATTTCGGCCAGACACGATCGTCGAATCGGACTTTGGACTTGATCTCGATTTTGAGCTGGGTGAAGGATTCGAGGGCTAGAGATGGTGAGTCAAGCATCGTCCACCAGTCGAACAACCACTCATGAAGATCGGGAATCTCGTGCTTTCTTTTACGTCCATGCTTTGGAGCCTTAAACCTTTTCACTGCTTCAATCAGCCGAGGAATGACAACTTCGTTTAGCAGTCTATAGAGCATCCACGGAGGTAGAATTGCAGGATGCCACGTGTCGAGTAGACTTTTCGCCGGAATCGGGTCATAGACCACCCAGGATGTTCGTAGAGTGTCTCGTATGTGAGGGTAGATGGTTTTGAGTAGAAGTGACTCGAATAGCGTGGTGCGTCGACGATGGCGAGATCTCGCGGTATTAGGTAGAGATAGAATGTTCGATAATGAGCCAAGTTGAGTGACCAGATCTGCGCCGGGATGGGCAAGGGGTTCGGCCCAGTCTTGAACTGCTGCTTGCAATGGCAGCGCGAGTGCTGCAACAGCAAACTCGGACAACTCGAGCGGCTTAATATATTCAGCATAGTCCCGCTGGATATTTTGGAGGCGAATGATAACCTGATCCAACGGACTCGATGTGTGAAGGTCATCTACTAGTATTCGGTCAAAGGCGGTGATCATGTTCTCGAAGAGCTCGACTTGACTCTGCTGCTGTTCAATCTCATCCCGTCTGTGGGCTAGCTCCTGGTTGAGAGTTTCGGCTTCCTGAATCTGGCCGTCCCAAGCGTCAGCAAAGAGGCGAAGGTCGCGCTTGAGACGGGCCTGCTGCTTCTCTTCCTCGGTGGGCACTTTCGACGTGTCACTGTTGGGAGTCGAGTAGCCCGAGAGTGATTCTAGTTTTTTCGGCTCTGCGCCCGTGGCATCGATGATGGTTTTGAAAGCATCTGGAACATGCAAACCACGAGACTCGATGGCAGCCACTTCGTATTTCTTTTTCGGAGGCCCTTTGAGGCGTGGAGTGCTTGGGCCGGAGCGGACTTTGGCTTGCTGTGGCTGGCCTTTTGCCGGTGCGAGTGGACGTTGTGGCACGTCTGACTGACCAAACCCCAGACCGGTCCCGGCTTGGACCTTCTGGGCTCGAATGGGAGCAGCAATGCCTTGACCCGACTTTCCTAGTCCCTGGCCTTCGACATGACCCATTTTGGCCATCATGCGGGCAGCAAAGGAGTTTTGATTGAGCTTGCCCCCTCTCCCAAAGGCTGATTGCCCTGCGCCGATGGGCTTCGTTGGACCAGGGGTTCGATCGGTCTCTGGGCTTGGGGAGCGGGTATCGTCCTGGAGAGGTGACGGGCCCTGGTTGAAGCCACGGAAGCCTGCCATGGTTGGGCGATGGTCATCCTCGCCCTGGTCCTGGTCCTGATCCTGATCATGGTCCTGTCGACCACCCCCTAGCTCGTCATCGTCATCGTCATCGTCTTCAGCTGTTCTCTGCACAAAAGCTAAGCCACGAGTCCGCAAAGTCGAGGCTTTGGTCTTACGCCGTTTGCTAGGCCTCAGCGAATCTTCATCGCTCTCCTCCTCGAACTCGGCGCGGATATTGAAAGGCTGGTCATCGTCCGAGGAGTCCATGTCAGCTCACAGCCCCAGACTGTATATGAAGAGGGTGCTTCTCACACGCTATAAGTCTGTCGCGGTCATGGGAAGAAATGGCAGTAGGAATGGAAAATCCTCGGGATAGTTATTAGCTAATAGTAATACGGAGTACTAGAAAGGTAATAGGGCTGCACACAGGTGCACCACTGGCACGTGTCTGGCCTCCGAGCATAAGGGTTATTAATACAGGGGCCCAGGGAGCCTCAAAGCCAAGGCCAGGAGCCTCGGGAGCTACATTTCCGGGGGCGGTGACGTAGCCCGATGTGGCAGCTCTCCTCACAATTGATAATCTCCAGGCGTGACAACAACATCACCGGCCCCACGAAGCCACGTCGATTGTCTCTTTCGTCCACGACTTCGCACACAATGGTTGGAACAGCATTGCGAACAGCTGCCCGTCCAGCTCTACGAGCCGGAGCTGCAGCCCATGCAAGCCGGTGCATTGCAGGCACAGCGGCGACCACATTTGTGCGCACGAAAGCCACTCTCCCAGCTCTGGCATGTATGTATATGTCCGGCAGAGATGCTATCCACAATCTCATCCGCATGGGCTGAATGAGAGCTGACAAAGCACCCAACTAGACGATTATGGCGCACTCGAGCCATCGATCAGTGGCCGGATCATGGAGCTACACCACAACAAGCACCACCAGACGTACGTCAACTCATACAACGACGCCAGCGAGAAGCTCGCCGCGGCCGAGGCTACCGACGACACTGCCACCAAGATCACCCTGCAACCGCTAATCAACTTCCACGGGGGTGGTCACCTCAACCACACCCTCTTCTGGGAAAACCTGGCTCCCAAGAACCAGGGTGGTGGTGAACCGCCTTCTGGAGAATTAGCCAAGAAGATTGACACCACGTTCGGCAGCTTGGACGAGATGAAGAAGAAATTCAACGCGGCTTTGGCCGGGATTCAGGGGAGCGGCTGGGCTTGGCTGGTCAAGGACACGCAGACTGGCGGCATCGGCATCAAGACGTATGCCAACCAGGATCCGGTCGTGGGCCAGTTCAAGCCGCTGCTGGGTATCGATGCGTGGGAACATGCAGTAAGCACGCCCCCAACCTGATCAAAGCGACTTGCGACCGCTGGGCTGACTAACTAACCCATCCGTAGTACTATCTGCAATACCAGAACCGCAAAGCTGAGTACTTTGGCGCTATTTGGGACGTCATCAACTGGAAGGCTGCCGAGAAGCGATTCGGAAAGGCGTGAACGTGAACGTGAACGTGAACGTGAACGTGAACGTGAACATGAAATCGAGCATGAGCGTGAACGTGAACGTGAACGTGAAATCGAGCATGAGCGTGAACGTGATTTGATAGCAGCGTTTGTACAAAATCAACCAACCGGGAACGGGTCAAAATGGTCAACATTTTGGGATGGATGAATGGCACTGTTTCATATTAGAATGGCAGAGCAGAGCAGAGCAGAGCAGAGCAGAGAAGTACAGTAACAGCTCCCTAATTCCCAACGATCCCCAAACACCTTGCTACAGTAGCAGTGATCAAAAAAACATATCCAACACTGTATAATCCATCCGTCAACTCTTAACACAAATTCAAACACCATCATATCCTGCACATCCCTTCACGTCCCCGGCTGCTACGTCAAGGGCTTAACATCATACCGTGGCATCTTCTCGTACGCGTTCGGACTGGGCAATCTGCCTCCCCCACCACTAGCCTTCCCAGGATGGGCATGGGCACAATCGTCTCCATGGTTATGCCTGCCTTTCCGCCTCCCTCGTCTATTCCTCCTCTTCGTGCCTCCCACAGGCCTCGCAGCTCCATCGTCGTCAGCATTCGACGAATCATCACTATCACTATCACCGTCACCGTCACTCGAACTCGGGCTCGAATCATCCTCACCACTACTCTCGCCAAACTCCCTCGTCTTATGAAAGATACAGCACACTTTACTCTTCTTCCGCTCGAGCTCTTCATTATCAACGATATCTTCAGCCCAGTGGATCCGCTTCCTGCGACGCGACCGTCGTCCCCCGTCTTCCATCGCGACATCCGACTCTTGCACTGTTGCCACGGCTGGACGCGGTGAGTGTGCGCCCCGCAGCCGGAGCACGAGACCGTCAGATCCAGGCCCTGCTGCGGGGGTTATCGTTTGAGTGGCGCTGCCTTCGGGGGTGGCTGTGCCGCTGCTGCTGCGGCTGGGGCCTCGGCCTCCTCCCCCACGATTCAAAAGGCGTGTCTGTGGGCTGGGGAGGGACGACGGCGACGACGACGACATGGTGAGGCTGACACCTTCGAGGGAGGGTACTCGTGATGGGGAGGGATATCGAGACTTTTTTTGGATTTATGTGAGTCGGTCCGAAACACAATCTGGTGGATCCGATCACACTGCGGCAGCCTGCCAGTGGTTAATCGTCCGTGGAGCCAGAAGGGGGGAGGAGTCTTCGTAGTTGCCTTGTTCGAATTCCACAAAGCTACAAAAGTGCTTGCTGATAGAATAGCCCTTTTTGAGGGGGGAGGGGGGAGGGGGGAGGGCAGAGTTTGGACACGCGGACAGAAAGCTCTTAATTGCACAT